>OU342740.1:133988027-134047521 GCA_910589775.1 Avena eriantha | reverse complement strand
TTCTTTTCACAAACCACAGCTAGAGTCATTGGATGTCTGTTCTTTTCAGAAACCACGTCTAGAGTCATTGCATGTGTGTTCTTCTCACAAACCACATATGGATCCACCGGATTTCATTGCATGTTTGTTCTTTTCAGAAACCACAGCTAGATTCATTGCATGCATGTTCTTGTCATAAACCACACATGGATCCACCAGTGTCATTGCATGTGTGTTCTTTTCACAAACCACAGCTAGAGTCATTGGATGTCTGTTCTTTTCACAAACCACGTCTAGAGTCATTGCATGTGTGTTCTTCTCACAAACCACATATGGATCCACCAGAGTTCATTGCATGTTTGTTCTTTCCACAAACCATAGCTAGATTCATTGCATGCCTGTTCTTGTCATAAATCACACATGGATCCACCAGTGTCATTGCATGTGTGTTCTTTTCACAAACCACATATTGATCCACCAGTGTGACTGCATGTGTGTTCTTTTCACAAACCACATCTAGAGTCATTGCATGGGTGTTCTTTTCACAAACCACATATGGATCCACTAGTGTGATGGCATGTGTGTTCTTTTCATTAACCACAGCTACAGTCATTGCATGTCTGTTATTTTCACAAACCACATATGGATCCACCAGTGTCATTGCATGTGTGTTTTTTCACAAACCACAGCTAGAGTTATTGCACGTGTGTTCTTTTCATTAACCACATCTAGATTCATTGCATGTGTGTTATTTTCACAAACCACATATGGATCCACCAGTGTCATTGCATGTGTGTTCTTTTCACATACCACATCTAGAGTCATTGCATGTTTCTTCTTCTCACAAACCACATATGGATCCACCCGAGTTCATTGCATGTCTGTTCTTCTCAGAAACCACATATGGATCCACCAGTGTGATTGCATGCGTGTTGTTTTCACAAACCACAACTAGAGTCATTGAATGTGTGTTCTTTTCATTAACCACAACTAGAGGCATTGGATGTGTTTTCTTCTCACAGACCACATATGAATCCACCGGTGTCATTGTACGTCCATTCTTTTCACAAACCACATCTAGATTTCATGGCATGTGTGTTCTTTTCACAAAGCACATACTGATCCACCAGTGTCATTGCATGTGTGTTCTTTTCACATACCACATCTAGAGTCATTGCATGTCTGTTATTTTCACAAACCACATATGGATCCACCAATGTGATTGCATGTATGTTCTTTTCATTAACCACACCTAGAGTCATTGCATGTGTGTTCTTTTCACAAACCACATATGGATCCACCAAGTGTCATTGCATGTGTGTGTTTTCACAAACCACAGCTAGAGTCATTGCATGTGTGTTCTTTTCATTAACCACATCTTGACTGATTGCATGTGTGTTATTTTCACAAACCAAATATGGATCCACTAGTGTCATTGCATGTGTGTTCTTTTCACAAACCACATCTAGAGTCATGGCATGTGTGTTCTTCTCACAAACCACATATGGATCCACCAGAGTTCATTGCATGTCTGTTGTTCTCACAAACCACATAGGGATCCACCAGTGTGATTGTATGTGTGTTCCTTTCACAAACCACAACTAGAGTCAGTGCATGTTTGTTCTTTTCATTAACCACATCCAGAGTCATTGGATGTGTGTTCTTCTCACAAACCACATATGAATCCACCAGTGTCATTGGATGTCTGTTCTTTTCACAAACCACATCTAGAGTCATTGCATGTGTGTTTTTCTCACAAACCACATATGAATCCACCAGAGTTCAGTCAATGTCTGTTCTTCTGACAAACCACAGCTAGAGTCACTCCATGTCTGTTCCTCTCACAAACCACACATGGATGAACCATTGTCATTGCATGTGTGCTCTTTTCACAAACCACAACTAGAGTCATTGGATGTCTGTTCTTTTCACAAACCACATCTAGAGTCATTGCATGTGTGTTCTTCTCACAAACCGTATATGGATCGACCGGACTTCATTGCATGTGTGTTCTTTTCACAAACCACACCTAGAGTCATTGCATGTCTGTTCTTCTCACAAACCACACATGGATACACCAGTGTAATTGCATATGTGTTCTTTTCACAAACCACAGCTAGAGTCATTGGATGTATGTTCTTTTCAGAAACCACATCTAGAGTCATTGCATGTGTGTTCTTCTCACAAAGCACACATGGATCCACCAGAGTTCATTGTATGTCTGTTCTTCTCACAAACCACATATGGATCCACCAGTGTGATTGTATGTGTGTTCTTTTCACAAACCACATCTAGAGTCATTGCATGTTTGTTCTTTTCATTAACCACATCCAGAGTTATTGGATGTCTGTTCTTCTCACAAACCACATATGAATCCACCAGTGTCATTGGATGTCTATTCTTTTCAAAAACCACATCTAGAGTCATTGCATGTGTGTTCTTCTCACAAACCACATATGAATCTACCAGAGTTCATTGCATGTATGTTCTTCTCACAAACCACATCTTGAGTCATTGCATGTGTGTACTTTTCACAAACCACACATGGATCCACCATTGTCACTGCATGTGTTCTCTTTTCACAAACCACACCTATGATCATTGCATGTCTGTTCTTCTCACAACCCACACATGGATCCACCAGTGTCATTGCATATGTGTTCTTTTCACAAACCACAGCTAGAGTCATTGGATGTCTGTTCTTTTCAGAAACCACGTCTAGAGTCATTGCATGTGTGTTCTTCTCACAAACCACATATGGATCCACCGGATTTCATTGCATGTTTGTTCTTTTCAGAAACCACAGCTAGATTCATTGCATGCATGTTCTTGTCATAAACCACACATGGATCCACCAGTGTCATTGCATGTGTGTTCTTTTCACAAACCACAGCTAGAGTCATTGGATGTCTGTTCTTTTCACAAACCACGTCTAGAGTCATTGCATGTGTGTTCTTCTCACAAACCACATATGGATCCACCAGAGTTCATTGCATGTTTGTTCTTTTCACAAACCATAGCTAGATTCATTGCATGCCTGTTCTTGTCATAAATCACACATGGATCCACCAGTGTCATTGCATGTGTGTTCTTTTCACAAACCACATATTGATCCACCAGTGTGACTGCATGTGTGTTCTTTTCACAAACCACATCTAGAGTCATTGCATGGGTGTTCTTTTCACAAACCACATATGGATCCACTAGTGTGATGGCATGTGTGTTCTTTTCATTAACCACAGCTACAGTCATTGCATGTCTGTTATTTTCACAAACCACATATGGATCCACCAGTGTCATTGCATGTGTGTTTTTTCACAAACCACAGCTAGAGTTATTGCATGTGTGTTCTTTTCATTAACCACATCTAGATTCATTGCATGTGTGTTATTTTCACAAACCACATATGGATCCACCAGTGTCATTGCATGTGTGTTCTTTTCACATACCACATCTAGAGTCATTGCATGTTTCTTCTTCTCACAAACCACATATGGATCCACCCGAGTTCATTGCATGTCTGTTCTTCTCAGAAACCACATATGGATCCACCAGTGTGATTGCATGCGTGTTGTTTTCACAAACCACAACTAGAGTCATTGAATGTGTGTTCTTTTCATTAACCACAACTAGAGGCATTGGATGTGTTTTCTTCTCACAGACCACATATGAATCCACCGGTGTCATTGTACGTCCATTCTTTTCACAAACCACATCTAGATTTCATGGCATGTGTGTTCTTTTCACAAAGCACATACTGATCCACCAGTGTCATTGCATGTGTGTTCTTTTCACATACCACATCTAGAGTCATTGCATGTCTGTTATTTTCACAAACCACATATGGATCCACCAATGTGATTGCATGTATGTTCTTTTCATTAACCACACCTAGAGTCATTGCATGTGTGTTCTTTTCACAAACCACATATGGATCCACCAAGTGTCATTGCATGTGTGTGTTTTCACAAACCACAGCTAGAGTCATTGCATGTGTGTTCTTTTCATTAACCACATCTTGACTGATTGCATGTGTGTTATTTTCACAAACCAAATATGGATCCACTAGTGTCATTGCATGTGTGTTCTTTTCACAAACCACATCTAGAGTCATGGCATGTGTGTTCTTCTCACAAACCACATATGGATCCACCAGAGTTCATTGCATGTCTGTTGTTCTCACAAACCACATAGGGATCCACCAGTGTGATTGTATGTGTGTTCCTTTCACAAACCACAACTAGAGTCAGTGCATGTTTGTTCTTTTCATTAACCACATCCAGAGTCATTGGATGTGTGTTCTTCTCACAAACCACATATGAATCCACCAGTGTCATTGGATGTCTGTTCTTTTCACAAACCACATCTAGAGTCATTGCATGTGTGTTTTTCTCACAAACCACATATGAATCCACCAGAGTTCAGTCAATGTCTGTTCTTCTGACAAACCACAGCTAGAGTCACTCCATGTCTGTTCCTCTCACAAACCACACATGGATGAACCATTGTCATTGCATGTGTGCTCTTTTCACAAACCACAACTAGAGTCATTGGATGTCTGTTCTTTTCACAAACCACATCTAGAGTCATTGCATGTGTGTTCTTCTCACAAACCGTATATGGATCGACCGGACTTCATTGCATGTGTGTTCTTTTCACAAACCACACCTAGAGTCATTGCATGTCTGTTCTTCTCACAAACCACACATGGATACACCAGTGTAATTGCATATGTGTTCTTTTCACAAACCACAGCTAGAGTCATTGGATGTATGTTCTTTTCACAAACCACGTCTAGAGTCATTGCATGTGCGTTCTTCTCACAAACCACATATGGATCCACCAGACTTCATTGCATGTCTTGTCTTTTCACAAACCACAGCTAGAGTGATTGCATGTCTGTTCTTCTCACAAACCACACATGGATCCACCACTTTCATTGCATGTGTGTTCTTTTCACAAACCACATATTGATCCACCAGTATCATTGCATGTGCGTTCTTTTCATTAACCACAACTACAGTCATTGCATGTCTGTTCTTTTCACAAACCACATATGGATCTACCAGTGTCATTGCATGTGTGTTCTTTTCACAAACCACAGCTAGAGTAATTGCATGTGTATTCTTTTCATTAACCACATCTAGATTCATTGCATGTGTGTTCTTTTCACAAACCACATATGGATCCACCAGTGTGATTGCATGTGTGTTCTTTTCACAAACCACATCTAGAGTCATTGCATGTGTGTTCTTCTCACAAACCACATATGGATCCACCAGAGCTCATTGCATGTTTGTTCTTCTCACAAAACACATATGGATCCACCAGTGTGATTGTATGCGTGTTCTTTTCACAAACAATAGCTAGAGTCATTGGATGTCTGTTCTTTTCACAAACCACATCTAGAGTCATTGCATGTGTGTTCTTCTCACAAACCACATATGGATCCACCAGAGTTCATTGCATGTCTGTTCTTTTCACAAACCACAGCTAGAGTGATTGCATGTCTGTTCTTCTCACAAACCACACATGGATCCACCACTGTCATTGCATGTGAGTTCTTTTCACAAACCACATATTGATCCACCAGTATCATTGCATGTGTGTTCTTTTCACAAACCACATATAGAGTGATTGCATGTGTGTTCTTTTCACAAACCACATATGGATCCACCAGTGTGCTTGCATGTGCGTTCTTTTCATTAACCACAACTACAGTCATTGCATGTCTGTTCTTTTCACAAACCACATATGGATCTACCAGTGTCATTGCATGTGTGTTCTTTTCACAAACCATAGCTAGAGTAATTGCATGTGTGTTCTTTTCATTAACCACATCTAGATTCATTGCATGTGTGTTCTTTTCACAAACCACATATGGATCCACCAGTGTCATTGGATGTCTCTTCTTTTCACAAACCACATCTAGAGTCATTCCATGTGTGTTCTTCTCACAAACCACATATGGATCCACCAGAGTTCATTGCATGTGTATTCTTTTCAGAAACCACACCTAGAGTCATTGCATGTCTGTTCTTCTCACAAACCACACATAGGTCCACCAGTGTCATTCCATGTGTGTTCTTTTCACAAACCACAACTAGACTTATTGGATGTCTGTTCTTTTCACAAACCACATCTAGAGTCATTGCATGTGTGTTCTTCTCACAAACCATATATGGATCCACCAGAGTTCATTGCGTGTGTGTTCTTTTCACAAACCACAGCTAGAGTGATTGCATGTCTGTTCTTCTCACAAACCACACATGGATCCACCAGTGTCATTGCATGTGCGTTCTTTTCACAAACCACATCTAGAGTCATTGGATGTCTGTTCTTGTCACAAACCACATATGGATCCACCAGAGCTCATTGCATGTTTGTTCTTCTCACAAAACACATATGGATCCACCAGTGTGATTGTATGCGTGTTCTTTTCACAAACAATAGCTAGAGTCATTGGATGTCTGTTCTTTTCACAAACCACATCTAGAGTCATTGCATGTGTGTTCTTCTCACAAACAACATATGGATCCACCAGAGTTCATTACATGTGTGTTCTTTTCACAAACCACAGCTAGAGTCATTGCATGTATGTTCTTCTCATAAACCACATATGGATCCACCAGTGTCATTGGATGTGTGTTCTTTTCACAAACCACTGCTAGAGTCATTGCAAGTGTGTTCTTTTCATTAACCATATCTAGAGTCATTGCATGTGTGTTCTTTTCACAAACCACATATGGATCCAGCAGTGTCATTGCATGTGTGTTCTTTTCACAAACCACATCTAGATTCATTGCATGTGTGTTCTTCTCACAAACCACATATGGATCCACCAGAGTTTGTTGCATGTCTGTTCTTCTCAAAAACCACATATGGATCCACCAGTGTCATTGCATGTGTGTTATTTTCACAAACCACAGCTAGAGTCATGGCATGTGTGTTCCTTCCATTAACCACATCTAGAGTCATTACATGTGTGTTCTTTTCACAAACCACATATGGATCCATCAGTGTCATTGGATGTTTGTTCTTTTCACAAGCCACATCTAGAGTCATTATATGTGTGTTCTTCTCACAAACCACATATGGATCCACCAGAGTTCATTGCATGTGTGTTCTTCTCACAAACCACATCTAGTGTCATTGCATGTCTGTTCTTCTCACTGTCGTGGTGGTATCACGACAGATGCCATGGATAGGCTAAAGGTGGGGACAAGATGCACTAGAGGAATCCGGGGAGGGATAGTGTGGTGATTCCACACACAGTAGCTTTGTATTCAATGAGATTCCAAGGTTACAAGTGCTCCTTGAGCTGCCTTGGGGAGAGGAGGAAGAAGGAACTCTCTTACTCTCACCACTAGCTAGCTCTCAGGAAAACTAGTACAGAACCAGTAAAGACCAACCCACTCCGGATCAACCCCTTCTTTAGAGGCCCTGGCCCTCCTTATATAGGGGTAGCTAGGTCTCCAATTAGGGCATATGTGGGGGCATATGCCTCTTCCCAAAATAGAAAACCGACCGGGTCACTTTTCCCTCACGTAAGCCATGTAGAGGCTACGTGAGCCTCTGCGGCGCCTGCGTCATCCGATATAGGCATCGTCACCCTGTTCGGCCATGCCTCGGTGGTCCTGGCCTCTGTCCTCTTCGCTCACGCTCTGCGTACAGTGGCCACCTTTTGACCAGCGAGATACCTTCCTTCTCTTGGAAGCTAGATATAACCCGGATCATGCCTGGTTAATCCGGCCCCACCTGTACCTGCATACAAGTTAGATATATCCTGCCGACATATAATATAGGTCGGTTGAGACCTAGTTAGGTGGACATCCCCTGGTCCGGGTTACTCCGTGATTCGGCCTTCCTTGAGGTGACTCGGCCAGCACTTGCTTTGACCTTTCCGTACCTCGGCTAACTCGGCCTTTATACCCTGGCGTGACCCTACCCGGGTGTATCCCCCCAACATTAGTCCCCAAAGCTGGTGCGGTCTTAGTTCCCTTAGCTGCTAAGGCCACATAAGGTTCAATTTTAACGAGCCTTTCACTCCTTCTTCCGAGTTACATCCTATCTCGGATTTCATAGGTTTACTCTCCCTTGGCACATTCTGAGCTTTCACTCGTTGGCCGGGTCACCTCATACTCATCCGAGTCAATCTTCCTTCTCTTGTATGCTTCCCCATGTGGAGGGTAATCATTTCTTTGCCTCATTTTAAGGGCCTGCGCCAGTAACCGCCGCAGTTGTTGTCAGAAATCATTATTGCGCACGTCACATCGTGTCTGTTTCCTTGTTAACTGTATCATAACGTCACGTCGTGGGATCCGCTGCGCCCCGTGGCCCTTCTTGTGGCTCGTTTCTAATTGGTGGATCCGGGTCATACACGGCCACACCGTGTGGCCCGTCTGCACAGCGCAATCCAACTACCCCTCTGGGCGTGGTTAAATAGGGGAGGGGTGCGCCCCTTAGGTCTTTTCCCCACCTTAGCTTCCCTCTGCCTCTTCTTCTTCCTCTTCCTCTTCAGCGACAGCGCCGTCGCCGCCGTAGCACTTTCTTAGCCGCGTCACCGCCGCACCGTCCCTCGCGCGCCAGCGTCGCCGCTCCTCCCGCGCATCTCCTCTGCCACGGGCCAGTCAGTCTAGGCCACTCCCCCCCACCACCGTTAGGGCCAGTGAGGACAGCGATTTAGAGATGACAGAGGAGGAACTTGCCGTCGTGGAGCAGGAAATGGAGGAGGACGCGGGAACACCGACCGCGGCGCTTGGGCGGGGTCCTAGGTGTGCCAGGACGACCTCGATTGGTTGTACCGCACCTGGCGTATCCCGGAGGGCGTCATCGCCCGCCTCGCTGCTGAGGAACTTGCTCCCTCACCCAATCTGGGTGAGTTTGTAGTATTCCTCTCCCACTTCCAACGTGGGTTCGGTCTCCCTATCAGCGACTGGCTCAACACCTACGAGCTTCAGCCGCATCATCTTCCGGCTAACGCCATAACTTCCCTCTCTGCCTTTGCTTCCACCATCGAGGGTTATTGTAACATCCCAAAACTTCAATCCAAGCTTATCAAGATCCCAAAAATCAAAATTAGGGTTAACAAAAACTTTTTCAAATTAAAAATGAAAGCATTCATGTGTATGAGCATTTAAATTAGGAATTGATTTGAATTGCCATGGTTCTGTGATTCTTTGGTTGTAAAATGTTTCTTAGATGATTTAAACATCATCTACATCATTCCCAAACTTTTCCCAAAGAAAATCAAATAAAAAACAATTAAAAAGGAGGAATGGTCATTTTGGCCATTTTAATCCACTACACCACTTTGAGTGTTCCTAGCACTCATTTCTCAACAGATATAATTCTAGATCTTTACACCCCTGGCTAGTAAACATAATGAGGTACCAAGGCCCACCTTTTGATCTGCTAAAAACATTCAAACACTGTATTTAAAAGGCATTGGAAAATTGAATCCATTTCATATGGGAAGATCCCACTTTTTCAAAAACCATCAATTTGAGCTCCACTTTCAAAACCCTTGCAACCAGAGACTACCTAGTACTGGTGGAGAACACTCAAAGATTTTGAACTCAAAATTCAAAAGTTTTTCTCTTTCAGCCATTTTGTCAAACACCTTGTGGGAAGATCAAAGTGGCCTAAGTATTACTGTTTTGGTGTTGATCTTGTCTAGCCCATTGAAGTGCTTTGATCACCCTTGTCTCCCTCAAGCCTAACCAGACCAACACTAACACATCCCCTACCTCCCAGCTGCACTGCAAGGCCATGCCGAGAGCACCTTCCCGGCCAACTTGGCCCTCGCAGCAGCAGACCGCTTCCCCCTCTCTCGCCATGTCTACACGCTAGCCCGTGGTCCACCACCACCATCCAACCAGCCCCAGCCTAGAGACAGAGACCAGAACGGCCAGGAACAGCCATGCCCAGAGCTGGTCGACCATGCCGACGCCGCTGCAGAGCGCGCCCTGTCCCCGCGTGCACAGACCACCCCTCGGCCGCAGCCCGCTCCCACCGCTTCGCCATGACCTAGGGAACACCCCAGACACCCCCGTTGGCCGCCCAACGCGCCACAGGCACCGCTCGCCGTCGAACCCGCAGCCTCTGCCGCCCAGAGCGCGTGATGCTCTCGACCAGCACAGAGCTTGCCTTGCCGCGCCTTTAAGCCTTAGAGCACCGCCAGGAGACAGGCCACCGTCCCCTTCCTCGAGCCACGCTGCTAGCCCCCTGTGCCGCCCTCGCCGGAGTCGCCTTCCCACACCGCTCGGTCTCACCGTCGAGCCTATATAAAGTGGCCACCCCAGCACCATTTGTCCATACTCCCACACTCCCCACCTCTCACTGAGCCTCACCCACCTCTCGCCGACGCCTCTCAAGCTCTGACTCGCCGGAATTGGAGCCGAAGCCGCCGCAGTAGGAGGAGAAGGGCGCCTGCGATTTAGGGCACCCCAAGCTCCGCCGCAACCGCACCTCATCTCGCCGTCGTCTTCCAGCCTGTTTGCCCACCTCACCGACCTTGCTAGAGCCCTGGTACGCCCCCAATCGACCCCCACCGCTGCGTCTAGGTTAGACTCTCGCCGGAGTAATCCGTCGACGACAATGAACTCCCACCGTTAGATCCCCTTTTAATCGTGCGACCTAGAATGTTAGATACTGTTTCGGTGTTTTTGTGCCACTGGCTGGTGGAGCCCGCTGGTCAGGCAGCCCGTTGTGCTCACTGTGCGTAGCTGGGCCAGCCCAGTTAGTTCCCACGCGAGTTTGAAATTCAAATCTAGTTTTTTTTCTTTTTAGAGTTAAGCTAGTTTATGTCCACTAGTTTAAAATTCAATTCTGGGAGTTTTACAAACCCTTTTTGCATGAAATCAATTTTGCCTGAACGGTATTGAAATGATCTATCCAAGCCCATTGGATTTAATTCAATTAGAGTTATGGATCTCTCCTAGTAAAAATAACAAAACAGAAGCATTTGCACCTTGCAACATTTTTATAAAATCAACTAAGATAGGTTTTGAGTTGTTTCCAACTCTCAAGAATCACATTTCATCATATCTATCTGAATATGTAATAATATTAAGGTTTACATGTAGTGACTTTGGACTATTACCAAAATAATGCTATATAGGCATTTCTAGTCACTTTAAATCATTAAATAATGAACTTAAACCAAAGTAATTATGATCCAACCTTTAAATCTCATTCCCACATGTTAGAATATGTGGTGATGACATATGTCCACATGATCCCATATTTTAAGTGGTGAATATTAAATCTTAGTTAATTGTTCAATGAGTAGAAATTACTTTTCTAATTTAAAAAGAATGAAACTAGTGATTTAAACTTGTGATGCTTGTGATGATAATAGATCATCAAATGTGTGTCTTAGAATGCTATTTAGCCTAGTTAAGTATTGTTTGGTGATTGTTTACTCCGTATGTATTTGTAGACGATAGTACCGACCAAGCTTTCGAGCAGGAGGAGTTCTACCAAGAAGAAGAAGAAAACTTCAACCACTACACCAACCAAGGCAAGCCACCATTAACAATGCAAGCTAACCCTTGCAAGTTTCCTGCTTAGCAAGCTAGGATCAAACTAGATGATTTAGCAAAGATGCTTTAGGCATGCTTTGATCACACTCCTTTGACTATTAGTTACCCCAAGTATTATTTACAAGTTTTACCTCCCTTCGTTTACACAAAGTTCTTCACTTGTTTTGAAGGTAGCATAAAGAGTATAAAACTTGACCTATTTAGAACCCTTTAGATGTCATTCTATGGCATGAGATTGAACCCATCTTTTCCACCTTAGTGAACACTCTTAACTTAGTAGTTTAGAGTAGATCAAAAACTTGAGTCACTTTAGATGGGAACACTTAGTGAAAATGAATTATGAAAACCTTGGAATGATGAGTCATTCTATTGAGATGTTTTGACATGTGTTGAGAAACACAAATGATTCATGATGATGAAAATGTTGAGGCATGAGCCTTAACCCCTTTTTATAAAACCGATGGTTGGATTCGGATGCGATACCATTCCAAATTTACCATACAACTACACTACCTAAATTGGGTAAGGCTTAGCTGGAAATTTATATGCATTAGTATTAGTTCCCTCACGGGAGAGGTTTGAGTTGAGGCTACCTCTCATGATGTCCACCTATGCAGTGCCCAAGATGACTGATGGTCATGGTTGGGAGGCCATGCTCATAGGAGAGGTGCTTATACTAGGGTGTGTAAAGGGAAGGTTATGTTTAATTATCTGCATACTCAGTATGATGATTCAGGGTCATCCCTGACAGATGTATCGAATCTTGTGGTGAAAGTGTACCACCTCTGCAGAGTGTCAAACTATTCGAATAGCCGCGTCCGCGGTTATGGACAGTTGGAATGGCCATACTGTTTCGTTGACAGATGTTTTCTAAATACCTTGAAGAGAACGATGAATCTTGACTTGACCACAACAGGGTCGTGTTTATGACATTAGCTTCCCAATTTAAGTGATTCTAGAGTTTTACTTTATCTTTCTTTGCTTCTGAACTCAGCTTAGGTTTCAAACTTAACTTTATAGTTAAACATAGAGTTAGCACTTTAACTTAGAACTATAATACTTGTTAGTGGTAGTTTGTGAGTACTTAAAGACTACTCATGGCTTTTGTCCATGGCTATTATCATGGCCAGACTATGAAGGAGACTATCAAGATGATGGCTAGCAGGACGGCTATAATAACTAGGACTATCTGCCTTCGTCAGCATTGGCCTATGCGCCTAAAGATGGATCCCACCGCTATGCTTATCTTTTATTTCCGCTGTTTGTTGTATTAAGACTGGATCATGAGATCCTTATTTGTGTAAGACCTTATGTATGGTTTGTAATGGATGATGTACTATGATATCCAATCTGTTATATCTCGCAAAAATTGTAATCCTGGGATTGCGAGGTATGGTATAACGGGCATCTGGGATTAAAAATCTGGGTATTGACAAGTTGGTATCAGAGCCATCCCGACCATAGGAGACCCTAGTTAGAATGGACGTTCAAACAAAAACTTAGTTTCCAAACCAAAGTGAGTATTTATGAAAAACTACCTCCTCTCTTATCCTTGTGGATTCACTCTTTTTCAAAAATTCAGGTTCCTCAAAATTCTTACACTACTACTTAAAATTTGACACACTTGATCACTTCACTAACTTCCTCATCCTTAATTCTTGTAGATGGAGACTCATTTCAACAAGTTTTACCAGTTGGGAAACAGAGGTCAGCTGATCTTCGAGAGGGGTCTGGATTCACTATCAGAGTTACTAGGACGCTCACATCCGGAGTTTCTTGGAGCTCAACTTCCAGGACCCCCAGGAGGAGACCTACAGTGGCTAGTCACCGCAGATCTTAGAGGAAGCATTGAAGCATCAACTTCTGGGAGAATTCAGTTCTCCGTGAGAGAGAACAACTGGCTAGATGGATTAGCCAGGGCAATGCATGAAGCTCTCGCACGTCTATGCACCCTCAACGTCAACCAGATCCAAGGAACCCGTTTTCCCACTATGCAAGATGTGACTTCATGGGAATGTCGATGGAGATGCCAAGTCATCCAGCACTGAAGCGCCAAGTGGAGAACCTTGACTTCCTGTTGTATGACCGTTAGAAGGAGCTGGACAATGCCAGAGAGTTAGCCAACAAGAACCGTGCCATTGCCGACCAGAAGGCCCAGACTTTCGCACTGCTCGTCCAGGATCGCCAGTCTCTTTGCCGCCAGCGCGCAAACAAGGATCAGACCATCGCCCGTCTTCGCAAGAAGGTGGCCGAACTCGAGAAGACAGTCAAGGAGCAGGTAGCCCATCTTGCAGCAAAAGAAGAAGAAGATGAGGGTGAAGACATCCAGGGAGACATGGATTCTTACCTCAGCAATGATGATGACTTTCTGGCGTAGGATGCTGTGGACTTCTACACTGACGATGAGGACTCCGACTTCATTGACAATGAGTAGATGCACTAGAGCACTGTCGTAGCATGATATGTATCGGTCTCATTGTATTGTAGCTTGCAGAGTGGTTCTTCAAACCATCTGTTTTCCCTTTGATTGTTGTGGTGTTGTGTTGTATCGTGTGCTTGCTTGCCTGAATGAAATGGAGTTAGTTGAAAAACCAGAGTCTAACTCAAAGATTTAGCTTTGAAAACCCAAAACCATGAACCGTAGAAATTCCCTCTTACCCTATATGTATCTAAATCTTCAGATCACCCGTGGAAACCAAGGAGGGAGCAGCTCGTCGCAAGACCCAATGCTGCAGATCTTGCAGAATCTCATCGCAGACCATGAAGCAAGTAGGGCAGAACGTCAAGCCAACTTAGCAACACTTCAACAGATCGCCCAGATGGCTCTCGACAACCAAGGGCATGGAAATCAGGATCACCAGGGAGCCAAACTCAAAAACTTTCAGAACACCAATCACCCAATCTTCAACCAATCTGAGAAACCATTAGATGCTGATGACTGGTTAGAAACCATGGAAAACAACTTAGAAGTTGCAAGAGTTAATGAAAATGAGAAAGTTCTCTTTGCCACCCACTATCTGGCAGGAGATTCAAGAGCTTGGTGGAATAGGATCCACAATATGAACCATGGTCAAGTGATGACATGGGAAGCATTCAAAGTCAAGTTCAGCCGCACCCATGTGCCGCAAGGTCTAGTCAACAGAATGAGAGATGAGTTCCGTGAATTGAAGCAAGGCAGAATGAATGTGGTGGAGTATCGTGATAGATTCCTGTCACTTGCCAGATATGCACCGGATGAGATCAACACGGAGGCCAAGAAGAAGGAGAGATTCCTGAACGGACTGCATGATGAAATGCAGACTGTCCTCATCAACATCCGTTTCTAGGATCTCAAAGAGCTAGTCGACTCTGCCATTCAGATGGAAGGGAAGATTAAACAGGCAAACGACAACCGCAAGCATCGTATGATGCAACAGTCTGGATCCAATAGTCACCAGAAGTACCGTCCCAACCCTTCACCAGGATATGCACCAAGGAACAACCGACCGCCAACGTCTCGCCCAAGCTACCCCAACCGTAGCGGGGGCAATGTGAAGTTCGGAGGAAACAATCACAACTCTGGTAATGCCAACAATTTTAACCGTGCACCTCCCAAGAACAACAGCAACAACAACAACAACAACACTGCACCCAGAACTGGCAGCAATGTTGTGCCTGTCGCAGTCAAGGACAAGTCCTAGATCACTTGTTTCGAGTGTGGAGTGAAGGGTCACTACTCCAATGAGTGTCCCAAGAAGACTGCAGCCAATGCCAATGTGAATGCCCCAGCTCAGCAGAAATGTCGTGTTCAACCAGGAAGGAGATTTGCCCCAGGGAACACTCACAACCGCAACAACTGTCTCTTCCACATGAACGTAGAAGAAGCCCAGGAAGCGCCAGATGTAGTGCTGGGTATGTTCTGTGTCAACTCAGTTTTAGCAAGAGTATTGTTTGATTCAGGAGCATCGCATTCATTTGTCACCGAAGAATTTGCATGCACTAGTAAGATTCACCCAACCAACCTGGAGCATGTCATGATAATTCAAATCCCCGGTTCAACATACATGGGATTGATTTGCAAAGCTGTGCCTATCAAAATACATGGGATAGATTTTTATGCCAACCTAATTGTACTTGGAACCAAAGGTTTGGAAGTAGTACTAGGTATGGACTGGATGTCAAGGCATAAAGGACTGATAGACTGTGCTAAGAAAGCCATCACCATGACCAGTAGTTCTGGAGTAACAGTAGAGCATATCTCTGAAACCTTACCCCGTCAATTCAAGTGCAACAAGAGTGTAGCCCTGCCCACCATTGACCAAGTCCGAGTAGTCTGTGAATACCCCGACGTATTCCCAGATGAATTGCCAGGTATGCCTCGGGATAGGGATATTGAGTTCATTATCGAACTAATCCCTGGAACAAGACCCATAGCCTAGAGACCCTATAGCATGAACCCATCAGAGTTAGTGAAACTGAAGAAGCAGTTGGATGCCATGTTAGAGAAAGGCTTGATTCAACCAAGCGCATCCCCATGGAGATCACCAGTGTTATTCGTCGACAAGAAATATGGATGCAACCGTCTATGCACAGATTACAGAAAATTGAATGACGTCACTATCAAGAACAAGTACCCCTTGCCAAAGATAGAGGATCTATTTGATCCGTTGACTGGAGCCCAGGTATTCTCAAAGATTGATCTTAGGACTAGTTATCACCAACTTAAGATTTGTGCAACGGATATTCCGAAGACCGCCTTTACTACTCGCTATGGTTTATTCGAGTATACGGTTATGTCTTTTGGATTAACCAATGCCCCTGCTTATTTCATGAACCTCAAGTCAGAAGAATTTCCTAGATAAGTTTGTAGTTGTGTTTATCGACGATATCCTTATCTACTCCAAGTCAGAAGAAGAGCATGAGCAACATCTGAGAGTCATCCTAGAAACCCTGAGAGAGCATCAGTTATATGCCAAGTTTAGCAAGTGTGAGTTTTGGCTAAAAGAAGTAGGATTCCTAGGACATATTGTGTCTGTCGGAGGAGTCTCTGTTGATCCCGCCAAGATCAAAGATGTCGAAGAATGGGAAGCCCCAACCACTCAAACCCAAGTCCGTGCATTTCTCGGATTAGCGGGATATTACCGCAAGTTCATAGAAGGATTCTCGAGCATAGCCCGACCAATGACCCAATTGTTGAAGAAGGACAAGAAGTTTGAATGGACAGACAAATGTGAAGCCAGTTTTGAGGAGCTGAAGAAGAGATTGATATCAGCCCCAATATTAATCATGCCAGACATCAAGAAGCCGTTTGATGTATATTGTGACGCATCCAAGATTGGTCTAGGATGTGTATTGATGCAAGAAGGAAAAGTCATCGCGTACCTGTCTCGACAACTAAAGTAGCATGAGCAGAACTATCCGACCCATGATCTAGAGCTAGCAGCTATGGTTCTAGCATTGAAGACATGGCGTCATTATGTGATGGGTAATCGCTGTGAGATTTACTCAGATCATAAGAGATTGAAGTATATTTTCACTCAGAAGGAGTTGAATATGAGACAAAGGAGATGGATAGAGTTAATCAAGGATTATGACCTTGACATTCACTATCACCCCGGCAAAGCCAATGTGGTAGCAGATGCTCTTGGCAGATTGCCGTGTAGGCTAAATACCATGATCAAGGAGAAGCAACCAAGTTTGTATGAAGAGTTGGAGCAGTTATGGACAGAATTTGTTAGCAAAGGATTCTTAGCTAGCATTGAACTTCAACCCACTTTGATTAGCCAAATCAAGGAAGCCCAGAAGGGGAATGAAAGTATCCGCGGAATCAAACGTCGTATTGGTACAGGAAAGGTACCTGGATTCACTGAAGATAAAGAAGGAGTACTGTGGTACACAGGACGTATCTGTGTGCCAGCAGATTTGGAGCTGAAGCAGGTTATCATGAAGGAAGCTCATGATACTCTTTGTTCTATCCATCCAGGAGGAACGAAGATGTATCAGGATTTGAAGGAGCAATTTTGGTGGCATAAGATGAAGAGAGAAATCGGAAGCTACATCATCAAATGTGACATCTGTCAAAGAGTCAAAGCAGAGCATCAGATACCTGCAGGACTGTTGCAACCATTGCAGATTCCGGAATGGAAATGGGATTCCGTCAAAATGGACTTTATCACCGGTTTGCCTACTTCTATTAGGGGAAATGACTCAATCTGGGTCATAGTTGATAGACTGTCCAAGGTAGCCCACTTTATACATGTCAAGACAACTTACCAGAGCGCAAAGTTAGCAGAGCTGTACATTGCTAGGATTGTTAGTCTACATGGAACCCCCAAGACCATAGTATCAAATCGAGGAACCCAGTTTAACTAAAGATTTTGGCAGAAAGTCCAAGAAGGATTAGGAACCAAGTTGAGCTTCAGTACCGCGTATCACCCGCAAACTGATGGACAGACTGAGAGAGTCAACCAGATCCTAGAGTATATGCTTAGAGCTTGTGTGTTGGAATACAGATCAAAATGGGAAGACTACCTGCCTTTCGCAGAATTCTCATATAACAACAGTTATCATGCTAGTTTGCAGATGGCACCATTTGAATTCCTATACGGAAGAAAGTGTCGTACCCCTTTGAATTGGTCGCAAGTAGGAGAGAGTCAGATCTTTGGACCCGACATTCTCCGAGAACCAAAAGAGAAAGTTCACAAAGTCTGTGAGCACCTCAAGACCGCCCAATCCAGACAGAAGAGTTATGCTGACAAGAGAAGGAGAGACCTGACTTTCCATGTCGGAGATTTTGTATATCTCAAGGTTTCACCATTGAAGGGAACTCAACGCTTTAGTCTGAAAGGAAAGTTAGCCCCCAAATATATCGGGCCCTTCAAAATTCTGAACCATCGAGGAGAAGTATCCTATCAACTGGAACTGCCTGAAGAGATGTCGGCCATCCACAATGTGTTCCATATCTCGTTACTTCGTAAATGTCTAGAAGTGCTCAAGAAGACTGAACTTTTCAAGAACATCGATCACAGAGCTGTGGAAATCAACAATGACCTGACCTATCGGGAATTGCCTATCTATATCTTAGAAGAAGCCTACAGAACCACCAAAACCAGGAGCATCAAGTTTCTCAAGATTCAGTGGAGCAACCATACCGAAGAGGAAGCCACTTGGGAGCGCGAGGATTACATTAGGATAGAGTTCCCAGATCTCTTTAGTTCCTAGTTTCCTTGTAAATACCAGGACGAGATTTTGTTTAAGGGGGGAAGGTTTGTAACATCCCAAAACTTCAATCCAAGCTTATCAAGATCCCAATCATCAAAATTAGGGTTAACAAAAACCTTTTCAAATTAAAAATTAAAGCATTCATGTGTATGCGCATTTAAATTAGGAATTGATTTGAATTTCCATGGTTCTGTGATTCTTTGGTTGTAAAATGTTTCTTAGGTGATTTAAACATCATCTACATCATTCCCAAACTTTTCCCAAAGAAAATCAAATAAAAAACAATTAAAAAGGAGGAATGGTCATTTTGGCCATTTTAATCCACTACACTACTTTGAGTGTTCCTAGCACTCATTTCTCAACAGATATAATTCTAGATCTTTAAACCCCTGGCAAGTACACATAATGAGGTACCAAGGCCCACCTTTTGATCTGCCAAAAACATTCAAACACTATATTTAAAAGGCATTGGAAAATTGAATCCATTTCATATGGGAAGATCCCACTTTTTCAAAAAAACATCAATTTGAGATCCACTTTCAAAACCCTTGCAACCAGAGACTACCTAGTACCAGTGGAGAACACTCAAAAAATTTGAACTCAAAATTCAAAAGTTTTTCTCTTTCAGCCATTTTGTCAAACACCTTGTGGGCAAGATCAAAGTGTCCTAACTATTACTGTTTTGGGGTTGATCTTGTCTAGCCATTTGAAGTGCTTTGATCACCCTTGTATCCCTCAAGCCTAACCAGACCAACACCAACACATCCCCTACCTCCTAGCTGCACTGCAAGGCCATGTCGAGAGCACCTTGCCGGTCAACTTGGCCCTCGCAGCAGCAGACCGCTTCCCCCTCTATAACTACCTCGGTAAACTACGCTCTTAGTTGCATGCCTGGATGAGCGAAAGTGGTTAAAATAGTACGGTGGGGCCCAGGGGCCACCCACAGGTAGACCCGTCGGTCGTCCGAACCACTTTCAGAACATCGGGACAAGAACGAGCGGCGTAGTCGGTAGGCGAAGGGATCAACTACATACACACGTGAGTATGTATGCAAGCCACCATACAACTGTTCACAGAGCCATTCCATCTAAAAGAAATAGAAATATTGCAACGCCATACGGCAAGATTCAAATATCCTAGATAGAGATAATATTTTAGGATAGCTCCTCATACATCAAACATCAGAGTATCAGATGGAAGCGGAAAACAAGATCCGAGTACGAATAAGAAGCAAATCGGCATAAGATGCCACATAAATAAACACATCCCGCCCACAGATCTCACGCATCCCCATCCCCGAATCTCTCCATCGCATGATCGTTGCCAACATCATCTGTCTCCTCCACCCATTATCCATCTTGTGAATACACCTGTTCATCTGAATCAAACAATTTATCGTGTGAGACCCTAGGGGTACTCAGCAAGTCTTTATGCCTCTAAAGGGGACATAAACCTGGGGTGACGCAATTGCAGCAAAAGATAATAACTAACAAGTCTATAGATACTCGCTAACCATCCGCCTAACCAATGATAGACGGATGTCCGCTAAATAGTAACAACAATTATAACAGTATGATTAGCAGATCCATCCTCCTTCTCGCTTACCACCGAGAAAGTGGACGAACAACCCATCCATTGGTAGTTTTATTGACCATTCCATGAGTGTTGCACTATTTACTAGTCATATACTTAGTCAAATTAAAAGCGGTATTTTAGTTATACTTGTCTATGATCGAGAAACTGTGCTCCAAGTCGTCCATAACCGCGGACACGGCTTTCAGAAAGATTTACCCTGCAGGGGTGCACAAATAGCAACACACACTCGATCAACCTCAGAAAAACCAAATCAAAACCCAACGAGGCATTCACGACGAAGCGATCACAGGATTCAGAAATATTTTAGGGGGCCACCCCAATAAGCTACCCGCAACGAAGTTGGCCGGCTCCGAGACGGACCCAGGGTTTGCGGGAATGGCTGTAAACGACTGGGGACCAGAAAATGTGACTGGGATTGTCGATACCGTGAAATCGTGCTGTGATCCCTAAACAGTATAGGTGCTCCTCGCACAATCTTAAATAAAGCAATAAAGCATGGCATAAGTACAAGATAGTAATAAAGCCCCAAACTACTTTGTGGCCTCCCGGATGTTGATAGTGCGAATAGTCAAGGAACAGGAATCAAGTACTCGGGGTCCTACGGGTCACAAGTGAGCAAGAAAAACCAAATAGCAGATATTGCCCACCGGTGCCTCTTTCATTAGTTATCCTATTACTACTCAGGTTAAGTTGTTTAGGTACCTCGTTATCCATCAGACACTCACATACCCTACACATGTTGTTCTACGACTCGCATGGCTCAAACAACTCCTGTAGTAATGGCTCATGGGATGGAGGAACAAGCTTCTGTGGGGTTTAAAAGTAAAGGCTATGTAGTACTTGGGATTCAATTTAATGCAAACGCGACTCAATGATGCAAGAATAAGATAGAGGCAGTAGGTACTATATGTACGCAAGCATGTGGTAGTGCTTGCCTGGCAGCTCAGTTGAAGCGGGAGACGGATCTGGGTAGTACTCCTGGGATTCCTGATATTTCCCATGCTCGGCGTCTATTCGAAGAAGAACCAAACAAACAAGGGCCAACATAAATAAAGTGCACAAGCATATGAATAAAATGCGACAAGCAAACAAGCATGCCATGATGAATGATGCACAATTTACATGGCAATAATGTAGCATGGCATGGGTGAGGTGTGGGGTACAAGAATAAAGCATTTTATTGAGTTTTAGTCATGTTTTACTTCCAAATAAGTTGCTGTATACTTTATATTTATATGATGCATGCTGCAATTCAGAACAAGGAATGCATAGTTAGAACGGGCTCGTCGCGCTGATCGATTTAGACATATTATTTGTCGCATTTGGAGTTGTAGAATTAAAGTTATTAATTATTTAAGAAAAGGCATTTTTATTGCATTTAAATAATTTCGAAATTTTAAAGTGCCCAGATAATATTTTGAAAGGCATATTTGAAATCCTCACATTTTTCTGATTCAAAAACATATATTATATGTAATATTTAGAATTATAAAACAAAAGTTATTTAAAACAGATTTAAATTTGAATTTAAACATTTTCTGAAATTGTTTTATTAAAACAGATAAACGAAAAGGCCTTCTGTACCTAGCCAGATCTAGCCCCAGCCACAGACAGGTGGGCCAACGCTGACTAGGCGGGGACGATGCACAGCGAACATTTCTCACCGGCACAGATGCTAGCCCAGGAGGCCGACAGGTGGGGCCGACGGGCTCGCAGGCCCATGCGACAGCGGAGACCAGGGGGTGCCACGCGGCACAGCAGGGACTGCGGGTTGAGGAATACAAAAGTCGGGGTACCTTTTTGTAAAACGGACACAGCCGCCGATAGGTGGGCCTGGGCTTGACCACGGGTGGAGCAACAAAAAGCTTTGGGGGGTTTCTGTGAAACTGCCAACTGCACTGTTGTTCTTCTCTAAATTTTTCTGACGACAGAGAACGGCGCGGCGCGGGGGATCGAACCCGCGACCTGCGGCACCCACGCTGAGAGGCGAAACCAGTGCGGCGGCCGGTGGTCGCTGTTCGGAAACGCTGGCGCGGCTAGGTAAGCTTCTACGGCGCGACGACGAGCAAACGCAAGCGCGCACGTCAGCGCACAGAGTGCGCTCGACAAAAGGACCGACGCAACCAGGAAGCGATGGCCAGCGGGAGGATGTCAGGGAGGCTCAGCAGCTCACCGGGAGTGGGTTGGTGGTGGTGGATCGTGCCGGAGCGCAGCAGGACGACGGCGATGCAGAGGCCGAGCGGGTTATGGTTTCGACGTCGTGCGTCGGTGGGCAGCGTGTACTCGGGCCGTCTCCTCCTCGCCTCTGTGTACTGGGACGACGCTGATGCACGGCTCAGTCTTCCCCAGCGCCCAAACAACATGCCCTCCTCCTTGTTTTGGTGGTAGAGAGACAGGGCCGACGGTGAGGTTGTCGGGGTGTGAGAGAGAGGGGGTAGCAGGTAGGTGGTGGGGAGAAGAAGGGCGAGGCCCTGGTAGATCTGGGGACGACGCCAAGACAAAGAGGGAGTAGATAAAGTCGAAGGGGGATAGGGAGACGCCGTGGGAGCCTCGGGTGGGAAAGGTGGTGTGGTGGCCACCTTTTCTCCCTCACGCTCACGTGCTCGAGCTGGGGTGGTTGCTGCAGCTGGGCCCGAGGGAGTAGAAGGGAGGGATGGCTCGGGTGGGGGCTTTGCTGGCAGAGGGAAAAAGATAGAGGAGGGAGAGGCTCGGGTAGCTAGGGTTGGAGGGGTAGCTTGGCTCGGTCTAGGGGTGGTTAGGGTTAGAGAGGGAGGGGAGCCTCGGCATGGTGAGAGGGTGGGGTGTAGCCGAATCTAGGAGGGTTAGGTTAGCTTGGCATGGGGTGGATTAGGCTAGGGTTTTAGAGAGAGAGAGAGATTAGAGGGAGAGGCTAGGGTTTAGGGTTTTATCGTGGCCAAAACAAGACCAAGTAAGGGGGGTTTAGGGTTTGGGGGTGATCCAGCAAGATCAAGCAAAGGTGTAGGGAGATGGTGAGATGAGGGTTTTTGGTTGAGCACAGGGTGGTGGTACAATAGAGAGAGAAAGAGAGATGAAGTTTTTAGGACTTTAGGTGCACATGGCAAGGAGAGAACAAACAAGAAGGTGAGGGTTTGAGAGAGAAAAGGGTGGAGCTCAACAAAAGCAAAAAGAATCACTTGACATGATTCCCAAAGGTCCATGCTCCACTCCCAAAAACAATTAAAAACCAAAGGAGAAAGATAATGGTAATTTGCATGGCCCATGCATGGGCATTAAATGCCATGTCTAATCTTGTGAAAACAAAATAATAATCATGGCATTCATACACATACATTCCCAAAATATGGAGTAAGGCCAAGCTAAAAGAATTAGAAAGATGTTCCAAGTGGAGTAGATGGAGATGCTCAACTTTGAATATAATTTGCGACATGCTAGTGTGTGTGTTCCACTAGGTGTATAATATCCCCAATAATATTCCAACATGAGCAAATATTCCAATACAATCCATATGGAAGCTAGAAAAAGGGGTACCACTCACAAGGCATGCAAAGGTGGCTCCACATATCAATAATGTGACAACAACATGATGCTAGTGTGAGGGCATGTAGAAAATAGAAGTGGATCCATCCCAACCCACATGAGCTAGATTTAAATTCCAAAGGAAAAGTGTAAAAGCTCATGGATAATTAGGATGGTGGAATTATAAGGTGGTGACAAGGAAAAGGTGGTGGAGTGGAATAAAAGATATGCCCCCAACTCAACTTGGGCATCAAGCATTTATCAAGAACCAAACACAATATATGAAGAGCCAACTACAATTACTAATGCATATGAGAGAAGAACCAAATGAAAAGGGTTTTATATGATGCTCAAATGCAAGGTGGCATGATGACAGGAGCATGATATAATTACGATGCAACAATTATATGTAGGAAGTAGCAATTATATTACTAGACCATGTAGCATTCCATATGTTAGACAGATGGGATGCTACACCCTCTCTCGCCATGTCTACACGCTAGCCCGTGGTCCACCGCCACCGTCCAACCAGCCCCAGCCCAGAGACAGAGAGCAGAACGGCCAGGAACCGCCGCGCCCGGAGCTGGTCGACCATGCCGACGCTGCCCGCAGAGCGTGCCATGTCCTCGCATGCACAGACCGCCCCTCGGCCGCAGCCCACGCCCACCGCTTCGCCATCACCTAGGGAACACCCCAGACAACCCCGTTGGCCGCCCAACGAGCCACAACCACCGCTCGTCGTCGAACCCGCAGCCTCTGCCACCCAGAGCGCGTGATGCTCCCGACCAGCACAGAGCTCGCCTTGCCGCGCCTTTAAGCCTTAGAGCACCGCCAGGAGACAGGCCACCATCCCCTACCTCGAGCCACGCCGCTAGCCCCCTGTGCCACCCTCGCCGGAGTCGCCTGCCCACACCGCTCGGTCTCACCGTCGAGCCTATATAAAGCGGCCACCCCAGCACCATTTCTCCACACTCCCACACTCCCTACCTCTCACTGAACCTCACCCACCTCTCGGCGACGCCGCTCGAGCTCTGCCTCGCCGGAATTGGAGCCGAAGCCGCCGCAGTAGGAGGAAAAGGGAGCCTGCGATTTAGGGCACCCCAAGCTCCGCCGCAACCACGCCTCGTCTTGCCGTCGTCTTCCAGCCCGTTTGCCTTCCTCACCAACCTTGCTAGAGCCCTGGTACGCCCCCAATCGACCCCCACCGCCCCGTCTAGGTCAGACTCTCGCTGGAGTAATCCGTCAACGATTATGAACTCCCACCGTTAGATCCCCTTTTAATCGTGCGGCCTAGAATGCTCGATACCGTTTCGATGTTTTTGTGCCGCTGACTGGTGGAGCCCGCTTGTCAAGCAGCCCGTTGCACTCACTGTGCGTAGCTGGGCTGGCCCAGTTAGTTCCCGCGCGAGTTAGAAATTCAAATCTAGTTTTTTCTTTTTAGAGTTAAGCTAGTTTCTGTCCACTAGTTTAAAATTCAATTCTGGGAGTTTTACAAATCCTTTTTGCATGAAATCAATTTTGCCTGAAAGGTATTCAAATGATCTATCCAGGCCCGTTGGATTTAATTCAATTAGAGTTATATATATCTCCTAGTAAAAATAACAAAATAGAAGCATTTGCACCTTGCAACGTTTTTATAAAATCAACTAAGTTAG
Source organism: Avena eriantha (assembly GCA_910589775.1). Classification (NCBI taxonomy): domain Eukaryota; kingdom Viridiplantae; phylum Streptophyta; class Magnoliopsida; order Poales; family Poaceae; genus Avena; species Avena eriantha. The sequence goes on along the minus strand of OU342740.1, from coordinate 134,022,047 downwards.
GTTTTGAGTTGTTTCCAACTCTCAAAAATCACATTTCATCATATCTGTCCGAATATGTAATAATATTAAGGTTTACATGCAGTGACTTTGGACTAGTACCAAAATAATGCTATAGCATTTCTAGTCACTTTAAATCATTAAATAATGAACTTAAACCAAAGTAATTATGATCCAACCTTTAAATCTCATTCCCACATGTTAGAATATGTGGTGATGACATATGTCGACATGATCCCATATTTTAAGTGGTGAATATTAAATCTTAGTTAATTTTTCAATGAGTAGAAATTACTTTTCTAATTTATAAAAAATGAAACTAGTGATTTAAACTTGTGATGCTGTGATGATAATAGATCATCAAATGTGTGTCTTAGAATGCTATTTATCCTAGTTACGTATTGTTTGGTGATTGTGTACTCCGTATGTATTTATAGACGATAGTACCGACCAAGCTTTCGTGGAGGAGGAGTTCTACCAAGAAGAAGAAGAAGAAGAAAACTTCAACCACTGCACCAACCAAGGCAAGCCACCATTAACAATGCAAGCTAAACCTTGCAAGTTTCCTGCTTAGCAAGCTAGGATCAAACTAGATGATTTAGCAAAGATGCTCTAGGCATGCTTTGATCACACTCCTTTGACTATTAGTTACCCCAAGTCTTATTTACAAGTTTTACCTCCCTTAGTTTACACAAAGTTCTTCACTTGTTTTGAAGGTAGCATAAAGAGTATAAAACTTGACCTATTTAGAACCCTTTAGATGTCATTCTATGGCATGATATTGAACCCATATTTTCCACCTTAGTGAACACTCTTAACTTAGTAGTTTAGAGTAGATCAAAAACTTGAGTCACTTTAGATGGGAACACTTGGTGAAAATGAATTATGAAAACCTTGGAATGATGAGTCATTCTATTGACATGTTTTGACATGTGTTGAGAAACACAAATGATTCATGATGATGAAAATGTTGAGGCATGAGCCTTAAGCCCTTTTTATAAAACTGATGGTTGAATTCGGATGCGATACCATTCCAAATTTACCGTACAACCACACTACCTGAATTGGCTAAGGCTTACCTGGATATTTTTATGCATTAGTATTAGTTCCCTCGCGGGAGAGGTTTGAGCTAAGGCTACCTCTCATGATGTCCACCTATGAAGTGCCCAAGATGACTGATGGTCATGGCTGGGAGGCCATGCTCATAGGAGAGGTGCTTATACTAGGGTGTGTAAAGAGAGGGTTATGTTTGATTATCTACATACTCAGTATGATGATTCAGGGTTATCCCTGACAGAAGTATCGAATCTTGTGGTGAAAGTGTACCACCTCTGCAGAGTGTCAAACTATTCGAATAGCCACGTCTGCGGTTATGGACAGTTGGAATGGCCATAATGTTTCGTTGTCAGATGTTTTCTAAATACCTTGAAGAGAATGATGTATCTTGAATTGACCACAACAAGGTCGTGTTTATGACATTAGCTTCCCAATTTAAGTGATTCTAGAGTTTTACTTTGTCTTTCTTTGCTTCTGAACTCAGCTTATGTTTCAAACTTAACTTTATAGTTAAACATAGAGTTAGCACTTTAACTTAGAACTATAATACTTGTTAGTGGTAGTTTGCGAGTACTTAAAGAGTACTCATGGCTTTTGTTCCTGGCTATTATCATGGCCAGACTATGAAGGAGACTATCAAGATGATGGCCAGCAGGACGGCTATGATAACTAGGACTATATGCCTTTGTTAGCATTGCATGTGCCCCTGAAGATGGACCCCACCGCTACGCTTATCTTTTATTTCCGTTGTTTGTTGTATTAACACTGGATCATGAGATCCTTATTTGTGTAAGACCTTATGTATGGTTTGTAATGGATGATGTACTGTGATATCCAATCCGTTATGTCTCGCAAAAATTTTAATCCTAGGATTGCGAGGTATGGCATAACGGGCATCTGGGATTAAAAATCCGGGTGTTGACAATTATGCCGGATTGTGGCCCCCAAAGGAGCTCTGGATCCGGTTTTTTGGTCTCCACCGGAACATGATTCCGAATAGAGAGCTTGACCCGGAGGACAAGCAGCTCACGCAGTTCGGCGCAGCTTCTATCTCTCCTCGGAAATAGTCTATCTTCCCCCGAGTCACGGGGCTTGAATCTTGCAAGGGCTGGGCCCGAACCTGCTTCTATGTCAGAAATGGCACGGATGAAGATCTGATCCGGCTGCGCCTCTACGCTCCGGGTCCTCCTAATCCGGATATGTGGGACAAGGTCCCCAAGAAACCCACTGTCCTGGTGAACCAATTCAACAAACGGTTCCAGGAGCTGAAGGATCAGGGATTGCACAACGAGGACGCAGTAATCACCTTCGTCCGCAACCGGATCTCCCCCCTCCAGAAACACACGCATAAACTTTGCCACATGAGCTGGGGCCATGACCCCAACCGAACCTCCTCATTCGAGTTGAGCAACATGGAAATTTACCGCCGGGTCAAGGCCCTCTTTACCACCAACAAGAACTTCTCTGCTAAGTGGGTGTGGGAGAACGAGCACTTCTGCTGAGATAGGCTTCCTCCCACGGTAAGTCTCATGCCCCAATCCTTTCCCGAGTTACATCATATGTTGGATTTTGTTGTGGGTTTGATCCCTTTGCCTTTTCTTTCTCTTAGATGTTTCTTCAGCAAACCCTTGAGGATGGCACCGACCCTTATCTTAAGTGGTCACCTGACCGAGATACCTCGGACAAGGAGGAGCCGGATCAGGAGATGTTCCTTCCGTTCCCTGATGCGACCAAGCGACACATCGGTAAATTCTCTTCTATTATAGATTGGCATGACGATGAAGATGATTTGGATGCTGAGGTGATGGAGGTATTTGACGTTGTCCCTCTTTCTTACGCTTTTCCGGCATCAGCTAACCCCGGTGGGCAGATCCATGAAGATCCTCCCGTTGCCACGGGTGAGCCTGTCCCGGTCCCACCGAAGAAGAGGGGGGCCGCATCTACTTCTTCCTCTGGACCTTCTAAGCCAGCCAAAAGGCGAAAGAAGTCCGCGGACAAAGCTGCCACTAAGCCTACAACCAAGGACATAACCCGGAGGGCTCGGAAGCCCAAGGAGCCTTTGACCTCGGATGAGTAAGCCACTTCTCCCTTTGCTATTCATTTGTTCTTCCTTTGTTATAGTTTCTCATCATTCATGATCTGATTCGGTAGGGCCGCGGTGGAGGTTCCTTAGAGTGGCTTGCCTCGCAGCTCTCACATAGCCCTTCTCCCCCTCGTGGCGACGATTCATGCCCGTTGAGCCCCATTCAGGAGGGCTCAGTGGCTGCTCTGGGTTCTAGCCCACCTCGCCAAGAGGAGGGTAACCTCGGAACAGGGGGAAGCAGCTCTGCCGAGGCAGCGGTTGCTCCAGCCGCCGCCGAGGTATCTACCGCGCCTCCTCCAAAACCAAGACCAGCACCAACATAGGCTCCAGCGCCAGCAGCAACAACACAAACAACAGCAGCAGCACCAAGCCCCTCTGCCTCGTCCGAGTCTTCCAAGCCTCGGCGAGAAGGCACCAGCAGCACCAAGGCTAGCACTAAGGCAGCTCCCAAGGGAAAATCCGCCGCAGCAAGTTCAACCTCTCAGCAGCATCCCAAGGGCAAAAAGGCTCCTGACACTACCAAGGCAACATCTATCGAGGCTGGACAGTGTACACTTGCATCCATGCTTTCGAAGAAGACCCCGCCGACAACGGACACCTCTGCAGGGTTAGCTGATGCGCAACTCGTTTTGCACACCAGCCCTGCTGTTGCCCAGGTGGAAAGGAGGGAAGCCCATGCTAAGGGTCTGGTGGCACCCCACATGCTTAGCGGCGAACGTTATCCTCCGACCTTGATCGAGTTCGTAAACAACTAGAACAAGGCGGAGTTCGTCCACAATGACGATCTCCCGGAGAAATTCACGCCCGCCGAGTTTGCTGCACAAATGAACACCACTGCTAAGGCAATCAACCTTGCAGGTCGGATGATGGAGGTATGTTACTTCGCTTTTTTCCTTAGCATGTATAGATATCAGCAATATAACCATTAGTCCCCGAGCCTCCGGGGGAGTAACTTGTTACACGGTCGGATACTCCTTAGAGAATTAGTGTAGCTCCTTAGTAACTTCGAATATGCACACACCTAGAGCCGGGTTAAAGTCCACTTGGCCCGGATTTTGTACACTTCGAATATGCACACACCTCGAGCCGGGTTAAGTTCCACTTGGCCCAAATTTTGTACACTTCGAATATGCACACACCTAGAGCCGGGTTAAGTTCCACTTGTCCCGGATTTTGTACATTTCGAATATGCACACACCTAGAGCCGGGTTAAGTTCCACTTGGCCCGGATTTTGTACACTTCGAATATGCACACACCTAGAGCCGGGTTAAGTTCCACTTGGCCCGGATTTTGTACACTTCGAATATGCACACACCTAGAGCCGGGTTAAGTTCTACTTGGCCCAGATTTTGTACATTTCGAATATGCACACACCTAGAGCCGGGTTAAGTTCCACTTGGCCCGGATTTTGTACACTTCGAATATCCACACGCCTAGAGCCGGGTTAAGTTCCACTTGGCCCGGATTTTGTACACTTCGAATATGCACACATCTAGAGCCGGGTTAAGTTCCGCTTGGCCCGGATTTTGTACACTTCGAATATGCACATGATTAAGCTATCTTTTTGTACTCTTTTAAGTGACTACCAATCGTCGGAGCGTTGAGTTTCAGCGTCTCTTGGATACTCACAAGAAGCTGCGCGCGAAAAATACTGCGCTTCTCGCCGAACACGAGAAAAGGGGTAAGTTTTCTCCTTGGCATTTTTCCATTTCTCTTCGTATTTTTCTGCCGAACTAATCCATCATTCGGATTTCGCAGCTGGAGTGGAGGCTGAGAACACCATCATGAGGAAGAACTTGGAGCAGATAAAGGGTAAGTCATTTTTGCTTAATCTTCCTCCGCGCTCTATCTCCTTTTCTCCTTGGCTCAGCAAATATTCATACCTCGGCTTTGCCGGGTCAACAAACTGTTTCAGCATATCTTGAAGATAGTGTGCCCGTGCCTGATATGATGATGCATTTTCTCGAACAAGCAGGGAAGCACCAGACCGAACTCAAGAAGAAAGATGACGAGCTTGCCCTCCTCCGGACCAAAGATGAAGATATTGCCAAGCTTAAGGCAGACATGAATAAACTCAAGGCGCTCCACCAATCTGAACTTGATAAAGCTGGCCAGAATTTTACTGAAGAGCGAGAACACCTCAACCTCCAGATTGCCAAGGACCAAGAAGTTCTTAAGGAGGCCGACGTTAAGCTTGAGTCGGCGAATGCTAAGCTTGCGCAACTCCGGGAGAGGCGTGACAATTGCACCAAGGAGCTGACTCGGATCCACAGCCATATCTCTCGTAAGTTCTTTTTCTTCAGCTGGCATGAATCTCTGCGGGTCAACCTCCTTCACTTATTTCACTTGTCTTGCTTGCAGCCAAATTTCCAGAGGGCAATGCCATTCCAACTACTGCTGTTGCCAAGTTCCGCCGGCAGAGGGGTACTCCAATTGTTCTTGGCATTGAAGAGATTTTTATGACATGGAGGACTTGCTAGTGAGCTTGTCTTCACGTGTCGAAATTGTGAGGAACTATGGCAAGGATATCCTGGATGTGGCAATCCGGATCTTCAATGCCTTTTGGCCTGATGAAGATACTCTGGAGGGTGCCGCTGCTCTTATTGCCAAGTTAACGGAGTGCGAAACCCAACTTGATCTTTGGAGGGAGTCCGCTGGTCGCGCCGAAGCTGAAACCGTTTTCCACTACGTGCTTATGTGGTATGAGAAAATCAACCTCAATCTTCTTGAGCGGATGCCACTAGATCAAGGTGGTCCAATGATCCGGATTGGATAGCTCGGCGCAAGGCTTGCGCCCATAACCTCATTCAGTATGCCCCCATCATCAATGGAATGAGGGACCAAGCTTCCTTGGCACCGCCGACGATGAAAATGCCGAAAATGATTCGGGTGATGATGAAGAGCACGAAGCCTCGGACGTAGAGGAAGGCGAAGATGATGTTGAAGCCGAGCCTGGAGCTGCCCCTGCTGGCGCCGAATTACCTCCCCCTGCTGCTCCTTGAGCAAAAACACTTTAAAGTTTATCAGATCCCCGGTATGCCGGGTGCAATTGTATTAAGCACACAAGATATATTTTGCTACTAAGTTTTTATGCCGGATTAACTTGGGCGTAGTCCCCGAGTTTCATTTTCTTGTTTCTCCAATTTCTTGGCTCGGCTGGTGTCCACCTTGGTTCGGTTTTATGACTTACGAGTCCGAGTTTCAAAAATTGAATTAACAATACTTGGAAACTTTAGAATTAGCTCAAAATTATTCAGCGTAGTAAATATAAAGTAAGCATAAGGTTAGTCCGAAAAACAAACGTTGGCTCGATTAAGTTCCTTTCCTTAGTCATTTTTCATGTGCTACGCAATTCCAAACTTTTTCTCTTGCTTGCCATGAAGCCAAATCTTGTTGGATGGCAGCAAGAGTTAGGTTTTTGGTGCTCACACACTACTAATCTGGCTTAGGTAGAAGAAACTTATGCTAGCTCATGTATAAATAATAAATACAGAAGACAACAAATATTATTAAGGCAGTCCCCGAGTTACTGCTCGAGGTGCCAACATTTCATTGATAAGCTCATTGCCGGCATACAAACCGACATATGAGAGACTCAGATACATACACTTGTTTGCTAAGTGTAGAAAGGACGAAGTAGAGCTACATTCCATGGACGCTTAGACTCCTCGCCGGACCTGTCTGCCTTGTTCTTCTCCTGTGGTTTTGCATCGATAAGACAATATGAGTCATTGTGCAATGCTTTTCTCACAATGAATGGCCCTTCCCATGGGGGGATAACTTGTGCATGCCGACAGTACGCTGTACCAACCGGAGTACCAGATCACCTTCCTGGAAAATTCGGGAGTTTACTTTCTGGCTATGAAAGCGTCGGAGATTTTGCTGATATATGGCGGATCTGGACAATGCCAATTCTCATGCTTCTTCCAGCAGATCAACATCATTTTGTCGGGCTTCTTGCACTTCGGCTTTTGTGTATTGGGTGACCCTAGGCGAGTCATGCTCTATGTCGGCTGGTAATACAGCTTCTGCCCCATATACCAGAAAGAATGGCGTATAGCCTGTTGATCGATTCGGAGTTGTTCTTAAATTCCACAGTACTGCTGGTAGTTTTTCTATCCAGCACCCCGCTGATCTTTGCAGCGGCTCAATGAGCCAGGATTTTATCCCGGATAATACCAATCCGTTGGATCTTTCCACTTGTCCATTCGATGCGGGGTGAGCTACCGAGGCTACGTCTAGCCGGATCTTCTTATCTCGGCAAAATCGCGCAAATGCTCCTTTAGCAAAATTTGTGCCATTATCTGTTATGATACTGTGAGGATAACCGTATCTCAAGATGATATCTTTGAGGAATGTCACGGCGGTAGCTCCATCACATTTTCTTATTGGCTTCACCTCAATCCATTTTGTAAACTTGTCAACCATGACCAAGATGTGGGTCATGTTCCCTCTTGCTGGTTTGAAGGGGCCAACCATATCCAAACACCATACGGCAAATGGCCAGGTAATTGGTATGGTCTTGAGCTCCGACCTTGGCATATGTCTCTTTGTAGCATATCTTTGACAACCATTGCACTTTCTTACCAGATCTTTTGCTTGTTCTAAGGCACTTGGCCAGTAAAACCCATGACGGAAAGCTTTTGCTACCAAGGCTCTGGACGAGGCATGATGCCCACATTCCCCCTGATGTATATGTCGGAGGATGTCTAGCCCTTCTTCCGGGTCAACACATCGCTGGAGAACGTTTGCCACACTCCTTTTGTATAGCTCGGAATTGATGATCATGTATGCTTTTGCTCTCCTCTGAGTTTGCCTGGAAAGCACCTCCTCTGCGGGCAAGGTTCCATCTTTCAGGAATTGAAATATGAGTAGTGCCCAAGCTGGTATAGCTCGCGCTGGGAACACATCATCATCAATTTCCATCTGATCCACCGACATAACCTCAACCGGATCACGCTTCGTAGTCCCCAGGTCCTGCGAAGGAGTCCCCGGGTTTCGCGAACCATTTCCCACGTCAATGTCCATGGGCACAGCCTCCGATTCCGGATTTGCCGGGATATAAATTGACTCGGCTTCTGGGGATGGCCTAATAGAGGGTTTTCTAAGGTGCTCTAGCGCTACACCTAGTGGGATTGCTTGTCGGGTTGATCCGAGCTTCGACAATACGTCGGAAGCTTCATTTTCCACCCGAGGTATATGATGAAATTCGCATCCCTCAAAGTACCCTGATATCTTCTGCACATGAAATCTGTATAGTGCCATATTTTCATTCAAAGCATCCCATTGTCCGGAGACTTGCTGGACAACAAGATCCGAGTCACCGAAGCATTGGATTCGATGTATCCCAATTTCTTTTGCCACTTTGAGCCCATGCACAAGTGCCTCATATTCTGCAACATTGTTTGATGCAGTGAAGTGGATCTGCAACACGTACTTCAGCTGGTCCTTCTTGAGCGAGGTACGCACAACTCCGGCGCCTAAACCGGTTTTTGTTTTTGATCCGTCAAAGTGCATTCTCCAGTAGTTTGGATCTAGCAATGGTGGCTCATATTGCACCTCGGCCCAATCCACAAAAAAGTCAGCCACAGCCTGAGACTTGATTGCTTCTCTTCTGTCATATTGTGGCGCATAAGGAGCTAGCTGAATTTCCCACTTTGCAATCCGGCCACTTGCATCCTTGTTGCTCATTATTTCGGATATGGGGGCTTCACATATTACTTTGATGGGGTGCTCCTCAAAATAGTGCTTCAGCTTCTTAGCTGCCATATATACACCATATGCCACCTTCTGATAATGGGGATAGTTTTGTTTCGAGGCTGATAATACTTCGCTCAAATAATATACTGGCCTTTGCACTGACTTGCCCTCTTCATCGCGCTCTACCACTATTACTGCACTTACAACTCGGTTGGTTGCGGCTCTATAGAGCAACATTGGCTCCTTTGATAGTGGAGAGGCTAACACTGGTGTAGTGGCTAACATCTTCTTTAATTGGATAAAGGCGTCATTGGCCTTCGGCATCCAAATGAACTTGTCTGACTTTTTCATGAGTTGATAGAGAGGCAGTGCCTTTTCTCCCAACCGACATACAAACCGACTTCAGGATGCCAGGCAACCAGTGAACTTCTGGACATCGTTAAGGCAATTCGGCAGTTCCTTTCGCTCTATGGCCCGGAATTTAGTTGGATTAACTTCTATACCTCGGCTGGAGACAAGAAATCCGAGTAATTTTCCAGCCGGGACACCGAAGGTACATTTCTTCGGATTAAGCTTCATTCGGAACCTCCTTAGGTTCGCGAATGTCTGCCTGATATCGTCAATGAGTGTTTTGCTTTCCTTTGTCTTGATAACAACATTATCCACATATACCTGCACATTTTGACCAATTTGGTCGTGTAAACATTTCTGCATACATCTTTGGTACATTGCCCCTACATTGCGTAAACCAAAAGGCATGGTGCGATATATATAAGCCCCATACGGTGTGATAAACGAAGTCTTTATTTGATCATTTGGGTTCAAAGGTATTTGGTGGAAACCAGAATATGCATCAATGAACGACAACAGTTCACACCGAGCAGTGGAATCTATGACCTGGTCTATCCTTGGCAGTGGGAATGGATCTTTCGGACACGCCTTATTCAGGTTTGTGTAATCGATACACATACGCCAAACGACTGCCACGTACAGATCGTCCTTCTTCTTATCCACCAGGACCGGATTAGACAACCAATCCGGGTAAAGCACTTCCATGATAAATCCAGCTACTAGCAGCTGAGCTATCTCATCTCCTATGACCTTTCTCCTGTCTTCGGCGAAGCGGTGGAGAGGTTGCTTCACCGGCTTTTCTCCGGGTCTCACATTCAAAGAGTGCTCGGCCAACTCCCTTGGAACACCTTGCAAGTCCTGTGTGGACCAAGCAAAAATATCCCGATTCTCACAGAGGAAGTTGACGAGCTCGCTTTCCTATTTGTCGTTTAACCCGGCACCAATTGTTACGGTGCGCTCTAGGAACATATCGTCAATAGGTACTTTCTTGGTATCCTTCGTTGCTTGAAATGATACACTACCATGCGGGTTACTCAGCGCTGGCATATACTGCTGCGCGAACTGAGCCAATGCCGCCACCTCTTGGATCTTTCTCTTCTCTTGCGCAATCACGAGTGAATCGGCCAGGTTAGACCCGGCTAACGCGCACTCAATGGAACGTCGAAAATCACCAGTTATGGTAATCACACCATTTGGCCCGGGCAGCTTCATCTTCAAGTAACTGATGTGATTACTTGCCATGAACTTGTTCAGAGCTGGCCTGCCAAGCAACGCGTGATATGCTCTCTCCAAATTGAAAACCTCGAATTCCAAATTCTCAGTCCGACAGTTATCTCTTGTGCCGAACAACACGTCAACCCGGACCATGCCAATGGGCTCAGAAGAAATGCCTGGCACAATGCCATGGAATGTTGTCCTTTTATCTTGGAGCATGTTCTCCGAGATACCCAACTTGCGCGTCATGTCCAAGTACATGATATTTATACTGCTGCCATTGTTAATCAGCACCTTTGAAAACCTCACATTGATGTTTGGCCCAATGAATGTTAGGTCCAACACTAGCGCATACGATCCAGGACTTGGCATAAGCTTGGGATGATCTTTGATGCTCTAGGTAATTTCCTGGTCCGACCAAGGCATATACCTCGTCACCGATGGCATTACCGCATTAACTTCCATGTGTCGGCGCTGCAAGCTCTTTCTGTCTGTCTCCTCTGTGGTGAACACGCAGTAACTCTGATGATGCTCTCTGTACTCATTTCTCCCCTCATTTCCGGGGTACCTTTGATCTAGTTGATGTTGTTCTTCCACTTGATGCACTGCATCCCTTCTCTCATGGTTGTCATACCTCGGCGGAGGGGGAGGCAACATTAACTGTTGCGTGTCCGCTCTGGAGAGCAATTGCTTCTGGGGTAACTCCTGCTGAGGTTGACCATTACGAGGTGCCTGAGCATTCCCCGAACCACCCTGTTCTATCTTTCGCATCCATTCACACTGCCTGGTTGTGTGACCCACTGGGTTACTCGGATTTGGCGTGTGAAATTTACACGGCTGATCCAGCATTGCCTCATAAGTATACCTCGGACGGTCCTTCTTTTCTTGCCACTGTTTCTTCTGCTCTGGCATCCAAGTTTTATTTCCATCATTTCTTGGTGTCCATTGCTGCCCTCCAGTTTTCAGACATTGGTTGCTTCCTGCTCCAGGTTGATCTTGATTCACAGCAGCAACTTGTTGCGAACTGTACCGGTAATCCGGTCTATCATCTCTTCTTTTACCCCGATAATCATTCCTCTGGGATGATGCGGCCCCATCTCGCTGATACCCCTCCTCGCTTGACTCATTTGACATGAGCCTGGGATGAGTCGGATCACCCAACGCGTACGAATCAGCAATCCGGATTGTTTCTGCCAATGTAGTTGGCATATCTCTTTGCAACCTTTGCCATAGCATGCTTGCATATCTGCATCCTTGCGCAAACCAGGCTATGGCTTGTGACTCCATTACGCCCTCACATGAGTTTCGCACTGTGCACCAACTGGTTAAGAACTCCCGGTCTGTCTCATTCGGTCTCTACTTGCACATTGCTAGGGTCTGTGGCCTGTTGGGCCTCTGATACGTTCTTGAGAAATTACTAACAAACATTTCCTCAAAATTGATCCAACAGTTAATACTTCCGGGCGGCAAATTGTTTAGCCATACCCTCGCTGGCCCCTCCAGCATCTAGGGTACATATCTCACTGCCCATCTCAAGTTGCATGTAGCAATTTTTACAGCTGTTGCGTAGTTGATTAACCAAGTCTCCGGCTGTGTGCTGCCGTCATATGTCTTAGTGCCTCTACATAACTGGAAGTTAGGTACCGGAGGTTCCTTCATGATCCGGGGCCCAAAACATGCTGGACCTAGAGGACCTTGACACTCAATCTGCTCTGACCTATACAGCCGATCCAGTTTTAATCTGGCGTCGTCACGCATCAAATTCCTACTTCCAAATCTTGACCCTATCACGTGATAGTCCGGCCTAGGATACCCTGTGTTCACCATTTCCGCATCACCATCATTGTACCTATCTTTCTCTTGTGGAGCTGCTCTCTGTTGCATACCTTGGCCGGCACTGCACTCTTGCCGTGGTATATTCCGCTGCTGCGGTTGCCCTGCACTTGCCAAATTACACTATCCGGCATTGCCGTTTACAGTGTTCCCTTTACCGGCATTGCCTTGGTCGCGGTTGCCTCGGCCAGCTTCACCTCAGATCACATTTCATCGATCCTCATTTCTCTGCACTTATTTTCCATTCCCTGCCCTTGCCGGGTCATATGGGACTATTTGTATGTTCCTCCTGGCCAGCGGATTTCTCCGGATTACCTACCGCCGAATGAACGATTTTGGAGGCCCCAGCTCTCTCCGGATTAGCCCTGAGCAACTCCTCATTTTGCCTGTTGGTGATCCGAACCAACTCATTGACCCTATCATGCTGTCTCTGACAGGCTTCACCCGTCAGACCTTCTAACTCGGATGCAGCTGCATCTGCTACTCTGAGGTTCTTTGCCGGGTACTATACTTCGGCAGCCCCACGGACAAAAAGTTCTCTGATTCCTCAATCCTAGTATTACCTTCTTTGTTCATTTCACTCATGAGGTTTCTCCCCTTCACTTTTACAGCATCAACCTTATTTGCTTTCACGTACTCAAGCAGTGTCATCTTCAACGACTGCTGAGCTACGGCTATCTTTTTTGCACCCTCTAGTATTTTTTGCCTAGTCTCCTCTAGCTCGGCCTGTGCCTGAGCCGGATCTACTACTGCTGCTACAGGGTTTGCCAAGCTATCCATCGCCTACTGCAGCACATTCTCTGGCCACTCTAGCGGAGGACCTCTACTTTTCCTCGGTGCCTTAAGTGTTAGCTCCGGATCTGGTGCCGGATCCTTGCTCGCGCCAGTGCCAGGCGCGGTCATCATCACCTCAACGTGGTCCGGGGAGCGAGTGATACACGCCCCACGAGCCGCTCTAAGGGGTGGCTCGCCTCCTTCGATGACGTGCCGCGGGTGAACGCATGACACATCGATAGCAACATACATCTTGTGTGCTCCAAGCTTGACGAAGAGGCCGTTGCGTGGGAGAGGACGCTTGCCGAAGCAGCCAGCATTGTCGCTGACGAAGTCCAGCGCTCCAAAGCGCTGAACGAGCCAGGAGATGATGCGTTCGCTGGTGCTGAAGAAGTTTCCCGTCCGGATCTTCACCCCTGCTAGCGCCGCTAGCCCCACGGTGGGCGCCGACTGTCATGGTGGTGTCACGGCAGATGCCATGGATAGGCTAAAGGTGGAGACAAGATGCACTAGAGGAATCTAAGGAGGGATAGTGTGGTGATTCCACACACAGTAGCTTTGTATTCAATGAGATTCCAAGGTTACAAGTGCTCCTTGAGCTGTCTTGGGGAGAGGAGGAAGAAGGAACTCTCTTACTCTCACCACTAGCTAGCTCTCAGGAAAACTAGTACAGAACCAGTAAAGACCAACCCACTCCGGATCAACCCCTTCTACAGAGGCCCTAGCCCTCCTTATATAGGGGTAGCTAGGTCTCCAATTAGGGCATACGTGGAGGCATATTCCAGGGAATATGCCTCTTCCCAAAATAGCAAACCGACTGGGTCACTTTTCCCTCACGTAAGCCATGCAGAGGCTACGTGAGCCTCTACGGTGCCTGCGTCATCTGACATAGGCATCGTCACCCTTGTCGGCCATGCCTCGGTGGTCCTGGCCTCTGTCCGCTTCGCTCACCCTCTACATACAGTGGCCACCTTTTGACCAGCGAGATACCTTCCTTCTCTTGCCAGCCAGATATAACCCGGATCATGCCTGGTTAATCCGGCTACACATATAATATAGGTCGGCTGAGACCCAGTTAGGTGGACATCCCCTAGTCCGGGTTACTCCGTGATTCGGCCTGCCTTGAGGTGACTCGGCCAGCACTTGCTTTGACCTTGCCGTACCTCGGCTAACTCGGCCTTTATACCCCGGCGTGACCCTACCTAGGGGTATCCCCCCAACACTCAGAAACCACACATGGATCCACCAGTGTCATTCCATGTGTGTTCTTTTCACAAACCACAATTAGAGTCATTGGATGTATGTTCTTTTCACAATCCACATCTAGAGTCATTGCATGTGTGTTCTTCTCACAAACCACATATGGATCCACCAGAGTTCATTGCATGTGTATTCTTTTCACAACCCACAGCTAGAGTCATTGCATGTCTGTTCTTCTCACAAACCACACATGGATCCACCAGTGTCATTGCATAGGTGTTCTTTTCAAAAACCACAGCTAGAGTCATTGGATGTATGTTCTTTTCACAAACCACATCTAGAGTCATTGCATGTGTGTTCTTCTCACAAACCCCATATGTATCCACCAGAGTTCATTGCATGTTTGTTCTTTTCACAAACCACAGCTTGAGTCATGGCATGTCTGTTCTTCTCACAAACCACACATGGATCCACCAGTGTCATTGCATGTGTGTTCTTTTCACAAACCACATCTAGAGTCATTGCATGTGTGTTCTTTTCACAAACCACATATGGATCCACCAGTGTGATTGCATGTGTGTTCTTTTCATGAACCACATCTAGAATCATTGCATGTTTATTCTTCTCACAAACCACATATGGATCCACCATTGTCACTTCATGTGTTTTCTTTTCAAAAACCACAGCTAGAGTCATTCCTTGCGTGTTCTTTTCATTAATCACATCTAAAGTCGTTGCATGTGTGTTCCTTTCACAAACTACATATGGATCCAGCAATGTCATTGCATGTGTGTTCTTTTCACAAACCACATCTAGATTCATTGCATGTGTGTTCTTCTCACAAACTACATATGGATCCACAAGAGTTCATTGCATGTTTATTCTTCTCACAAACCACATATGGATCCACCAGTGTGATTGAATGTGTTTTATTTTCACAAACCACATCTAGAGTCATTGCATGTGTGTTCTTTTGATTAACCACATCTAGACTCATTGCATGTGTGTTCTTTTCACAAACCACATATGGATCCACTAGTGTCATTGGATGTCTGTTATTTTCACAAACCACATCTAGAGTCATTGCATGTGTGTACTTCTCACAAACCATATATGGATCCACCAGAGTTCATTGCATGTCTGTTCTTCTCACAAACCACACATGGATCCACCAGTGTCATTGCATGCGTGTTCTTTTCACAAACCACAGCTAGAGTCATTGGATGTCTGTTCTTTTCGCAAACCACTTCTAGCGTCATGGCATGTGTGTTCTTCTCACAAACCACATATGGATCCACCAGAGTTCATTACATGTGTGTTCTTTTCACAAACCACAGCTAGAGTCATTGCATGTGTGTTTTTTTCATTAACCACGTCCAGAGTCATTGCATGTGTGTTCTTCTCACAAACCACATATGAATCCACCAGTGTCATTGGATGTGTGTTCTTTTGTAACACCCTCAAATCGGCCCTATGCAAGTTTTAGCCCTTTCCGCCAAACCCGCATAGAAACAATTCAAGGACACCCACCAGGCACTTTCTTGCGGGTGGAAAACGAAGTAATACCATTACACATTAGTCCTCGATGGGACCCACAGAACAGATATATATATACAACACGACTCCACGAGTCAAGAATACAGATATACAATCCAAAGATCCAAATCACCTTGAAATCGATAGGGCGTCCGACTATGGACAAGATGCAAATGGGGCTAAGAGCCCTGAAGAATAACCAATGGCGTCCATAACCCTGCCCAGGCCAAGCCGGAAGTGTAAGCCTGCTAACGACATCGATCTCAAACCTGCTAAAACAAAAGGGGTGCCGACAAAGGTCAAAGGAAAAAGAGGAGCGTCAGTACTGAGGCTAGTACACGGCGA
The DNA here is from genome assembly GCA_910589775.1 of Avena eriantha. Lineage (NCBI taxonomy): Eukaryota > Viridiplantae > Streptophyta > Magnoliopsida > Poales > Poaceae > Avena > Avena eriantha. The sequence continues at coordinate 134,005,956 of OU342740.1, read as the reverse complement.
GGCTAGAATTCTGCAGCTCTCGCCTACATAGGTATGGCGGACTGAAACGGCAGCGCAGCATGCACTAAACAACCTATAGAGACTCAGTAAAACTGGCGGCTATTAGAGAGGGATAAGAAAGACCTATTCGGATCCCACCTGAGACTACACCAAACATACCCATCCTGGTATTTCCCCCTCAAGACCAAACGAGGAAGTCAGACCGAGGAACTCACACGGTTGGCAATTTTACTCATTCGGTTTTAGTTGCAACAATTCCTAATCAGATATAGATAGCGTGAGTCGTGCCGATAGCATAAGTAGTGGGCAGTTTTAGTTAACATTCCGTTGTAGTTGGAACATTTACTAGTCAGATATAATTGTCTTGAGGAATCCCAAAACCCAAGAGTTGTTGGCACTTTTATCACATTCCATTGGAGTTGTAATACTTACTAGGAAGGTATAACAAAACAATCCAGGTCCACCAGTGGTTGGAATTTTTAATATCCATTCCGTTATAGTGAAGCTGATTACTAGTCAGATATATTAAGTCAAATTTATAGCACTACTTTAGTTATGCTTGTCTATGATCGAGATACTATGCTCCAGGTCATCCATAACCGCGGACACGGCTTTCAGAAAGTTTTACCCTGCAGGGGTGCACAAATAGCAACACACACTCGATCAACCTCGGAAAAACCAACTCAAAACCCAACGAGGCATTCACGACAAAGCGATCACAAGATTCATAAATATTTCAGGGGGCCACCCCACTAAGCTACCCGCAATGAAGTTGGCCGGCTCCAGAACGGACCCAGGGTTTGCGACGACGGCTGTAAACGATTGGGAACCCGAAAGTGTGACTGGGCTTGTCGATACCGCGAAAACGTGGCGCGATCCAAAACAGTACAGGTGCTCCACGCACAATCTTAAATAACGCAGTAAACATGGCATAAGTATAGGATAGTAATAAAGCCTCAAACTACTTTGTGGCCCCAAGAAATAGGAATGAATCAAGCTCTTGCTCAGGGGGGTCCATAAGGCCTCCCGGATGTGGATAGTGCGAAAAATCAAGGAACAGGTATCAAGTACTCACCGATAAACATCTGCCAGCGTTCCAACAATTGTGGTACTTGACAACACGAGATCACACCTAAGCAAGAGACTACGACTCGCAAGGCCAGCTATCTACCAAACACAGGTAATAGGAGGTGTCCAAGGCAATATAGAGCCTGCACGGGATATAACTGGGGTGCGGAAACTAAAGCATCGCGACACGGATAGCAATAGATCAACAGGAGGAAATAAATACTATAAATGCAAAATAGGTAGAAGGGGGGAGATGCTCGCCTGGGAAACACTGTCGGAGATTCATATCCGAAGAACTTGTCGATACTCGCATTAACTCATCGTCTAATCCGCGAAGAAGCAAACACTAGAAGAAACACCGGATGCAATATTTAATAGTACGGCAGAAGGTCCGGCATGATTATGATGTGATGCAGGTGCGATGCAATTAGGCAGTATTTAAGCGGAACCGGGGTCCCGACATTTAATTAAACGGTTCAAGTTATTTAGAAACCCCGCAATTAAATGTTGTATTAACAAGACAAAAAATGGCATCGGTTCGCTATGCAAATTTAAATGGTGTCCGGAATAAGACAAAGATATCCCGCATTTAATCATGCGGTGAATCGGCATAATGCCCCCAACCCACAAAATATGTATGCATGTGTGAACAATTTAATATACAACAGATGTATGTCATATTTTATAAAAATAAGGGCTCAGGGTCACACATCTGGGTTCGGAAGATCTTGGACTCCGGGGGTTCAGGGTTCGACAAGGTTCGACGGGGATCGGTCTTGGCGGAAACAGTCTCGGACAACGGAAGTAGATCTTGTCATACCGGGAAGAAAGACTTGGTTTGGCGTCGGGGGCGCATCGGATACGCCTTGGTCGGTGTCGATCTTGTCGTCGATGGCGAACTTGAGTGGATCGGGTACCGGGGTCTTCGGATCCGGGAAGTAGATCTTGTCGCACGGTGTCTGGATAGGCGAACTTGGCGGGTTGGGGACGATCTTGTTGGATCCGCGTATCGGGTCGATCTTGGCGTTCGGGAAGAAGAACTTGGCGTTCCGCGGCAAAGTGCTTGGCATATCCGTGTCTACGACCTTGGCGTCCGGGGTCTCGGGCATCGGATTCGTGATGGAGAACATGGCATTCCGTGACGGAGCTTCTTCGGCCAAGGGTCCCGTGAAGGAAGACTTGTAGATCTAGATGAACGATCTTCAGAACACGAGGTTTTCGGCTGGCGACAGTACATCTCAAGAAGATCTTGTCGTTGGGATGGCTTTCCTCATCTTGGCATGGTTCATACTTGATCACCAACATAACTGTTGTAGCGGATACTGGAGAGCTTGTAGTTGTTTGCTTCTACGGACAGCAAGCGGCAGGATGGATAGCAAGATGCAGGCACACATACACTAAAGCTGGCTCTACAGCTGACCAGAAAAAGACCACCACCAAGGGCTTGCCGGCTAGCGGCGGATGCAGGCGAGGCGCGTCTGCACCGTAGAGGCACTGAGAAGCATGGGCCGCGTCCGCGCGCGGGAGCTCGGGGAGCACCGGGGCAGGCGAGGCCGGAGAGAGGCCGGAGAGAGGGCGAGCAGGGATCGAGGTGGGGACGGCGGCGGCAGACGCGCGGAGGCAGAGGAGGGGATCGCGAGGGTGACGGCAACGGGCTCGCGTGTGGGGGCTGGATCCCATGCGCGTGTGCGCTATGGCCGCGTGGGTGGGGCTGGGAGCGTGGTAGGTGGGGTGGTAGGAAGTGGGCCGGCTCGCGGGGTGGGGCCTAGGAGCCAGGAGGAGGAGGCGGGTGGTGTGGTGGACAGGTGGGGCCAGGGAGGGAGTGGCTAGCGGCGGGTTGGGGGAATTTGCGTGTGTGCACCGGTGAGGTGGCGGGTCTGGGGGGAGGTGCCGAATTGCGATTGGCCGGGTTGAGGTGGAGGGGGCTAGGTAGGATTAGGGAAAGGTAGAATTAGACTAGGTTTTAGTTTAGGGCTTGGAGGTGGCCGGCCGGGCTTTCGGGCATGGCGGGCTGCCTCCTAAAAATAAAAGAAATATTTTATTATTTAAAACGGGGCTTTTGAAATCCCTGGTAGACGAAACAAATATTCCGGAGTCCCGGGCTTTAATTTGAAATAAAGACGGGGCGTTTAGAAAACAAAAACAGACTTTTTGAAAATAGTTTTATGCAAACAAATACAAGATGCCACTAACAATGGATCTCGCCCTCGAGATCCGCCTCATAGTACCGGGAAGAAGGTCGGCGATCTGAATCTTCTCGCTTCATGTAGATCCTCGTGACACCACTAACAAGATTGTTGCTCCAAGATCGTCGAGAGAACACTCCGGGAACAAAGGCGAAGGTAGAGGTATCAACAAATAAAGCCACCTCTAGCTTCCGTGGAAGGAGTAGAGTTGCTTGATCCACCGATTCGATGTACAAGAGCGAATGATAAGAGTAGTCGGATGGTGATCAGTCCATCGCGCACCCAAACCATTACTCTGCACACGAATAGGAGAATTATGCAACCAACTCTCGGAATTAGACTGAAGATCTCGACAAACGAGGTTCAGAAACACAGGAGGGGAGTAGACTCTGCATCAGATCTAGCGTAGACGATGCCATCGCGTCGGAAAACACCGGAAGGCACAAGAAGGAACAAAGAGAAGTCCAACAGATGAAGGATTCCTTAGATAGCACGAAGACCGGATGTAGAAAAACTGTTGCCAGAGGAGGAAGCGAAACCCTGAAGGTATGACGGAAAACCCAACCACGAGAAATCCTGGACTAGAAGAAGGGAAGAGAGTAGATTCAAAACACGCAGAGGTAAGGGAAGAACAGTAGAGGGGTAAGGAGTAAAACAGACCTAATCAGATCTATCCAACCGACTTTGCAAAATAGTTTTGACACTCTACTTCGTCCGTTAGCTAGGTAATCCTATAGGCTGGACTTGTGGGGTATCGCAACTGCTGAGCTCTGATACCACTCTGTAACACCCTCAAATCGGCCCTATGCAAGTTTTAGCCCTTTCCGCCAAACCCGCATAGAAACGATTCAAGGACACCCACCAGGCACTTTCGTGCGGGTGGAAAACGAAGTAATACCATTACACATTAGTCCTCGATGGGACCCACAGAACAGATATATATAAAACACGACTCCATGAGTCAAGAATACAGATATACAATACAAAGATCCAAATCACCTTGAAATCGATAGGGCGTCCGACTACGGACAAGATGCAAATGGGGCTAAGAACCCTGAAGAATAACCAATGGCGTCCATAACCCTGCCTAGGCCAAGCCGGAAGGGTAAGCCTGCTAACGACATCGATCTCAAACCTGCTAAAAAAAAGGGGTGCCGACAAAGGGCAAAGGAAAAAGAGGAGCGTCAGTACTGAGGCTAGTACACGGCGAGGCTAGAATTCGGCAGCTCTCGCCTACATAGGTATGGTGGACTGAAGCGGCAGCGCAGCATGCACTAAACAACCTATAGAGACTCAGTAAAACTGGCGGCTATTAGAGAGGGATAAGAAAGACCTATTCGGATCCCACCTGAGACTACACCAAACATACCCATCCTGGTATTTCCCCCTCGAGACCAAACGAGGAAGTCAGACCGAGGAACTCACACGGTTGGCAATTTTACTCATTCCGTTCTAGTTGCAACAATTCCTAATCAGATATAGATAGAGTGAGTCGTGCCGATAGCATAAGTAGTGGGGAGTTTTAAATAACATTCCGTTGTAGTTGGAACATTCACTGGTCAGATATAATTGTCTTGAGGAATCCCAAAACCCAACAGTTGTTGGCACTTTTATCACATTCCATTGGAGTTGTAATACTTACTAGGCAGGTATAACAAAACAATCCAGGTCCACGAGTGGTTGGAATTTTTAATATCCCTTCCGTTATAGTGAAGCTCATTACTAGTCAGATATATTAAGTCAAATTTATAGAACTACTTTAGTTATGCTTGTCTATGATTGAGATATTGTGCTCTAGGTCGTCCATAACCGTGGACACGGCTTTCAGAAAGTTTTACCCTGCAGGGGTGCACAAATAGCAACACACACTCGATCAACCTCGGAAAAACCTACTCAAAACCCAATGAGGCATTCACGACAAAGAGATCACAGGATTCATAAATATTTCAGGGGGCCACCCCACTAAGCTACCCGCAACGAAGTTGCCCGGCTCCGGAATGGACCCAGGGTTTGCGACGACGGCTGTAAACGACTGGGAACCCGAAAGTGTGATTGGTCTTGTCGATACCGCGAAAACGTGGTGCGATCCAAAACAGTACAGGTGCTCCACGCACAATCTTGAATAACACAGTAAACATGGCATAAGTATAGGATAGTAATAAAGCCCCAAACTACTTTGTGGCCCCAAGAAATAGGAATGAATCAAGCTCTGGCTCAGGGGGGTCCATAAGGCCTCCCGGATGTGGATAGTGCGAAAAATCAAGGAACAGGTATCAAGTACTCGGGGTCCTACGGGACACAAGTGAGCGTGGAAGAACCAAATAACATCTATTGCCCATCGATGCCTCTGCATTAGTTTTAGCTAGCATTTTAATAGTTGTATTTAAAGTCATGATCATCTCCACCAATAAACAACTCCACCGATAAACATCTGCCAGCGTTCCAACAATTGTGGTACTTGACAACACGAGATCACACCTGAGCAAGCGACTACAACTCGCAAGGCCAGCTATCTACCAAACACAGGTAATAGGAGGTGTCCAAGGCAATATAGAGCCTGCACAGGATATAACTGGGGTGCGGAAACTAAAGTATCGCGACACGGATAGCAATAGATCAACAGGAGGAAATAAATACTATAAATGCAAAATAGGTAGAAGGGGGGAGATGCTCTCCTGGGAAACACTGCCGGAGATTCATATCCGAAGAACTTGTCGATACTCGCATTAACTCATCGTCTAATCCGCGAAGAAGCAAACACTAGAAGAAACACCGGATGCAATATTTAATAGTACGGCAGAAGGTCCGGCATGATTATGATGTGATGCAGGTGCGATGCAATTAGGGAGTATATAAGCGGAACCGGGGTCCCGAAATTTAATTAAACGGTTCAAGTTATTTAGAACCCCCGCAATTAAATGTTGTATTAACAAGACAAAACATGGCATCGGTTCGCTACGCAAATTTAAATGCAGTCCGGAATAAGACAAAGATATCCCGCATAAACACTCCATATTTAATCATGCGGTGAATCGGCATAATGCCCCCAACCCACAAAATATGTATGCATGTGTGAACAATTTAATATGCAACAGATGTATGTCATATTCTATAAAAATAAGGGCTCAGGGTCACACATCTGGGTTCAGAAGATCTTGGACTCCGGGGGTTCAAGGTTCGACAGGGTTCGACGGGGATCGGTCTTGGCGGAAACGGTCTCGGACAACGAAAGTAGATCTTGTCGTACCGGGAAGAAAGACTTGGTTTGGCATCGGGGGCGCATCGGATTCGCCCTGGTCGGTTTCGATCTTGTCGTCGATGCCGAACTTGAGTGGATCGGGTACCGGGGTCTTCGGATCCGGGAAGTAGATCTTGTCGCGCTGTGTCCGGATAGGCGAACTTGGCGGGTTGGGGACGATCTTGTCGGGTCCGCGTATCGGGTCGATCTCGGCATTCGGGAAGAAAAACTTGGCGTTCCGCGGCGAAGTGCTTGGCGTATCCGTGTCGACGACCTTGGCGTCCGGGGTCTCGGGCATTGGATTTGTGATGGAGAACATGGCATTCCGTGACGGAGCTTCTTCGGCCAAGGGTTCCGTGAAGGAAGACTTGTAGATCTAGATGGACGATCTTCAGAACACGAGGTTTTCGGCTGGCGACAGTACATCTCAAGAAGATCTTGTCGTTGGGATGGATTTCCTCATCTTGGCATGGTTCATACTTGATCACCAACATAACTTTTGTAGCGGATACTGGAGAGCTTGTAGTTGTTTGCTTCTACGGACAGCAAGCGGCAGGATGGATAGCAAGATGCAGGCACACATACACCGAAGCTGGCTCTGCAGCTGACCTGAAAAAGACCACCACCAAGGGCTCGCCGGCTAGCGGCAGATGCAGGCGAGGCGCGACTGCACCACAGAGGCACTGAGAAGCATGGGCCACGTCCGTGCGCGGGAGCTCAGGGAGGACCGGGGCAGGCGAGGCCGGAGAGAGGGCGAGCAGGGATCGAGGTGGGGACGACGGCGGAAGACGCGCGGAGGCAGAGGAGGGGATCGCGAGGGTGACGGCCACGGGATCGCGTGCGGGGGCTGGATCCCATGCGCGTGTGCGCTGTGGCCACGTGGGTGGGGCTGGGAGCGTGGTAGGTGGGGTGGTAGGAAGTGGGCCGGCTCGCGGGGTGGGGCCTAGCAGCCAGGAGGAGGAGGCGGGTGGTGTGGTGGACAGGTGGGGCCAGGGAGGGAGTGGCTAGCGGCGGGTTGGGGGAATTTGGGTGTGTGCACCGGTGAGGTGGCGGGTCTGGGGGGAGGTGCCGAGTAGCGATTGGCCGGGTTGAGGTGGAGGGGGCTGGGTAGGATTAGGGGTAGGTAGAATTAGACTAGGTTTTAGTTTAGGGCTTGGAGGTGGCCGGCCGGGCTTTCGGGCATGGCGGGCTGCCTCCTAAAAATAAAAGAAATATTTTATTATTTAAAACGGGGCTTTTGAAATCCCTGGTAGACGAAACAAATATTCCAGAGTCCCAGGTTTTAATTTGAAATAAAGACGGGGCGTTTAGAAAATAAAAACAGACTTTTCGAAAATAGTTTTATGCAAACAAATACAAGATGGCATGACGATGCTCAAATGCAAGGTGGCAAGATGACATGAGCATGCGGTCATGATGATGCAATGCACAAAATCAACGCGATTTACTAGTAGTGGTTTTGCGGGATGCCACAATTCGACACCACTAACAATGGATCTCGCCCTCGAGATCCACCTCATAGTACCGGGAAGAAGGTCGGCGATATGAATCTTCTCGCTTCATGTAGATCCTCGCGACACCACTAACAAGATTGTTGCTCCAAGATCGTCGAGAGAACACTCCGGGAACAAAGGCGAAGGTAGAGGTATTAACAAATAAAGCCACCTCTAGCTTCCGTGGAAGGAGTAGAATTGCTTGATCCACCGATTCGATGTACAAGAGCGAATGATAAGAGTAGTCGGATGGTGATCAGTCCATCGCGCACCCAAACCATTACTCTGCACACGAATAGGAGAATTATGCAACCAACTCTCGGAATTAGACTGAAGATCTTGACAAACGAGGTTCAGAAACACAGGAGGGGAGTAGACTCTGCATCAGATCTGGCGTAGAGGATGCCATCGCGTCGGAAAACACCGGAAGGCACAAGAAGGAACAAAGAGAAGTCCAACAGATGAAGGATTCCTCAGATAGCACGAAGACCGGATGTAGAAAAACTATTGCCAGAGGAGGAAGCGAAACCCTGAAGGTACGACGGAAAACCCAACCACGAGAAATCCTAGACTAGAAGAAGGGAAGAGAGTAGATTCAAAACACGCAGAGGTAAGGGAAGAACATCAGAGGGTTAAGGAGTAAAACAGACCTAATCAGATCTATCCAACCGACTTTGCAAAATAGTTTTGACACTCTACTTCGGCCGTTAGCTAGGTAATCCTACAGGCTGGACTTGTGGGGTATCGCAACTGCTGAGCTCTGATACCACTCTGTAACACCCTCAAATCGGCCCTATGCAAGTTTTAGCCCTTTCCGCCAAACCCGCATAGAAACAAGGACACCCACCAGGCACTTTCGTGCGGGTGGAAAACGAAGTAATACCATTACACATTAGTCCTCGATGGGACCCACAGAACAGATATATATACAACACGACTCCATGAGTCAAGAATACAGATATACAATCCAAAGATCCAAATCACCTTGAAATCGATAGGGCGTCCGACTACGGACAAGATGCAAATGGGGCTAAGAGCCCTAAAGAATAACCAATGGAGTCCATAACCCTGCCCAGGCCAAGCCGGAAGGGTAAGCCTGCTAACGACATCGATCTCAAACCTGCTAAAACAAAAGGGGTGCCGACAAAGGGCAAAGGAAAAAGAGGAGCGTCAGTACTGAGGCTAGTACACGGCGAGGCTAGAATTCTGCAGCTCTCGCCTACATAGGTATGGTGGACTGAAGCGGCAGCGCAGCATGCACTAAACAACCTATAGAGACTCAGTAAAACTGGCGGCTATTAGAGAGGGATAAGAAAGACCTATTCGGATCCCACCTGAGACTCCACCAAACATACCCATCCTGGTATTTCCCCCTCGAGACCAAACGAGGAAGTCAGACCGAGGAACTCACACGGTTGGCAATTTTACTCATTCGGTTTTAGTTGCAACAATTCCTAATCAGATATAGATAGCGTGAGTCGTGCCGATAGCATAAGTAGTGGGCAGTTTTAGTTAACATTCCGTTGTAGTTGGAACATTTACTAGTCAGATATAATTGTCTTGAGGAATCCCAAAACCCAACAGTTGTTGGCACTTTTATCACATTCCATTGGAGTTGTAATACTTACTAGGCAGGTATAACAAAACAATCCAGGTCCACCAGTGGTTGGAATTTTTAATATCCATTCCGTTATAGTGAAGCTGATTACTAGTCAGATATATTAAGTCAAATTTATATTACTACTTTAGTTATGCTTGTCTATGATCGAGATACTGTGCTCCAGGTCGTCCATAACCGCGGACACGGCTTTCAGAAAGTTTTACCCTGCAGGGGTGCACAAATAGCAACACACACTCGATCAACCTCGGAAAAACCTACTCAAAACCCAACGAGGCATTCACGACAAAGCGATCACAGGATTCATAAATATTTCAGGGGGCCACCCCACTAAGCTACCCGCAACGAAGTTGCCCGGCTCCGGAACGGACCGAGGGTTTGCGACGATGGCTGTAAACGACTGGGAACCCGAAAGTGTGATTGGGCTTGTTGATACCGCGAAAACGTGGCGCGATCCAAAACAGTACAGGTGCTCCACGCACAATCTTGAATAACGCAGTAAACATGGCATAAGTATAGGATAGTAATAAAGCCCCAAACTACTTTGTGGCCCCAAGAAATAGGAATGAATCAAGCTCTGGCTCAGGGGGTCCATAAGGCCTCCCGGATGTGGATAGTGCGAAAAATCAAGGAACAGGTATCAAGTACTCGAGGTCCTACGGGACACAAGTGAGCGTGGAAGAACCAAATAACAGCTATTGCCCATCGATGCCTCTGCATTAGTTTTAGCTAGCATTTTAATAGTTGTATTTAAAGTCATGATCATCTCCACCAATAAACAACTCCACCGATAAACATCTGCCAGCGTTCCAACAATTGTGGTACTTGACAACACGAGATCACACCTGAGCAAGCGACTACAACTCGCAAGGCCAGCTATCTACCAAACACAGGTAATAGGAGGTGTCCAAGGCAATATAGAGCCTGCACGGGATATAACTAGGGTGCAGAAACTAAAGCATCGCGAGACGGATAGCAATAGATCAACAGGAGGAAATAAAGACTATAAATGCAAAATAGGTAGAAGGGGGGAGATGCTCGCCTAGGAAACACTGCCGGAGATTCATATCCGAAGAACTTGTCGATACTCGCATTAACTGATCGTCTAATCCGCGAAGAAGCAAACACTAGAAGAAACACCGGATGCAATATTTAATAGTACGACAGAAGGTCCGGCATGATTATGATGTGATGCAGGTGCGATGCAATTAGGGAGTATTTAAGCGGAACCGGGGTCCCGAAATTTAATTAAACGGTTCAAGTTATTTAGAACCCCCGCAATTAAATGTTGTATTAACAAGACAAAACATGGCATCGGTTCGCTACGCAAATTTAAATGCAGTCCGGAATAAGACAAAGATATCCCGCATAAACACTCCATATTTAATCATGCGGTGAATCGGCATAATGCCCCAACCCACAAAATATGTATGCATGTGTGAACAATTTAATCTGCAACACATGTATGTCATATTTTATAAAAATAAGGGCTCAGGGTCACACATCTGGGATCGGAAGATCTTGGACTCCGGGGGTTCACGGTTCGACAGGGTTCGACAGGGATCAGTCTTGGCGGAAACGTTCTCGGACAACGAAAGTAGATCTTGTCGTACCGGGAAGAAAGACTTGGTTTGGCGTCGGGGGCGCATCGGATTCGCCCTAGTCGGTGTCGATCTTGTCGTCGATGGCGAACTTGAGTGGATCGGGTACCGGGGTCTTCAGATCCGGGAAGTAGATCTTGTCGCACTGTGTCCGGATAGGCGAACTTGGCGGGTTGGGGATGATCTTGTCGGGTCCGCGTATCGGGTCGGTCTCGGCGTTTGGGAAGAAGAACTTGGTGTTCCGCGGCGAAGTTCTTGGCGTATCCATGTTGACGACCTTGGCGTCCGGGGTCTCGGGCATTGGATTCGTGATGGAGAACATGGCATTCCGTGACGGAGCTTCTTCGGCCAAGGGTTCCGTCAAGGAAGACTTGTAGATCTAGATGGACGATCTTCAGAACACGAGGTTTTCGGCTGGCGACAGTACATCTCAAGAAGCTCTTGTCGTTGGGATGGCTTTCCTCATCCTGGCATGGTTCATACTTGATCACCAACATAACTGTTGTAGCGGATACTGGACAGCTTGTAGTTGTTTGCTTCTAGGGACAGCAAGAGGCAGGATGGATAGCAAGATGCAGGCACACATACACCGAAGCTGGCTCTGCAACTGACCTGAAAGACCACCACCAAGGGCTCGCCGGCTAGCGGCGGATGCAGGCGAGGCGCGGCTGCACCACAGAGGCACTGAGAAGCATGGGCCGCGTCCGCGCGTGGGAGCTCGGGAAGGACCGAGGCAGGCGAGGCCGGAGAGAGGCCGGAGAGAGGGCGAGCAGGGATCAAGGTGGGGACGGCGGCGGCAGACGCGCGGAGGCAGAGGAGGGGATCGCGAGGGTGACGGCCACGGGATCGCGTGTGGGGGCTGGATCCCATGCGCGTGTGCGTTGTGGCCGCGTGGGTGGGGCTGGGAGCGTGGTAGGTGGGGTGGTAGGAAGTGGGCCGGCTCACGGGGTGGGGCCTAGGAGCCAGGAGGAGGAGGCGGGTGGTGTGGTGGACAGGTGGGGCCAGGGAGGGAGTGGCTGGCGGCGGGTTGGCGGAATTTGTGTGTGTGCACCGGTGAGGTGGCGGGTCTGGGGGGAGGTGGCGAGTTGCGATTGGCCGGGGTGAGGTGGAGGGGGCTGGGTAGGATTAGGGGTAGGTAGAATTAGACTAGGTTTTAGTTTAGGGCTTGGAGGTGGCCGGCCGGGCTTTCGGGCATGGCGGGCTGCCTCCTAAAAATAAAAGAAATATTTTATTATTTAAAACGGGGCTTTTGAAATCCCTGGTAGACGAAACAAATATTCCAGAGTCCCAGGTTTTAATTTGAAATAAAGACGGGGCGTTTAGAAAATAAAAACAGACTTTTCGAAAATAGTTGTATGCAAACAAATACAAGATGGCATGACGATGCTCAAATGCAAGGTGGCAAGATGACATGAGCATGCGGTCATGATGATGCAATGCAAAATCAACGCGATTTTCGAGTAGTGGTTTTGCGGGATGCCACATCTTTTCACAGACCACAACTAGAGTCATTGCATGTGTGTTCTTTTCACAAACCAAATATGGATCCAGCAATGTCATTGCATGTGTGCTCTTTTCAAAAACCACATCTAGAGTCATTGCATGTGTGTTCTTCTCACAAACCACATATGGATCCACAAGAGTTCATTGCATGTTTATTCTTCTCACAAACCACATATGGATCCACCAGTGTGATTGCATGTGTGTTCTTTTCACAAACCACATCTAGAGTCATTGCATGTGTGTTCTTTTCATTAACCACATCCAGAGTCATTGCATGTGTGTTCTTTTCACAAACCACATATGGATCCACTGGTGTCATTGGATGTCTGTTATTTTTACAAACCACATCTAGAGTCATTGCATGTGTGTACTTCTCTCAAACCACATATGGATCCACCCGAGTTCATTCCATGTCTGTTCTTCTCACAAACCACACATGGATCCACCAGTGTCATTGCATGTGTGTTCCTTTCATTAACCACATCTAGAATCATTGCATGTCTATGCTTTTCACAAACCACATATGGATCCACCAGTGTCACTCCATGTGTTTTCTTTTCAAAAACCACAGCTAGAGTCATTGCTTGCGTGTTCTTTTCATTAACCACATCTAGAGTCGTTGCATGTGTGTTCTTTTCAGAAACCACATATGGATCCAGCAATGTCATTGCATGTGTGTTCTTTTCACAAACCACATCTAGAGTCATTGCATGTGTGTTCTTCTCACAAACCACATATGGATCCACAAGAGTTCATTGCATGTTTATTCTTCTCACAAACCACATATGGATCCACCAGTGTGATTGCATGTGTGTTCTTTTCACAAACCACATCTAGAGTCATTGCATATGTGTTCTTTTCATTAACCACATCCAGAGTCATTGCATGTGTGTTCTTTTCACAAACCACATATGGATCCACTAGTGTCATTGGATGTCTATTATTTTCACAAACCACCTCTAGAGTCATTGCATGTGTGTACCTCTCACAAACCACATATGGATCCACTAGAGTTCATTGCATGTCTGTTCTTCTCACAAACCACACATGGATCCACCAGTGTCATTGCATCCGTGTTCTTTTCACAAACCACAGCTAGAGTCATTGCATGTGTGTTATTTTCACAAACCACATCTAGAGTCATTGCATGTGTGTTCTTCTCACAAACCACATATGGATCCACCAGAGTTCATTGCATGTGTTTTCTTTTCACAAACCACGGCTAGAGTGATTACATGCGTGTTCTTTTCATTAAACACATCTAGAGTCATTGCATGTGTGTTCTTCTCACAAACCACATATGGATCCACCAGGGTCATTGGATGTGTGTTCTTTTCACGGACCACAACTAGAGTCATTGCATGTGTGTTCTTTTCATTAACCACATCGAGAGTCATTGCATGTGTGTTCTTTTCACAAACCACATATGGATCCACCAGTGTCATTGCATGTGCGTTCTTGTCATTAACAATATCTAGAGTCATTGAATGTTTGTTATTTTCACAAACCACATATGGATCCACCAGTGTCATTGCATTGTGTTCTTTTCACAAACCACAACTAGACTCATTGCATGTGTGTTCTTTTCATTAACCACATCTAGAGTCATTGCATGTGTGTTCTTTGCACAAACCACATATGGATCCACCAGTGTCATTGCATGTGTGTTATATTCACAAACCACATCTAGAGTCATTGCATGTGTGTTATTCTCGCAAACCACATATGGATCCACATCTACGGTCATTGCATGTCTGTTCTTCTCACAAACCACATATGGATCCACTAGTGTCATTGGATGTGTGTTATTTTCACAAACCACATCTAGAGTAATTGCATGTGTGTTCTTTTCATTAACGACATCTAGAGTCATTGCAAGTGTGTTCTTTTCACAAACCACATATGAAACCACCAGTGTGATTGGATGTCTGTTCTTTTCACAAACCACATCTAGAGTCATTGCACGTGTGTTCTTCCCACAAACCATAGCTTGAGTCATTGCACGTCTGCTCTTCTCACAAACCACACATGGATCCACCAATGTCATTGCATGTGTGTTCTTTTCACAAACCAGAGGTAGAGTCATTGGATGTCCGTTCTTTTCACAAACCACATCTAGAGTCATTGCATGTGTGTTCTTCTCACAAACCACATATGGATGGACCAGACTTCATTGCATGTGTGTTCTTTTCACAAACCACAGCTAGAGTCATTGCATGTATGTTCTTCTCACAAACCACACATGTATCCACCAGTATCATTGGATGTTTGTTCTTTCCACAAACCACATCTAGAGTCATTGGATTTCTGTTCTTTTCACAAACCACATATTGATCCACCAGTGTCATTGCATGTGTGTTCTTTTCACAAAGCACATCTAGAGTCATTACATGTGTGTTCTTTTCACAAACTACATATGGATCCACCAGTGTGATTGCATGTTTGTTATTTTCATTAACCACAGCTAGAGTCATTGCATGTCTGCTCTTTTCACAAACCACATATGGATCCACCAGTGTCATTCTATGTGTGTTCTTTTCAAAAACCACAGCTAGAGTCATTGCATGAGTGTTCTTCCCATTAACCACATCTAGAGTCATTGCATGTGTGTTCTTTTCACAAACCATATCTAGAGTCATTGGATATTGGTTCTTTTCACAAACCACATATTGATCCACTAGTGTAATTGCATGTGTGTTCTTTTCACCAACCACAACTAAAGTCATTGCATGTGTTTTCTTTTCACAAAACACATATGGATCCACCAGTGTAATTGCATGTGTGTTCTTTTAATTAACCACAGCTAGAGTCATTGCATGTATGTTCTTTTCACAAACCACATATGGATCCACTACTGTCATTGCATGTGTTTTCTTTTCACAAACCACAGCCAGAGTCATTGCTTGTGTGTTCTTTTCATTAACCACATCTAGAGTCATTGCATGTGTGTTCTTTTCACAAACCACATATGGATCCACCAGAGTTGATTGCATGTGTGTTCTTTTCACAAACCACAACTAGAGTCATTGCATGTCTGTTCTTCTCACAAACCACACATGGATCCACCAGTGTCATTGCATGTGTGTTCTTTTCACAAACCACCACTAGAGTCATTGGATGTCTATTCTTTTCACAAACCACATCTAGAGTCATTGCATGTGTGTTCTTCTCGCAAACCACTAGTGTCATTGGATATGTGTTCTTTTCACAAACCACGGCTAGAGTAATTGCATGTGTGTTCTTTTCATTAACGACATCCAGAGTCATTGCATGTGTGTTCTTTTCACAAACCACATATGAAACCACCAGTGTCATTGGATGTATGTTATTTTCACAAACCATATCTAGAGTCATTGCATGTGTGTTCTTCTCATAAACCACATATGGATCCACCAGTGTGATTGCATGTTTGTTATTTTCATTAACCACAGCTAGAGTCATTGCATGTCTGCTCTTTTCACAAACCACATATGGATCCACTAGTGTCATTCTATGTGTGTTCTTTTCAAAAACCACAGCTAGAGTCATTGCATGTGTGTTCTTCTCATTAACCACATCTAGAGTCATTGCATGTGTGTTCTTTTCACAAACCATATCTAGAGTCATTGGATATTTGTTCTTTTCACAAAAAACATATTGATCCACTAGTGTCATTGCATGTGTGTTCTTTTCACAAACCACAACTATAGTCATTGCATGTGTTTTATTTTCACAAACCACATATGGATCCACCAGTGTAATTGCATGTGTGTTCTTTTCATTAACCACAGCTAGAGTCATTGCATGTATGTTCTTTTCACAAACCACATATGGATCCACCAGTGTCATTCTATGTGTGTTCTTTTCAAAAACCGCGGCTAGAGTCATTGCATGTGTGTTCTTCTCATTAACCACATATAGAGTCATTGCATGTGTGTTCTTTTCACAAACCATATCTAGAGTCATTGGATATTTGTTCTTTTCACAAACCACATATTGATCCACTAGTGTCATTGCATGTGTGTTCTTTTCACAAACCACAACTAAAGTCATTGCATGTGTTTTCTTTTCACAAACCACATATGGATCCACCAGTGTAATTGCATGTGTGTTCTTTTCATTAACCACAGCTAGAGTCATTGCATGTATGTTCTTTTCACAAACCACATATGGATCCACTAGTGTCATTGCATGTGTTTTCTTTTCACAAACCACAGCCAGAGTCATTGCTTGTGTGTTCTTTTCATTAACCACATCTAGAGTCATTGCATGTGTGTTCTTTTCACAAACCACATATGGATCCACCAGAGTTCATTGCATGTGTGTTCTTTTCACAAACCACAACTAGAGTCATTGCATGTCTGTTCTTCTCACAAACCACACATGGATCCACCAGTGTCATTGCATGTGTGTTCTTTTCACAAACCACCACTAGAGTCATTGGATGTCTATTCTTTTCACACACCACATCTAGAGTCATTGCATGTGTGTTCTTCTCGCAAACCACATATGGATCCACCAGAGTTCATTGCATGTCTGTTCTTCTCACAAACCACATAGGAATCCACTAGTGTCATTGGATATGTGTTCTTTTCACAAACCACAGCTAGAGTAATTGCATGTGTGTTCTTTTCATTAACGACATCCAGAGTCATTGCATGTGTGTTCTTTTCACAAACCACATATGAAACCACCAGTGTCATTGGATGTATGTTATTTTCACAAACCATATCTAGAGTCATTGCATGTGTGTTCTTCTCATAAACCACATATGGATCCACCAGAGTTCATTGCACATGTGTTCTTCTCACAAACCACATCTAGGGTCATTGCATGTGTGTTCTTCTCACAAACCACATTTGGATCCACCAGAGTTCATGGCATGTGTGTTCATCTCACAAACCACAGCTAGAGTCATTGCATGTGTGTTCTTTTCAGTAACCACATCTACGGTCATTGCATGTGTGTTCTTCTCACAACCCACATAAGGATCCACCAATGTCATTGGATGTGCGTTCTTTCACACAAACAACTAGAGTCATTGCATGTGTGTTCTTTTCATTAACCACATCTAGAGTCATAGCATGTGTGTTCTTTTCATAAACCACATCTGGAGTCATTGCATGTGTGTACTTCTCACAAACCACAAATGGATCCACCAGAGTTCATTGCATGTCTATTCTTCTCACAAACCACACATGGATCCACCAGTGTCATTGCATGCGTGTTCTTTTCACAAACAC
>OU342740.1:133684030-133987027 GCA_910589775.1 Avena eriantha | reverse complement strand
TTTTCACAATCCACATATTGATCCACAAGTGTCATTGCATGTGTGTTCTTTTCACAAACCACAACTAAAGTCATTGCATGTGTGTTCTTTTCACAAACCACATATGGATCCACCAGTGTGATTGCATGTGTGTTCTTTTCACAAACCACATCTAGAGTCATTGCATGTGTGTTATTTTCACAAACCACATATGGATCCACCAGTGTAATTGCATGTGTGTTCTTTTCATTAACCACAGCTAGAGTCATTGCATGCATGTTCTTTTCACAAACCACATATGGATCCACCAGTGTGATTGCATGTGTGTTCTTTGAACAAACCACAGCTAGAGTTATTGCATGTGTGTTCTTTTCATTAACCACATATAGAGTCATTGCATGTGTATTCTTTCCACAAACCACATATGGATCTAGCAGTGTCATTGCATGTGTGTTCTTTTCACAAATCAGATCTAGAGTCATTGCATGTGTGTTCTTGTCACAAACCACATCTAGAGTCATTGCATGTGTGTTCTTCTCACAAACCACATATGGATCCACCAGAGTTCATTGCATGTCTGTTCTTCTCACAAACGACATATGGATCCACCAGTGTGATTGCATGTGTATTATTTTCACAAACCACAGCTAGAGTCATTACATGTGTGTTCTTTTCATTAACCACATCCAAAGTCATTCCATGTGTGTTATTTTCACAAACCAGATATGGATCCACCAGTGTGATTGGATGTTTGTTCTTTTCACAAACCACATCTAGAGTCATTGTATGTGTGTTCTTCTCGCAAACCACATATGGATCCACCAGAGTTCATTGCATGTCTGTTTTTCTCACAAACACCAGCTAGAGTCATTGCATGTCTGTTCTTATCACAAACCACACATCGATCCACTTGTGTCATTGCACGTGTGTTCTTTTCCCAAACCACAGCTAGAGTCACAACATGTCTGTTCTTTTAACAAACCACATCTAGAGTAATTGCATGTGTGTTCTTCTCACAAACGACATATCGATCCACTAGTGTCATTGCATGTGTGTTATTTTCACAAACCACATCTAGAGTCATTGGATGTGTGTTCTTATCACAAACCACATATGGATCCACCAAAGTTCATTGGATGTTTGTTCTTTCCACAAACCACAACTAGAGTCATTACATGTCTGTTCTTCTCACAAACCAGACATGGATCCGCCAGTGTCATTGCATGTGTGTTCTTTTCACAAACCACAACTAGAGTCATTGGATGTCTGTTATTTTCACAAACCACATCTAGAGTCATTGCATGTGTGTTCTTATGACAAACCACATATGGATCCACTAGTGTTCATTGCATGTCTGTTCTTTTTACAAACCACAACTAGAGTCATTGCATGTCTGGTCATCTCACAAACCACACATCGATCCACCAGTGTCATTGCATGTATGTTCTTTTCACAAACCACATCTCGAGTCATTGGATGTTTGTTCTTTCCACAAACCACATATAGATCCACTAGTTTCATCGCATGTTTGTTCTTTTCACAAACCACATCTAGAGTCATTGCATGTGTGTTCTTTTCACAAACCACATCTAGAGTCATTGCATGTGTGTTCTTTTCATTAACCACATATAGAGTCATTGCATGTGTATTCTTTCCACAAACCACATATGGATCTAGCAGTGTCATTTCATGTGTGTTCTTTTCACAAACCACATCTAGAGCCATTGCATGTGTGTTCTTCTCACAAACCACATATGGATCCATCAGAGTTCATGGCATGTCTATTCTTCTCACAAACGACATATGGATCCACCAGTGTGATTGCATGTGTATTGTTTTCACAAACCACAGCTAGAGTCATTGCATCTGTGTTCTTTTCATTAACCACTTCCAATGTCATTGCATGTGTGTTCTTTTCACAAACCACATCTAGAGTCATTGCATGTGTGTTCTTGTCACAAACCACATCTAGAGTCATTGTATGTGTGTTTTCTCGCAAACCACATATGAATCCACCAGAGTTCATTGCATGTTTGTTTTTCTCACAAACCCCAGCTAGAGTCATTGCATGTTTGTTCTTCTCACAAACCACACATAGATCCACTAGTGTCATTGCATGTGTGTTCTTTTCCCAAACCACAACTAGAGTCACAACATGTCTGTTCTTTTAACAAACCACATCTAGAGTAATTGCATGTGTGTTCTTCTCACAAACCACATATCGATCCACCAGTGTCATTGCATGTGTGTTATTTTCACCAACCACATCTAGAGTCATTGGATGTGTGTTCTTATCACAAACCACATATGGATCCACCAAAGTTCATTGGATGTTTGTTCTTTCCAAAAACCACAACTACAGTCATTACATGTCTGTTCTTCTCACAAACAACACATGGATCCATATGTGTCATTGCATGTGTGTTCTTTTCACAAACCACAACTAGAGTCATTAGATGTTTGTTCTTTTCACAAAGCACATCTAGAGTCATTGCATGTGTGTTCTTCTCACAAACCGTATATGGACCCGCCAGAGTTCATTGCATGTATGTTCTTTTCACAAACCACAGCTAGAATCATTGCATGTCTATTCTTCTCAAAAACCACACATGGATCCACCAGTTTCAGTGTATGTGTTTTTTTTCACAAACCACAGCTAGAGTCATTACATGTCTTTTCTTTTCACAAACCACATATGGATCCACCAGTGTCATTGCATGTGTGTTCTTTTCACAAACCACAACTAGAGTCGTTCCATGTGTGTTTTTTTCATGAACCACACCTAGCGTAATTGTATGTTTGTTCTGTTCACAAACCACATAAGGATACAGAAGTGTCATTGGATGTATGTTCTTTTCATGAACCACCACTACTGCAGAATAGGCCATCAGTGACAGGCTCAAAACGCAATTAGTGACAGGCAAAGTGCCTATCACTAATGACTAGTCACTGGTACAAGGCTACTAGTGACGGGCAAGTGCCTATCACTAGTACGTGTACCAGTGACAATCGTTTCTACGTGCCTGTCACTAGTATGTGTGAAATAGTGACGGGCAAACAAGATGCATGTCACTGGTTTCGATCGGAGGCCGCGGGCCTACGAGGTTTTCAGTGACAGACCCTTTATCATGCCTGTCACTGGTGTGCATTTCGATTTAAAAACAAATTAAATGCATTTTCCTTGAATATTCTAGATAGCACAATAAATAGATTTTCCACAGATATTTTAGGTAGCTTAATAAAATGGTGTACCAATAATACGTTTTCACATGTGCAAATATCACATAAGTTTTGCATAGATAACACAATGGCATAGGACCATCAACCACAAAAACTTGGCTTAGCATGTTTCCTCGCCTTTGAACTCCAAAGATCATGTTAGACCCACATGACGCATACAAACTACCAACATATATGGCATGTTTAAGTACCCTCGAGCAGACCACCACGTCCATCTGCAGAAATGAGAAAACACTAAACAGTTTAGATATAGTATTTATGTACCCAACACTAAGATGTGAGTATGTACTAACTAGCATCAGCTTAGGATAAAAGAAAGTAGAACCCCAAAAGCAGAAAATGAATACTTTCAAAATAACAAGGAACTGGACAACAAAAAGCTTGCACGCACATTTATATTGTTCCAACAGTTGCTATAGGGAATATGCCATGCAATCAAGATGGGAATAGGTCGGGCCAACCCGCCGGGTCACTGACCCGGCCCAGAATTTCGAGGTCGTTGGGGCACATGGGTCGGCCTCAAACTCGTTTTGGGTCAACAAGGCTGGCTTTGACTGACCCAGTGGGTCGACGGGGTCGACCCATCGATTCCCTCTCTTGCGAGCAGCCGAACAGCAAAGAGCAGAACAGGGCTAGGAGCTCTAGATGCCCTAGTCCTCGCCACCGCCCATATCTGCCGCCGGTGGTGCAGCCTCTCGCTTGCCGTCCCACTCCTGGCGTGTTTCCCGTTTGCTGTACAGATTGCCATCGTCCCGGCCATCACCATCGTCCCGGTCGCAACCCCGCCGCCGTCGTCCCGGTCGCCACCCAGCTCGCCGTCGTACCGGTCGCCGCCTACCTCGCCGTTCTTCTTAAGATCGTGCTACTCTGGTTGGTTTCCTCCCTCCCCAACGGTTAGTGCTCCGTTCTTTAGTACAACATAAATTCCATGGTTACGGGATCATTCTTGGTTAGTGCGGCTAGTCTGTAGTTAGTCCAGCATCTTTTAGTTTATCAGCCGATCAGGAGCTAGCTTGAAATGTTCACTTCCCTGTTGCATCTTACATATTGGTTATTTTCAGTCGATCCTTCCGATCAGGAACCACCTAATGTAGGTTAGCTGGGTTTGTTCAGAGAAGCAGATCCATTTCATGTTTCCTTTGTATTGCAACTGAGTCAGGTTGCAAGAGCAAACTCGATGAGCTGAACATAATTGTACTTGCTTAGAAGGAAAAGAACAACTGTATTTATTCAGATAGAAAATAACGGTTCATTCTTCGAACTTATTTATTCCTAGGGGCTTCACATTTATTCCTGGGGCTTCACATTGCATTCGCTAGCTTGCTCGGTATTACACATTTCATATCAGTATTATTCGTTTGATTTCTGAGGTAATTTGGAGCTTCACCACTAGCTAAATTCTTGCCTTTGCTGCTGCTACAGTATACTACTGCTTGATGATATTTTGCTGTCATATAATTTTAGTTGATGCTCTCTATTGTTCCTGTATTTTCCTAAACTCTTATCAGAAACATGGAAGAGGAGGAAGTAGGCCAAAGTGGTAGCTCATTGTTGATATTCGGTGCAATAATGAGAAGGGCTCCACCACCCCCATGGTTGTTTCCTTCTTCGATAAACATTTGCAGAGCTTAACATGGTGAGCATTTTTTGTTTCTTCCCTAGGGATGCAACTTAAGAGATGGCAAGTTCTTAACTTCTTATGTACCTGCAATGGACAGTAACCTGCCATGCGCTTCTGCCAAGCACATGTGAGAATAGCCTAGGCCTCCTACTTCCACAAATTCTGGTGGTTGGTCAGTTGATCAGGAGCAAGTGAGTCAGATTCCAAGTTTTTATGCAAACACTCTTTATTTGTTAGAAGTAGCAGTTTTACTTATCAAGAAGAAATTTTTTGAACCAAATTGAATATCATGTCAGACAACGTATGATCTTTACATGTCTTGTATAATTACAGTGAAAATGAAGTCACCTCAAATACTAGATGAGTGAGTTGATTCCTAGCTGTTTGTTCGAGTGCTGCATGTAGTACTGCACGTAGCTGAATCATACATAATTTACATGTATGCATCATGCAGTCCTGCAAATCTGCAAAGCAAGGGATATTTTGCTGGCATATAATTACTGTTGATCCTCGCTAACAATTCTTGTATTTTCCAAATACAGATGATGAGTGAACTATGTGGGAGCGATGTATAGTAACCTCCCGCAGATGATGAAATTATTTAGCTATATGATGAAATGTACCGTGTTCCCTAAATTATTTTGCTAGATGATCAAATGTAATGTGTTTCTTGAATTATTGAACCTATAATATCGTCAATTGGACGTATACTTCTTCTGCAACCTCTATTTCTTTCATATTATCGTGTGTATACAGAGTTGATCATGAAATGTAGTGTGCTACTTGAATTATTTAGCTAGATACTCATTGAACCTGTAATATCGTCAATTGGATTTATACTTCCTCTGTAACCTCTATTTATTTCACATTCTCGTGCGTATACTGAGCTGGAAAAAAGTGTTTGCATGAGTAATATAAGTACTGTTTGTTTCAGAAAAAAATTATATGGACTCAAATTTGATAGAAGTGGTGGACACCCATATCAAAGTAGTTTACGCCATGAAACAGTAGGTGTATGTGTTCAAAGCAGCTTATTCGCTTAGGTTGTACACCTCCTATATGGAAATACTAAAGTGAGTTTCGCCTCTAGGAAGCCCCTTGTTTATGAAATTCAAAAATGGTTTTAAAAGCCTGTACATACAGATGTATTCTACACATGCTTAAAATTTGATATAATATAATTTATACTCTATGATACACAAAAATGACAAATTGCCATTACTTCTTGGGCCTGAAAGTAGTGTTCTGTTCACCTTTATTAGATCCAATTTTTTATATTTTCTGTATAGCATAAAGTATTTCTAGCTCGGAAACAGGAACGTGGAGAGGAGGCCGGTAATCGGTGCAAACATCGAGTGTGTCCTAAGAAGAGCAGTTGAATCACCGAGAATACCAAAGCATGTTTGAGTGAGTCTAATTTTAGGAGTAAAAAAATACAGTGTGGATATGTTCAAACTAGTGATTCTCCTTGCAAGCAGCAGAGTCAATATTCAATACTTTCTGATTCAATATGTTTTTCATCTCAAGAAGATACCTATATGTTGTACAGTGACATGGACAACTGACAAGTGGGTATAAGAACCAACAATTGTCAGGTTTGTTTTCATTGGTGTCTGCGGAATTTCATGAATTGTTTCTTAAAGTGAATTTGTTTCTCTAAGCAATAGAGTTATCTTGCACATAATGGTTGAAAATACTAGCAAGCACATTAAATAGCACAAGAATAGATGTATGATGGTGCTACTTATGTATCAACATATCAACCCAGTATAAAGTCGATTAACAATTTGTAGAGACAAAGAATCAAGGAAAAAACAGAATAAAATGCCACATACCTCGTTCTGGGATCATGCATGCTTGATCAATTGGGTTGCAGCCACCTTTGTGCGTGAATCACGAACCTCCGTCGCGTCATCACCGCTATAGAAAACCCCAGATTCCAAGGCGACCTCTGTGTTGATGATTTTTGCGAAAATGGCTTGGATGCGTGTAAACTCTTTGTTCTGGTCAAATGGATTGACTCGAGATGAGTACCAAACAACTGAATATCTACACCTTTGTTTAAACTCTTCTGTGACCTCACAAACATGTCCATATGGTAGCAGAGATGGTAGCCACATGAAACACTATCTTGCTGCTGTGTACAACAAACATCTTTAGAATACTTAAAGCGTACATGACCTCCACCTTTTTTGGCACAATTTCACCTCTAAAACTATGTTCGAACAGAGCATCATCTAGAATCTTTGACAGCACACTGTAATCCCTTTCCAACTTGTTTTTAAGTGAATCCAAGTAAAAAGCCTTGCATTCCTTCACCAGAGGATAATAAGAACCAGTGACCTCTACACAAACATGTGAACAATCCTAGTAAATTAATACTTCATGAATAATAAACAACCCAAGTTCAGTGCAAAGCAAAAGTTGGAAACTGAATAATGAATAGAAATAAATATATAGCAATCAACAATCTAGGAGATAAAATCAATATCTCTACATTTTGACAAGCAATTAAGACCGAGTATGACTTACATTGGATTATAGGGAACTAGTATGTACTTCTTGTCCTTGTTATTTTGCAATGCAGGTAAGATGCACTCTCTCAAAATAAGCTCAACACCTTCTTTGGAGCTTAGGTTTTTGTCGTGCATGTGATAAGGATTAGCAACTCCCATATCGGCAAGTTCTTTATTCTGTCTAGTCTCTCTGACTAGGTATAATGCCCATAGCCTAACAAGGGAGGACTCCAGCAAGTCTAAGTTGAACATTCTAAAGATCTCCGGAAACTCAAGATAGAACTTGTCTGCCGGATATTTGGTCACAAAGTGGTGGTAATCCTTTGGAACCATAGCCATGTAATGTGAGGCATGACCTTCAAGACTTTCTAGATCTGTAATATTCCGATGCAGAGCCTTCATATCGACAGAAAGGCTCTCAAACTCATCCATTGGTACCAAGCACACGCCGCGGATATGATGTTTCCGCCATTGACCACTTTCTCGTTCTCCTTTTGCATTCGTTGATCCGTAGGACAATGATTTTTTTTAACCTTTTCTCCGTTTTATCCACCTTGTCTTTCTTATTTCTTCTTACATGTTGCGGTTCTGGAGATGTTGCCTCATCAGGAGAGTTCTTTTTTTTAGAGGCACCATGCTTGGGGCCCACATATGAATTAGACCCAACCCCTTGGTCTTTGTCCATGTCATCCTCCTCGCGTTGAGCTCCATCCAAGTCCTCATATGTTAGAGGGGCACAAACACCCACTTCATTTGCTGGGGTGGTTGTCTTGCTCGAGTTCTGCAGAGTTGTGCGAGTGGATTTTCCCACCAACTTTATCGCATCCTTTGGCCACTTCATGATATATCCCTTGCATTGTCCTAGTTTGTTGTAACCTGGCTCAGGGTGATGACCATCAACATCCAAATCATCAAAGGGCTCAAGCACCTTATTCACATCAACCTTTGCCATGTCCGGTGGTAAATCCACACAGTGCATCTTGGTCTCCTTGGTTAGTGGATGCACTCGCCCGTGTGCAACCGTTACCATCTTCCCATCCATCATGGGTGCCAACAGATGGCAAGGAGTAAGGTCCTGCGAGGAATAAGTTGCAACAGTGAATGTTAGATTACAAAGAATTAAAATAATGTTGTCGACACAATTTTATTCACATCTATATCCTTACAGTGATGTCTTCTAATGGATTCAGCGTCCCCATTGGGATGCGAGAGACAAATGA
The DNA here is from genome assembly GCA_910589775.1 of Avena eriantha. Lineage (NCBI taxonomy): Eukaryota > Viridiplantae > Streptophyta > Magnoliopsida > Poales > Poaceae > Avena > Avena eriantha. The sequence continues at coordinate 133,978,451 of OU342740.1, read as the reverse complement.
GTTGCTACTGATTCGTCCACCAATACTGGGTGACTGTGCATGCGCGTCACGGGGGATCAACTGATTGGAATTTGATTGTGTATGCGCGTCATGAGGGATCAAAAGATTGGTATTTGGATGCAGGGGTTGATGTCCTTGTGCTGCCAATATACGCCTCACCGTCTCTGCGGCAACTACCTAGGCAACCGCTGCCACCCGCTCGTCGAAATTAACCTGCAGACGCGAAGTGGATCTGGCTCTCCTCCTATCACGGCCAACCTCCTTATCTTCAGGAAAATATTCCTTCCAAGAAGCCCCATTCCCCACGCCTCTAACACTGCCTCGATGCTCCTTCCCGCCAAGAGCTTTTGCGAGAGGATCCTCCGACCTCTCGCAATCAACTGAATCCAAGGAGCTTTCAGTTTGAGACTCTTTCTGCACCAATTTTGATTTAAGTCAGTTAATTAACAAGTGTTCGATATCACAGGCAACGATTGAAAACAATGGGAGCATACACTATGACTAGTGATCAGTGAATTTTCTTCTGGGCGTTTGGTGCATGGACACGAAAGTATTTTAGAAATGTTATATGCTAGATTGAGTACAAATCTACACTGTTGTGATTTCTTAGAAACAATCAACTAATCAGTATCATGTAAGAGTGGTCAAATATACTACAGATTATGCAAACTTATGTAAGTTGAGCTTGGAAAAGTAATCATATAAGAATGGTTCGAACTTTACCATGAGCTTATCATGCACGTTCACGAGTTTAATGGATTTGAAGACCGATTCCCTCGTTACTGGGTCATAAGATGCACGGCCCCTCACAAAATCCCTTCCTCGGCCTGCCTCGATGTAGGAGAATGGGGTTCTTTCCCAGCTGCTACTGCAGCTGCGTCCTCCTTGTCCCATTTTACCTTCTTCCCTAAATAACCACAGCTGCCGCGTTTGTGGTTCAGTGTGTTCAACTCTCGCATTTCCTTTCCCTTAGAGCTCTTCTTCGTGAAATCAACACCAGAATGACTTGCAAGGAACTGTTTCTAATCCTCCTCTTCTATTTAGGGCCATTTCTTCTTGATCACTTCCTCAAAATCTTTGTCCTTCATCTTATTCGCCGTGTTTCGCCATGTATTCAAGGCTTTGGTCATCGTGCCTAGTGCTTTATGGTGCACCTTTTTTTTTCATTTTAGCATCTTCAAAAATATACCGGTTAAAGAGCCTGTTGAAGAGCATTTCTCTAAGGTTCTCCTTATCCTTTGCCCTTATGTCTGTGCATGTGATCTTCACGGTTTCACGAACGATGCAGCCCACAGCATTAATGAAATCCTTGGCATGCTTGACAGGACTGACAGGAACTCCTCTGCCATCGATTCTAGTGATTTTGAAGGTATCATTGGTCAGCTCATTGGGCTTCCTAGGCTTGCTGGCCCTTTTCTCCTTCAATGGTTGTTCGTGTGACTTAGTTTGTTGTTCTATAACTTCTTCAGTTTTAGAATCAGAAGGTGAACCAGAATCATCAGTAGATGAGTCATAGCTGTCAGAAGATTCTTCCATTCCTACAAACAGTTTAAAATTATTCAGAGGCTCATAGTTATTTGTGGAAAGGAAAATATAAAATGGTTGGTGCCGGTATCTCTTGCAATGGGACATATATATCAACAAGATTGAATAACCAACAGAGGATAAACTAGTTTGGTATTAAACAACCAGCAGATGTACAAAGGTTGAAATAATAAGCTGAGCAAGATTCATACCAATATTCAGATAGTAAACTGACTGAGAAAGTGGTGGAGAGAGCTATGAAAAGGAAATGGTGTAGATCAAAATAAAGATTAGATACTCCAGTCCAGCTAAGCGCAGCTGCTAATGGGCTACTCAATCCAGTCTCAGATTTGATTTTTCAGAAAAAATGAACATGAACTAAGTGATAAATAGTCCTGCAGTTTCTTTGCACAAAATTTCTAGATCTGTTTGTTACATAATGTTAGTATCCATTGTGAGAAAGAAAGAATACAGGAACCCACCCAAACAGGAATACTACTTTACAAGCTTACAAGTGAAAATGTATTCGCAAGTCAGGTACTTGGGCAGATCAACAACCCAATAGCGTTTTAATTGATCAATTCAGAAAGATTAGAGTTGAAAAAAATGTGTATATCCTCATGATCATGGGCAGACACATCGTCCCTATTGCCCGGCGCTCGCCCGGGCTTCGGTATCGCTCGCTTCCTGCGCAAGATCGATTCTGGCCACAAAATCAGAACTGGCGATGGGAAAAACCGCCTCCGTGCTGGCCCTTGAGACCTTGGGCTTGGATCGTGCCTCGCGGTGGAAAAAAGAGATAGCGAGAAGGAGGGGCCCAGAGCGACACACGATTCGTTCCGGAAAAAAGAACCAAACGACTTGATCGAGTTGTCCTTGTCCTGTACCCCAACCCCACGCCACGTATGATTTACAACACAGAACTAAGTACTTGACTTAGCAGGTTTTAAGGCCAGCCTAGGGAATTTTTTCCTTGTGTTTGTCAAGCAGATGGAGCACAAAATTATAATTTTTCGTACTAATAATCATGAGCATAACGGTGGTTCTTAGGTTAAATACAGAGCAATCTCTCTTGATTTTTCGTGTCGCCGAATTTGGCAGTATATGGATAAATTCACTTCAGTTATATATGGATAACAGTAAGACTAACATCAGTTATTGATGCCAAGTTAGAACATCTCTAGTAGATACCTGATAATGGTTGTTTTCCGGTTTGGGGCTCTTTTTGTGCCCCGAACGGATCTCATAAATTGCCCGATTTATATAAAAATATCTAGTGCCCGGAGATAGGCCCATCTAGACGCTATATACCAAATCTGACGAGCTCATCACCGTTGCATCTTTAGCTTGTCCAATGTACAAACTATATATGAATGTAAATTAAGTTTTGATGACGAAATCACATGACCAAAGTGCAAAAACTCCTGCGAATGCATCGTTTAAATATGCAATGTCAATTTCCAGTATCTATTCTACCACATGTCAGTTCGAACTAAAAACTGAGAAATTGCTAGGTCCGCCACTGCTCACGATTCACGTGAGAACTGAGAAGGGATGGGAGTAGGATACGGAGAGCTTGCCTTCTTGCCGGTGCCGAGGAAGATGTGGTGGGCTTGCCTCCTAGCCGGAGGAGATCGGGGCGGGTGGCCGAGACGCCGACGGTGCAGGGCGGCGGCGGCGCTGAAAGAAACCCTGGATGAAGGGCGTCCGGGCGCGAGAGGCCGAGGGTAGCAACACTAGGACGCGTCGGCGGGGAGTCCTGGGACGCGTCGACGGCAGTGGGCCTGCTGATGTAGGGGAGGAACCAGCGCAGCTCCAGAGCAGCGGCATCCTCGGGCATCGGCGTCCTCGCGGCGGGGCGTTGGAGGGCGGAGGCGCTGGAGGACGGCGTCCTCGCCTCAATGGGAGGCGCCACCGTGAGCGACGGCGTTGGAGGGGATGGCGGCGGGTGGAGTCTAGGAATCAGGGATGGGGACGGGGAGCGAGACGGCGGTGGTTCGGGAAAGGGTACTTGCTCGTGTACGTCTTTTTTCATTTTTTTAGGTAAGTACTCAGTGTACTGTACTGATTCGTCATTACACACGAAAAAATAACCAAAAATGATGAAAAGTGCATATAAGATCTATATAAAACTTAGAAAGAACAAAAATTCACAAAAATATAGGATAGTTCATAACATCTTGCATCGAAACAAATTAGGTTTCGGTTTTTTCGTCATCAACAATGTTCTCAATGGTAGTCTTGATTTTCTTCCGCGTATATGTTAGACTCTCGGAGTGACTGCGTCTTTTGAAGGGACGCGTGACGGATAATGTAGTTTGATCTCTTCTGGTAGGTATGGAGTTTTGGGTAGCTTTGTCCTCTTCATCAGTATCAGGATCATTGAATTGTTCATAATCCTCTTCATCAACGACACCATCCACCCCGACGATACTCCTTTTTCCTCTTCTCACAACTACACGGTTTGGCGCTTGTGGGTCGGTTATATAGAAGCATTGTGACACCTGTTTAGCTAATACCCACGGTTCCTTTCTAGCGCTTATGGCTTTCATATTTCTCTCCCCAATAGGTGTCGGTGGCGGTATGACCATGGTAGTGAAATTGTCTTCATCGGTATTGATTTGTTCCGCCCACCTAACTCGGAACATGGGGATAACAGAGATAGTGTAATCCAACTCCCATATCTCTTTGATCCTTCCATAATATGTATCCTTTTTCTTGCCGGTTAGTGCCTTCATCGTCACACCGATGTTCTGGTATACACTTTTCTGGTATTGTGCCTCTGTATAGAATGTGTATCCATTAATGTCATATGCTTGATGTGTGACGACTGACCAAGGGGCCCTGTGCCAAATAGTACACATCTAATGCATCCTCGTCATCCTTTGAACATGGGTTTTCCTAAAAATGGTTTTTGAGCCACTTTGCAAAGTTTGTGTTGTGCTCTTTCATAAGCGCAACACTTTTCTTTTTGGGATTCTGCTTTTGCAACATTTCCAGGTGCATACGAACATAGGGACGGACCACCGAAGTGTGTTGCAACACCACTAAGTGTGCTCTGTCGTAGTCATCTGATCGACTGATTGCAGCACTATGCACATGTAGATCCTTCTTTCCACAGCGGTGACCCTCACCACCAAGCCTGCCAAGGTGTCGACTAGTAGGTACACCAATAGGTTTGTCTACTTTCATGTAATCCGTACAGACCTCGACGCACTGCTCCGATATATAACCTTGGATTATGCTTCCATCTGGATGGGATCTGTTACGAACAAAACGCTTCACGACCCCATTGAATCTTTCTAATGCATACATGTTGTGTAGGAACACGGGACCTAAGTCGATTATCTCTGGGACTATATGGATCATGAGATGCACCATGATGTCGAAGAACAAGGGGGGGAAGTACATCTCTAGCTCACATAGTATGACAATGATCTCTTCTTGCAGTAGTTGGCAACGCTTCTTCGTAATCGTCTTTTGAGAGATAGTGTCAAAAAAGTTACATAGGTCCAACACTGTCTTCCGAACCCATGGCTCCATAAGTCCCCTGATTGCAACCGGAAGTATCTGTTTGATCATAACATGGCAATCATGCGACTTCATACCGATTAATTTGTGGCTCTACATGTCAAGATGTCTCTGTATGTTTGCCGAGTAGCAGGAAGTAACCTTCACACTTTGAAGGAACTTGAAAAACAATTCGAGTTCTGCCTTACTTAGAGTGTAACAAGCGATAGGACACTCTATCTTGATTTTCGTAACACCTCTTCCTTCATTATTCTTCTCCTCTCTTGCCCATAGTTCCCTTCATCTCCCGAGATTTTCCAAGTCTGCTCTTGCCTTCGGTCCATCTTTTGTCTTGTCTGGCAAGTGGAGCAAGAGACCAAGCAAGCTCTCACACACATTCTTTTCAACATGCATGCCATCTATGAAATGCCGTGTGTCAAGATGTGGCTAGTATTCCAATTCCCAGAATACAGATTTTGTTTTCCACACGCCTGTCAACGGCTTTACCTTCTTCTGCTTTTTTCCCGCCTTAGGGCACTCATCCCAAGAGTTCAACATTTCTAATATTTCTTCCCCGCTACTCTTACGTGGCTTTGATTGGATCTGAACTATATTGTCAAACTTTTCTTTTTCTTGTCTCCATGGATCACCTTCTAGAAGCCATCTTCGATGCCCCATGTACACGATTTTTTGAGAGCCCGATAGGCGACGACTAGTTGTATCATCCATGCACTGCACGCATGTGTTGTATCCGTCGACACACTGGCAGGATTGATATCGTAAGGCTGGATAGTCTTGGACTATTGTGAGGAGCAAACCTTTCATATTAAAGTTATCTGCTTCACAAGCGTCCCATACGTCGACCCCTGCCCATAGTGTCGCCAACTCCTCATACAATAGTTTCATGTACACGTTGATATCGTTCCCAGGTTGCTTCAGGCCTTGGATGAGCAAAGATAAGTGTATGTACTTGCGCTTCAGACATAGCCATGGAGGGAGGTTGTACATCCACATAACAACGGGCCAAGTGTTGTGCCTGCTGCTCATGTTGCCGAAAGGATTGATTCCGTCCGTACTCATACCGAATCTTATGTTCCTCGGGTCTCCTCCAAACGATGGGAATGCAGCGTCGACTGCTTTCCACTAGCAAGCATCTGCCGGGTGTCTCATCACACCCTCGTCCTTTTTTCGTCCCTCCTCGTGCCAACGCAACAACTTTGCCTCATTGTTGTTTGCGAATAGACGTTTCAAACATGGAATGATTGGAAGGTACCATACAACCTTTGCAGGAGCACCTCCCATCAATATGTCCACGGTTTCCGCTTGTGGGCTCATTCCCCGCTTGAACCGGGATGCATTGCACTCTGGACACTTCTTTAGTTTCTCGTACTCCCCACGATAAATGATGCAATTGTTCGGACAAGCATGGTATCTAATCACCTCCAATCCAAGAGGGCACACAATTTTCTTGGCCTCATCGCAACTTATAGGCAACACATTCTCCTTCGGCAAGACCTTTCTAAGATACTCCAATGTATCATCGAGGCTTCCATCGCAACTTCTAGGCAACACATTCTCCTTCATCCTTAGAAGTTCGAGCGTCACCGATAGGCGGGTGTACTCCGGATCGCAGCCAGGATACAAGGGAGTTTCCGAGTCTTTCACCAACGTCTTCAACTTGGCCAACTCTCTGTCGGACGCTCTAATGTTCTCCTTGCCCTTCAGAACCTGCTCTTGCACATCAGGGTCATTGACCATTTTGACCAAATCGTCTGAATCCACTACGATGTCCTCCGCATCATGTATAAAATCTTCGGGTTCGTCCATATCTTCTTCAGGAGACTCTTCATGACGCGCATCGCCATCAAACCCTTTGGCATCGTCAACAACCTCAGGCTCCTCCCCATGACTTGTCCACCTTGTATAACCTTCCATGAAACCCCAACACAGCAGGTGCATATGCAAGGACCCAGATTTCCTTTCAAACAACGTTAAGTTTTGACAAGAGCTGCATGGACAACATATGTTCGTGCTACCCCTTCGCGACATATCTAGATCTGCGGCATCAAGAAATTCGTTCACATGATCATGAAAACTTTGTGTCGTGCGGTCCTCTTTGTACATCCACCTTCGATCCATCCCTACAGTACATGTAAATTCAAGTTAATTGGCAAAAGTAACTCAAGATAGATGGATTGGGTAAAACGAGCATGAAGTAATCCAAGTTTTACTCCGTCAGATTTGGAAACTTGCAAACATAAATTCTCTAGCTACAGTGGATCAAAATAGGTGAGGTTTGTCGGAATGGAACAACCTTGATGAGATCTCCAACTTTGATTTAGAGATCTGGGGCAGAGGACGAACTCACGCGGCGTCACAAACGAGTCTTTTAAAAAAGTGGAGCTGAAACTATGGTTACGATCTTGGAGGACGAGAGGGTGCGGTACTAGGGTATAAATAGTGGTTTGGGTCGGTGTATATGATCTACTGTAAGTAGGAAACAATCAGAAACAAATGGAATCGAATTCAGACACCTGTAGCAAAAGATACATGAGTTTGAATCGTTATTGGTTTTGATTGAAACTGAACGAGCAAACCTCGTTGTACTCGGATCGATCGGTGGTTGTATACCGAAAATTTCACCATCGCTGCAGCCCAGCCCAGGGAAAGGACGAAGACAATCCCGGGTGGGCCGGCCCATCAGTGGCTGTGCGCGGTGCACAAATCAACTCGGTCGTCGTGAAGAAAAAAATGGTCATAAAACCAGTGACTATCACTAAGTATTTAACCCATCAGTGCCGCCCTGCACAGAAAGTACTAGTGACATTGCATGTGTGTTCTTTTCACAAACTACATATGGATCCACCAGTGTCATTGCATGTGTGTTCTTTTCACAAACTACAGCTAGAGACAATGCATGTGTGTTCTTTTCATTAACCAAATCTACAGTCATTGCATTTGTGTTCTTCTCACAAACCGCATATGGATCCACCAGTGTCATTGCATGTCTGTTCTTTTCACAAACCACATCTAGAGTCATTGCATGTTTGTTCTTCTCACAAACCACATATGGATCCACCAGAGTTCATTGCATGTGTGTTCTTTTCACAAACCACAGCTAGAGTCATTGCATGTCTGTTCTTCTCACAAACCGCACATGGATCCACCAGTGTCATTGCATGTGTGTTATTTTCACGAACCACAACTAGAGTCATTGGATGTCTGTTCTTTTTACAAACCACAACTAGAGTCATTGCATGTGTGTTCTTCTCACAAACCACACATCGATCCACCAGTATCATTGCATGTGTGTTCTTTTCACAAACCACATCTAGAGTCATTGGATGTTTGTTCTTTTCACAAACCACATATTGATCCACCAGTGTCATTGCATGTTTGTTCTTTTCACAAACCACATCTAGAGTCATTGCATGTGTGTACTTTTCACAAACCACATATGGATCCACCAGAGTTATTGCATTGTGTTCTTTTCATTAACCACAGCTAGAGTCATTGCATGTATGTTCTTTTCACAAACCACATATGGATCCACCAGTGTGATTGTATGTGTGTTCTTTTCACAAACCACATCTAGAGTCATTGCATGTGTGATCTTTTCATTAACCACATATAGAGTCATTGCATGTGTATTCTTTCGACAAACGACATATGGATCTAGCAGTGTCATTGCATGTGTGTTCTTTTCGCAGACCACATCTAGAGTCATTGCATGTGTGTTCTTCTCACAAACCACATATGGATCCACTAGAGTTCATTGCATGTATGTTCTTCTCACAAACGACATATGGATCCACTAGTGTGATTGCATGTGTATTCTTTTCACAAACCACAGCTAGAGTCATTACATGTGTGTTCTTTTCATTAACCACATCCAAAGTCATTACATGTGTGTTATTTTCACAAACCACATATGGATCCGCCAGTGTGATTGGATGTTTGTTCTTTTCACAAACCACATCTAGAGTCATTGTATGTGTGTTCTTCTCACAAACCACATATGGATCCACCAGAGTTCATTGCATGTCTGTTCTTCTCACAAACCCTAGCTAGAGTCATTGCATGTGTGTTCTTCTCACAAACCAGACATGGATCCACAAGTGTCATTGCATGTGTGTTCTTTTCACAAACCACGGCTAGAGTCATAACATGTCTGTTCTTTTAACAAACCACATCTAGACTCATTGCATGTGTGTTCTTCTCACAAACCACATATGGATCCACCAGTTTCATTGCATGTGTGTTCTTTTCACAAACCACATCTAGAGTCATTGCATGTGTGTTCTGCTCACAAACCACAAATGGATCCACCAAAGTTCATTGGATGTTTGTTCTTTCCACAAACCACAGCTAGAGTCATTGCATGTCTGTTCTTCTCACAAAAAACACATGGATCCACCAGTGTCATTGCATGTGTGTTCTTTTCACAAACCACAACTAGAGTCATTGGATGTATGTTCTTTTCACAAACCACATCTAGAGTCATTGCATGTGTGTTCTTCTCACAAACTGCATATGGACCCGTCAGAGTTCATTGCATGTATGTTCGTTTCACAAACCACAGCTAAAGTCATTGCATGTCGATTCTTCGCAAAAACCACACATGGATCCACCAGTTTCAGTGCATGTGTGTTGTTTTCACAAACCACAGCTAGAGTCATTGAATGTCTGTTCTCTTCACAAACCACATATGGATCCACCAGTGTGATTGCATGTGTGTTCTTTTTACAAACCACAGCTAGAGTCATTGCATGTGTGTTCTTTTCATTAACCACATATAGATTCATTGCATGTGCATTCTTTCCACAAACCACATATGGATCTAGCAGTGTCATTGCATGTGTGTTCTTTTCACAAACCACATCTAGATTCATTACATGTGTGTTCTTCTCACAAACCACATATGGATCCACCACTATTCATTGCATGTCCGTTCTTCTCACAAACGACATATGGATCCACCAGTGTGATTGCATGTGTCTTCATTTCACAAACCATAGCTAGAGTCATTACATGTGTGTTCCTTTCATTAACCACATCCAAAGTCATTGCATGTGTGTTATTTTCACAAACCACATATGGATCCACCAGTGTGATTGGATGTTTGTTCTTTTCACAAACCACATATAGAGTCATTGTATGTGTGTTCTTCTCGCAAACCACATATGGATCCACCAGAGTTCATTGCATGTCTGTTCTTCTCACAAACCCCAGCTACAGTCATTGCATGTTTGTTCTTCTCACAAACCACACATGGATCCACTAGTCTCATTGCATGTGTGTTCTTTTCACAAACCACAGCTAGAGTCATAACATGTCTGTTCTTTTAACAAACCACATTTAGAGTCATTGCATGTGTGTTCTTCTCACAAACCACATATGGATCCACCAGTGTCATTGCATGTGTGTTCTTTTTACAAACCACATCTAGAGTCATTGCATGTGTGTTCTTCTCACAAACCACAAATGGATCCTCCAAAGTTCATTGGATGTTTGTTCTTTCCAAACACTACAGCTAGAGTCATTGCATGTCTATTCTTCTCACAAACAACACATGGATCCACCAGTGTCATTGCATGTGTGTTCTTTTCACGAACCACAACTAGAGTCATCTGATGTCTGTTCTTTTCACAAACCACATCTAGAGTCATTGCATGTGTGTTCTTCTCACAAACCGCATATGGACCCGCCAAAGTTCATTGCATGTATGTTCTTTTCACAAACCGCAGCTAGAGTCATTGCATGTCTATTCTTCTCAAAAACCACACATGGATCCATCAGTTTCAGTGCATGTGTGTTCTTGTCACAAACCACAGCTACAGTCATTGCATGTCTGTTCTTTTCACAAACCACATATGGATCCACCAGTGTCATTCCATGTGCGTTCTTTTCATGAACCACACCTAGAGTCATTGCATGTCTGTTCTTTTCATTAACCACATATAGATTCATTGCATGTGCATTCTTTCCACAAACCACATATGGATCTAGCAGTGTCATTGCATGTGTGTTCTTTTCACAAACCACATCTAGAGTAATTGCATGTGTGTTCTTCTCACTAACCACATATGGATCCACCAGAGTTCATTGCATGTCCGTTCTTCTCACAAACGACATATGGATCCACCAGTGTGATTGCATGTGTCTTCATTTCACAAACCACGGCTAGAGTCATTACATGTGTGTTCATTTCATTAACCACATCCAAAGTTATTGCATGTGTGTTATTTTCACAAACCACATATGGATCCACCTGTGTGATTGGATGTTTGTTCTTTTCACAAACCAGATCTAGAGTCATTGTATGTGTGTTCTTCTCACAAACCACATATGGATCCACCAGAGTTCATTGCATGTCTGTTCTTCTCACAAATCCCAGCTAGAGTAAATGCATTCCGTTCTTCTCACAAACCACACATGGATCCACTAGTGTCATTGCATGTGTGTTCTTTTCACAAACCACAGCTAGAGTCATAACATGTCTGTTCTTTTAACAAACCACATCTAGAATCATTCCATGTGTGTTCTTCTCACAAACCATATATGGAACCACCAGAGTTCATTGCATGTATGTTTGTTTCACAAACCACAGCTAGAGTCATTCCATGTCTATTCTTCTCAAAAACCACACATGGATCCACCAGTTTCAGTGCATGTGTGTTCTTTTCACAAACCATAGCTAGAGTCATTGCATGTCTGTTCTTTTCACAAACTACATATGGATCCACCAGTGTGATTGCATGTGTGTTCTTTTCACAAACCACAACTAGAGTCATTGCATGTGTGTTCTTTTTATTAACCACGTATAGAGTCATTGGATGTGTATTCTTCCCACAAACCACATATGGATCTAGCAGTGTCATTGCATGTGTGTTCTTTTCACATACCACATCTAGAGTCATTGTATGTGTGTTCTTCTCACAAACCACATATGGATCCACCAGAGTTCATTGCATGTATGTTCTTATCACAAACGACATATGGATCCACCAGTGTGATTGCATGTGTATTCTTTTCACAAACCATAGCTAGAGTCATTACATGTGTGTTATTTTCATTAACCACATCCAAAGTCATTGCATGTGTGTTATTTTCACAAACCACATATAGATCCACTAGTGTGATTGGTTGTTTGTTCTTTTCACAAACCACATCTAGAGTCATTGTATGTCTATTCTTCTCGCAAACCACATATGGATCCACCAGAGTTCATTGCATGTCTGTTCTTCTTAGAAACCCCAGCTAGAGTCATTGCATGTCTGTTCTTCTCACAAACCACACATGGATCCACTATTAGCATTGAATGTGTGTTCTTTTCACAAACCACAGCTAGAGTCATGACATGTCTATTCTTTTAACAAACCACATCTAGAGTCATTGCATGTGTGTTCTGCTCACAAACCACATATGGATCCACCAGTGTCATTGTAGGTGTGTTCTTTTCACAAACCACATCTAGAGTCATTGCATTTGTGTTCTTCTCACAACCCACAAATGGATCCACTAAAGTTCATCGGATGTTTGTTCTTTCCACAAACCACAGCTAGAGTCATTGCATGTCTGTTCTTCTCACAAACAACACATGGATCCACCAGTGTCATTGCATGTGTTGTCTTTTCACAAACCACATCTAGAGTCATTGCATGTGTGTTCTTTTCATTAACCACATCTAGAGTCATTGCATGTGTGTTGTTTTCACAAACCACATATGGATCCACCAGTGTCATTGCATGCGTGTTATTTTCACAAACCACATCTAGAGTCATTGCATGTGTGTTCTTCTCACAAACCACATATGGATCCACCAGAGTTCATTGCATGTCTGTTCTTCTCACAAAGCACATATGGATCCACCAGTGTCATTGCATGCATGTTCGTTTCACAAACCACAGCTAGATTTATTGCATGTGTGTTCTTTTCATTTACCTCATCTAGAGTCATTGTATGTGTGTTCTTTTCACAAACCACATATGGATCCACCAGTGTCATTGAATGTCTGTTTCTTTCACAATCCACAGCTAGAGTCATTGCATGTGTGTTGTTCTCACAAGCGACATATGGATCCACCAGAATTCATTGCATGTCTGTTCTTTTCACAAACCACAGCTAGAGTCATTGCATGTCTGTTCTTCTCACAAACCACACATGGATCCACCAGTGTGTGTTCTTTTCACAAACCACATAAGGATCTACCAATGTGATTGCATGTGTGTTCTTTTCACAAACCAGACCTAGAATCAGTGCATATCTGTTCTTTTCACAAACCACATACAAATCCAGCAGTGTCATTGCATGTCTGTTCTTTCCACGAACCACAGCTAGAGTCATTGCATGTATGTTCTTTTCACAAACCACATATGGATCCACCAGTGTCATTGGATGTATGTTCTTTTCATGAACCACACCCAGTGTCATTACTTTTCTGTTCTTTCCACAAACAACATATGGATACATCACAGTCAATGCATGTCTGTTCTTTTCATGAACCACACCCAGTGTCTTTGCATGTATGTTCTTTCCATAAAAAACATATGGATCCACCAGAGTCATTGCATGTGTGTTCTTTTCATTAACTATATCTAGAGTCATTGGATGTCTGTTCTTTTCATGAACCACATATGGATCCACTAGTGTCATTGCATGTGTGTTCTTTTCATGAACCACATATTGATCCACCAGTGCCATTGTATGTGTGTTCTTCTCACAAACCATATATGGATCCACCAGAGTCATTGCATGTGTATTCTTTCCATGAACCACATATGGATCCACTAGTGTCATTGCATGTGTGTTCTTTCCATGAACCACAACTAGAGTCAGTGAATGTTTGTTCTTTGTCAAACCACACATGGATCCACCAGTGTCATTGGATTGCCTGTTCTTTTCACAATCCACTGTTAGAGTCATTGCAGGTGTGTTCTTTTCACGAAACACATATGGATCCACCAGTGTAATTGCATGTGTGTTCTTCTCATAAACCATATATGGATCCTAACCTTAGGAGAGCACTCAGCTTAGCCGCCCAATGGTGGCTGTTTGATATTCTCCTTCTAGAAGGCATGCCCTAACACAGTTGTTCTGCATGACGATTGTTACAAACGGTTCGATAGGGGCGTTTGGACGATTGGCATTGTCTTCGTGAGAGCGATCCACGAGTAGGCTGTTCTGTGGCATGATTGGCCATGCTTGCTGCCTGCTTGCTCTGGACAAACTAGCAACACCGGGCGCTCCCGTTTCGCGAGTGTCACGACTCACTAGTTCACTGGGCCATATGCTAGTGTCATGTCCCCATTACTTCTCTTCCTCCCCGTAATTCTCTTAGTTCCCCTCAAAGCCACTTTCCCCACTTCAATCCCATCCTGCCGTAGACGCAAGCCGATGACACCTCTAGCTATCTCTCTGGCAGCCACACCTCCCTCCCCTCTCGCGATGGTTTCAAGGGGAGACGGTGAGGAAACGCGTCGTGACGATAGGGACGGTGATTTCGATGTGAGTCGTCTCATCTCTATCTCTATTATCTATGGCTAGTTATATATTTTGAGCTTGATCTACTTTGTTTACTCATGTGTGTATGATGTGTTAGGCCAACCAGCTGATGTATGACCCGGACTATCACGGTTTAGCGGATGAAGATAGTCCTCTGCTATGTAAACATGGATATGTGCCCGCTAAATTTGTAGCGTTTGAAGGACGAAACGCAGGCAGGGAGTTTTACGGTGTCAAGGACATCATGCAATTATGCTAGACAGAAGTTGCGGTGTTGTCAAATGGGTAGATCCAGAGTGTCCCAAATCGATGTAGAAAACGCTGGATAAACTATGGGATATGACTGTTGAGTTGAAAGAATCTGTAGTCAGCTCACTTCTTGACAGTGTTGAGATGAAGCTATGGGAACCAGATGACACAACCAAGATTAACCGAGATCTCACAAGGGTGCAAGACAAGGTTAGCAAAGTTGAGAAGGAGAGGGTCGCGGTGTTGGCCCTGAAGGCTAAAGAAGAGCAAGAATTCACTCAAGAAAGGAATGATCTTCACCAGGCCAAAGTCCTGCAGTTCACAACTACGAGCATTGACAAGTGCATGAGGAAAAATGCAGAGAAACAATTGAAGCTATGCAAGGATGATGCTAAAAGGAAGGAGCAGACGATTCGATCCTTGATCTCGCAGGAAGATGCGCATCGGGCTAAGATTAGGAAGATCAAGGAGATGTGTGATAATTAGTTCTATTTAGCTTGAGCTCCGTGCCTTTTTATGTTGTAATAGTAGTACTTGTTGACCTAGCGGTCTGAACTAGTGGTCCCGGAGTCCTGGGAGGAAATTTTTTGGTCACCCGTTAATCTGTCTTAACCCTGCGTTACTTCCTTTTATCTGATCATGGTGGTATTTTGACATTGGTGGTTTGTTTAAACGTAATCTACGTGGATTGTGCCGCATGAAAATGGAAGAACCACAATTTATAAAGTTGAAGCACGTACACCCAGTTACTGGAGATCCAGGAGCTTCGACAGATGCAGGGGATGTAGGAGCAGGGAGGCGGTGAGATAGACATGCTCAAAATTAGGCCAAAAAGTGGTACCGATTTCCTCCTCATATGGGCATTATATGTTGCCATTGTTGTTTATGTTGCCATGTCATTGTGTGCAGCAGCTGAAATAAGTTGCTGCTTCATGGAGTGTAGCAGCTTAAATAATTTATTTCTGTGCCACTTACATTCCATCGAATTTGGAGACAACTTGCCCCTCAACAATCGTGGAACCGGTTCTGCGTGTTTTCAGATAGTAGTGGCCCAATCACAATTTCAGATTAAACTACTGACTCGGACATTTGCAAACCCTAAGTCACAGTACATTTTACTCAGAGAACGTGGGTAGGTTGTTTCGCCCAGCAAAGTTCCACACACAGAGCTCCAGAATTTAACTGAATTACATATATAGGTTCAAGGTCAACACATTACTATGCATCTTCATTGCTAGTAGCCTTCTTCCGCAGCCTAGGTGCCAAGCCTTCACGTCCACTGGCTTCTTCATTTCATGCCTTCTTCCTCTTCCTCGGTGCTAATTTTCTTACCTTCATGTACTCTGCATCGCCAGGACAATCAACACCAGAATCGTGTCCAGCATCATCTTTCCACTCATTTTTAATTTCTTCGGGTAGCAAAATGACTGACCTGGTAATCATGTTTCTAACCTTGTGGCGCTTCCTGTCAAAGAAACAAGACTATTGCATAACTGCACAATATCTACAGAGTAAATAAAACAAAAATTACAATTCAGCAAAACATGCGAACCCCAAGAGACTTTTGCTTACCAGGATCTAATTGGGTTCGAGCAACCACCCTGTTTAAGAATAGAAGGGTGACTCCCAGTTGCAGCAGCTTCCACATCCAGTACATCACAATTCAGTTCAAACATGCAAGCCAAGCATACTTTTTCATCAACCCAATTAGCTGACTATCACACGTTAGAGGAACCATGATGCCACGTTCATCCATGAAGCTGAACTTTGCAGTCTGCTTCGGCCATAATTCATCATGTTTACGCAGAGCAGCAACCATACCAGATATAGTGTAGATCTGCGCATGCGCTTCTTCCATCGTGATACAATGGTGTCCATACCACTCGCCCTTCACCCTTGCTGATTTAGAGTCATACCTGAAGCGGACTACCGTAACCAGGTAAGGGTGGTCCGCGGAGATCACACTTGACAGAAAACTATGGACAAAATATGTTTGTCAGCGTTGGGCTAACAAACAATTTTAGGTTCAGTAGCTAGCTAGCAGTTATAATTAGTGCGAATAGCAAAGAGAAGGGTAGCTCACCCGCATGTAGCCAAAACTTCTCCTTCCTTGGTAGTACGATCTGCCATCTTGAGCTACAACTAAGTGCGATAGATTACTCTTGAATTTAATGAAATTAGGTCAAACTTGAACTACAAGTAATAAATTGTAGGTTTCTTTGAAAGTTTTATGAAAAAAGCTTTTGGAGGTACCCATCGGGTGGTTAATTAATATATCAGAAACCACAGAGAGTTTTGATGAGTGGTTCGACTTCTAGATAAGATTTTGCATCATGAAAATTTTGAACACCTTTTGAAAACGATCACATGAAATAGGGAGAGAGGGGAAATGATTTTTCTATTCTCTATGGGCAACCCACAAGCTTGAGGTGCACCTTAGGCTTAAAGATATAAACTCCATTTTCTCCACAATGTATATGGTGAACCTTAGCGGATGCCACATACTTTTGTACACATAGTTGATGCCCTTATTCGGGAAAAGCAAAGAGTATATTAGTAGTACACTAGTAGTAGTCTCATTTATTTTCTTAGACATATGCTCACCTATGTCCACGCGATGTACATGCTGAGATAATAAAATGTAGGTAGGGTAAAAGAGGGCAGCAGTGAAGAGGAGTTGAAGTTGATCACTCTACTAGTAGTATATTTCAGGACCTATGCACGCAAAACAAATTGTGTGTTTTCTCTCTCCTTCGCTTCTTCTCACCATCCCTCCTCCCTCTCTCCTACCCTTTCCCCTCGTGCACCGGCCGGACTGATCTCTCCCTTGTCCATAGTGTGGTTCTGCGCATATGTGCCTTGGTACGGCAGCTTTGTGTCTCTGACGTGTTCGGCAGCTGTGTTGGTGTCGAGTAGGGATGAGTAGTACATAGGAAGGAAACCACTTTGGTCCTTGGCGGCAAAAAAATCAAACTTTTCTGGTTTTCAAAATTTTCACTTGCTTCCCAAACATCGGGAGGGAAGGTTACTCAAAAGATCGGCCATTCGCAGTACTTTTTATCTTATCTTTATCTTGTCTCATCTCTTATAGTACCATACCACTGTATAGTGTACGGATAACTTCGAACATTGACCATTGGATCAAGACCGACAAATCCAAACATTGCTAACCGTTGGATCTTCTTTTCCATTCTTAGCATCTTCAAAGATTCTACTGATAGTCTTTAGCACGATGAACGCTAGTATGCACAAATCTCAAAACACACACTTCATTGCTTAGTTTTAGGGTCCTTGTGCTAAATGCATGGAATTGGGTGTAATTTTAATTTTTATGAGGTCCTTGATGTAACTTGTACTTCCACCGACTATGTTAACTCTCAAGCACCTCACTCCTACGAGACCTACTATAGTTAAAAGAAAATGCAACCGCCCCACTGTTTCTTATACGTAATACCCAAGTTTTTAGTACTAGGATTTTTCAATCTTCTTAGCTAACTTCACACACTTCAGTGACTTCTTGTCGATTAACGAAATTAGGTCATACTTGAGCTAAAAGTAAGCGGGATAGATTTCTCTTGAATTAAATGTATTTTCGGACGTAGATGGGTGCATATTCTTGTAGTAAACAATGTCGTCAGTGTGAGTTTCCAACTATCAAGAAATAAAATTATCAGTTTTTCGGGTGATGACGAGATGGTTCTTTTCCCATAAAGAAAGATCGTAGAATATGGATCTCAAAGCCATAAGCCAAGCTTCTAGACATATTAAGTGGACCAACGTGTTTTACTTACGATTCCCATATGTTATTTGAGTTTTCAAACTCCTTAGTTAATTAACTCCACCCACTTGAATGGCTGCATGTCGATTTATCGAAATTAGGTCAAACTTGAACTATAACTAAATTTTAGGTTGCTCTGAAAGTTTTATGAAAATCTTTTGGAGGTACCGTACAGATCGGGAGGGTGTCACAATCAATATATGAGAAACAACCGAGAGTTTTGACAACAGGTTTGACTTCTTACTAATATTTTGCATCGCATGACACTATTTAACGAAATTGGGTCAAACTTGAGCTACAAGTAAGAACGATAGATTGCTGTTGAAATATATAACTTTTCAGAGAGGTAGATGGGAGCATTTTCTTGTAGTAAACAGTGCCGTCGGTACGGTGTGATTTTCCAACTATATTAGGAATGAACATTCAATTATTCTCAATTTTACGAGTGATGACGAGTGAAGTTGTTCTTTTCCGTAAAGAAATGTCCAAAGAATATTGGATCTGAATGCCAAAAGCCAAGTTTACCGACATATATAGTGGACCAACATGTTGTACCAACAATTCCCATGTTTTATTTATGAGTGTTCAAACTTCCTAGCTAACTCTGCCCATTTGACCGAATGACTTTATGCCGATTTATTAAACTTCGGTCACATTTGAAAGTACAAGTATATTGTAGGTTGCTTTGAAAGTTTTACGAAAAAACTTTTGGATGTACTCATCGAGGGGTCATAATTAATATATCATAAAACACCGAGAATTTCGGCGATAGGTTCAACTTCTTGCTAAGATTCTGCATCTTGACAATTTAACAAAATTAGGTCAAACTTGAGCTATAAGTAAGTGCCATAGATTGGTCTTTAATTAAATGTATTTTTAGAGGTAGATTGATGCATCTTGTTGTAGTAAACAATGTCGTCAGCTTGAGTTTCCAACTATCAGGAAAGAACATTCAATTCTACATTTTCTGTGTGAAGACAAGCTAGGTTGGTTATTCTTTTCTATAAAGAGAATTCCAAAGATTATTGGATGTGGATGCCGCAAGCCAAGTTGACAGAGATATATAGTCGATTGACAACATGTTGTACTTGTGATTCCCATGTTTTATGAGCTTTCAAACTTCCTAGCTAACTCTGCCCATTTTAATGACTTTAAGTCGATTTATCGAAATTAGATTAAATTTGAAACTACAAGTAAATTGTAGGTTTTGCTTTGTAATTTTTACAAAAAAGCTTTTAATTTGGAGGTACCCATCGAGGGGTCACAATTAATATATCAGAAAACAACGAGAGTTTTGATGATAGGTTTAACTTCTTGCTAAGATTTTGCATCTTGACAATTTAAAGAAATTAGGTCAAACATGAGCTATAAGTAAGCGCAATACATAGGTCTTGAATTAAATTTCATTTCAGAGGTAGATGGGTGCATTTTCTGGTAGTAAGGAGTGTTATGGGTGTGAGTTTCCAACTACTAGGAAAGAACATTCAATTCTACATTTTCCGAGTGAAGACGAGCGAGGTTAGTTGTTCTTTTTTGTAAAGAGAAGTCCAAAGAATATTAGATGTGGATGCCACAAGCCAAGTTGACAGACGTAGATAGTGGATCGACAACATGTTGTACTTGCGATTCCTATGTTTTATGGATTTTCAAGCTTCCTAGCTAACACCGCACATTTGAATAACTTTATGTCAAAATCTTAGAATTAGGTCAAATTTGAAAATACAAGTAAATTGTAGGTTTTTCTTTGATAGTTTTAAGAAAAAGATTTTGGAGGTACCCATCAAGGGGTCAAAATTAATATACCAGAAACCAGCGAGAGTTTCGTTGATAGGTTCAACTTCTTGGTAAGATTTAGAATCTTGAAAATTTTGAACCCCTTTTGAAAACGATCACATGAGAAATAAGGAGAGAGAGGAGACGATTTTTCTATTTTCTATGGGCAAACCATAAGATTTTGAGGTGCACCTTAGGCTTAAAGATAACTTTATTTTCTCCATACTATATAAGGTGAACCTTAATTAGCGGATGCCACATAGGCCTTAAGGTGTGCCTTTTTACACATTGTGGATAACCTTAGGGCATCACCTATGTATGTGAAAAACTTGTTGATAAGATGGCTCCTAACATGACCATGAAATGAATATGAGTTGGAAATTGCAAATTTTCAAGATTGTATTAACATCATCCTCCCAACATGATGTAATTTATCACATAATTTTTTGAAAGTCCTAAGTATGATATCCATTCTTCTTCGACATCCTGAGCATTGGGAGTACGACCATGGATGATCAGTTGAGGTGTTGGATTGAGGGAGTACCTCCTTGGATTTATGAACATAGAGGGGGTACGACCTACCAAATTTCTATTATTACATGGGCATGACCAAATTCAAAACCAAAATAAAGCGGTAAAATATCCCACATATTCGGACATAGTTCGTGCCCCAAAATTTCAGATACTTCAAAATTCCCAATTGACCCCTATTAAATTCGGGTGGGGGCTTCACTCATAATTTTCCCAGTATAGTGATAGTAGTACCTAAACCACCACCACCACCCCCCTCTCACCTCCAGGAATATGTCACTGGACGGAACATCGCCGTTGCACTTTAGCTGGCGTACCCGCCACACCTGATCTTCTCAACGGACCCTCTTGTCCGGCGCGCTGAGCACATCATCGACCGCCTAGAATCTACTCCACGGACGCCGTGGTCCAGCGTTCTGCTCATATCCTCGCCTGCCTAAGATCTGCTTCCCCATCGTTGAGACCCACTATGACCCTAGCACCTTCGGTGACCTCGACATGACCCGTGAGGATGTGGAGGAGGCCTAGACGTCGCCCTGACCAAGGTAAAACCAGATCTCCCTGCGCGATTTGTTTGTTGGCAATGTATTGTATTCGTGTTAAATTTCCTAACTAATAGGTTCTTTACTTGATATACACCTGTTATTTACTAAATTAACCCATTGTGGTTACGCTTAAACTCCACGCATTGAACTATTTTTCTATACTGTACTATTTCTTTGTGAATTATTAGTCACTTAACATATTTGTTAACATTCTCTATTGTACCTGTCCATATGAGATATGGTTATATAATATCTCGCTCATTCGCCGATTTAAAAACTATAGTATTTCCATCGTGCTAATGTCCTGCTATCCTATACTACAAGTTTAGACACGTCATACTATTTGACTATTATGTACTGTCGATTTGATCCCTCTTAACCCGCGGCTCAAACTATTTGATGTTATTATGCAGGGAGCAGCCTCAGTTTGCACACAATATCATAGAGTGAATGGCTCCTATAATGTCTTAAGACCCCATCACTTCTGCTTGACTTCATGACAACATATATCATGTTGGAATCTGTTTATATTTACAGTTGGCCTTACCTTTATGTAGAGGAGCAACAATGGAGTACATACTCCACCCGTACACACAAGCTGCCATAGATCTCGTTTAAGCCCCCCCACCCAAAGTTTGGTCCTTGCCACGTTTTTTGTTTGCTTAAATTTACAATTTGTCTTTCTTGTCTTCATATTTTTTTGCCAAAAATTAGCGTCAATCGTTTTAGCCCCACTATGGTCTGCTTTTGTTCCATGTGCTTAGTTCAATTTCGTAGATATGGAGAGATCGGGTGTATTGCATCTAAGTTGTCTGATAATAAGAACAAGGACACACTAGCGATGAGATCCACCCATGTATCATAAGGAACTCTATGCACTTCATCTCACTCTTGTATCTACTGTGTATCATAGTTACATGAACTGGCTATTTTAATACGAGGCACTTGATGGTTTAGTTTGTTGTTCTCAGGCCACCGAAGCATTGAAGCTATCTGGCTATTCATGAATAATTCAATGTATGATTGCGTATGATTGCTTGATTCATTGTTTGTCTGAAATTATCTGGCTAGCATATTTGAGGCTCACAATTGATGTGTTTTTGTTGGATGAGTTACTCTTTTTTGTCTATGATTAAATTAGTGGAAGATTTCATTGTGTAGTGCTTGTCAAGTTTATATATGAGAAACATAATGGCTTAGTTTTCATATTCATTTTATTCATGTTCTGCACATTCTAGTTTGAGCAGTCTACATCAGGTACTTTGGTTGATTGCTTGCATTGTTATTCAAAATGAACTTGTAGTTTGTTTCCCAAGTCTTTTGTTTAAGTAACTTGTTTTGTCTTGGTCTCAGCCATCTTCAAGTAGAGCAGTCATTTCACAGAGCAGCACATGCTCGTATCGCTCCATGGTGCCAGCTGGTCCACTTATTCAAGAAGAAATAGATGTATGATCCACCACTATTAATTGCTTCCTTGCTTATATATTACCGCACTGACACATTTAAAACTCATGGTGGTGTGATTGCATGGTAATGCTGTTATAACTTGTTTTGTGTTTGTTTTAGGCTGCAAATGACCCTCTGAATGCCGAACAAAGACCCTCTCCTCCAAGTTAGATTTTGTTTCACACAACAGTAGTGACAATACTTATTGCTCATGGTACACCGCTTCGACTGATCCTCTTTTTCTAGCCGAAAGATTATTTGAGGATGCCCTCCAAGATGCCTGTGATATTGTTGATCAGGAAGCCAACAAAACAGATTCAGTGATCACCATAGCACACAAAGACTTAATAATCTCATCTGCGGCTCTCATGGGAAGCCAGTTGTTACATGTCTCGGGATGAAAGCTCCATAGAGACCTTTTCTGTAACACCAGTTAGGCTGTTTTTAGTTGTGTCGACTCTGATGCAACTTTTATGCTTCATTTTATTACTATCAAGTTTACTGAGGATTGTAATAATCTACTATAATTTGCAGTTGTAAGTTGTTTGAGGATTGTTACAAACTGAGCATCTATCCGAATTACTACACACACATGAAAAAACAGTGAAATTGTAAGAGGTACAACACACGATCTACTAGAACAGGGAGAGCATCCATTGTATTACACGAGCACCATAGAACTTACAAAATTCATAGACGTTCACTTAACAAAGTGAACACATAAAGAGCTGACCTAAAGAGAATACATCAAGAGCAGACCCACACAATACATCAATCTGATGGATAGCCATCGTAGTAATCATAGTGGGTGGTACCATCCTCGCCATAAGGCGGCACCATCTGCAGCTCAGAATGCTCGACGATTCTGCAATACTCCGCCAGCAATCGATCGAGTTCGAAAGGACGGTCATTGATCCATAATCCTCCTACTCCATACCCATATACAACCCGGTAAGCATCGTGGGTACACTAGAGCCTCTGATAGGTCTACATAGTATATGCTGCCGGCCTGCACCGTGGGTACACTGGCACTGTCGACCCAGATGCACCAATTGTCAGCAACGAAGAGAGCACGACTTCCGATGCCTCTGATTGGCTGAAGGACACGGTTCTGGGTATCAACCCGGTAAACAACCGGCCTGCCACCATAGACCAGTCCACTCACAACAAATAGCAACTCCCCGTCGAACTCGACAAGGTAAAAACGATTCTCTGAGAACCGGCAGCCCAGAATAGGGCCTGCAACGGTGGGATGCATCTCCAGGGTTCGTGCGGAGCGCTGCAGCTGGACACCTCCATGAGCAGCATCACACATAATCGAGAGGACAAACATGTATCTGTCTGCGACAAAAACATCATCGGCGTAAGGAGTCATGCTCTGGAGTTCCGCGAAGTCACACGGAGAGTACCACCCTTCACCAAAGACCGGGCGACTCCCTTCCTCCGTTCTCTCATCCACCCACCGAGTGGTGGTGTTCTGTTGGTTTGATGTAAACACCATCAACAACGGGAACATCGTCACAGCGATAGAATCCACCTGCTCGGTCGGTATCTCTGCCCTCAAGCGCTTGATAGCGCCCAAGAAGGGGTTGTACAACCGAGTCTTGTACGGCTTCACCCTCTGTCCAAGCACAAGGACGCCGTTGGTTGTGCTACCAACATAAAAGTACCTTCCAGAGAGAGAGGGAGGGAGGATAAACAGAGATTCAGTCAAGGTAAACAGACTGAAATTCAATCAAGATAAACCATGGAGCAAAACCCTGGGAAACAAGTGGATGAAGGAACAGAACTTGAAAAACAGATAGTATAGGATGTGAATGCAATAAAAGGATCACATATATTGAAATGAATATAAATAAAGCACCTGCGAATAACCCGGATAATCTTCTTCTCAAGGTGGTGGCCAGTTCTCACGATCAGCAACATGATGGCGGCATCGTCTACCCGATACTCCTCCAACAACTGGTGCTCTAGAGCAATCCAGTTGGCTAGCATAAGGAGCTCCTCCGTGAAGCCACGCTAGGAGCTGCAGACTGCTCGAAAGGTAGCGTAGTAGTCGAAGTTATCCATCGAAAGGTATATGTCACCTATCTTCTGGAAGAGTCCCTCAGGGAGACCAGCCCATGGA
Source organism: Avena eriantha (assembly GCA_910589775.1). Lineage (NCBI taxonomy): Eukaryota > Viridiplantae > Streptophyta > Magnoliopsida > Poales > Poaceae > Avena > Avena eriantha. The sequence continues at coordinate 133,953,463 of OU342740.1, read as the reverse complement.
GAGTCCTCCTGCTTCTTGCCAGCCATGGATGATGGCGTTCGTGTGGTCTCGGTCCCATCGACTGGCACAAGAAGTAGTTCTAGAGACACACATTTAAACAAAGGCATGGGAAAGCCAGGTGAATCGTGTGGAAACAAAATGACGTCACGCACACAGCAACCGCAAGCGCGTTTCATCAAACTGGCATGGGCACGCGCATGCACATGCACACTAATTACGGTACAACAGTCATGCACACCAGCGTACGACTCCTGGGAGCACACGAGTGTGTAGGTGTAGGATGAAACTAGTAGTAGTATCATAACCTCATTGTATTTAATTATCCCAAAATCTAAGAAGAAAACATGCGCTCCCTGGTCCCTCAGGGCACACGCAAATGCAGGGAATTTTCCATTTTCGGCATGGCATTTTCCATTTTTCAATTTCGCTTTTTGGCTATGCCCTTGGATGCTCACCGTGTGGCTAGATGGGGTGTATGCTCCGTGGAGCTAAAAACCTCATGTTCTCTCAATAGCATAGTCGTTAATTATTGAGGTATATACATTTTTAGTCCCACAACTTGCACCGCGGGAGCATTTTAGTACCACATCTTGCAAAGTGCGCAACACTAGCCCCACAACTTGTAACCGGGAACATTTTGGTCCAATTCAATCCAATTTCTGTGATTTTTTCCGAAATCTTCATAACTAATTCTGGAAGTGACATGTGGCATCATGTTTTTTGCAAAATGACCCCTATGTATTTTTTGCCTGCCAGTTGTGACCTTGGTACGACCTGACAGGAGGATCTGAATAAGAAAAACTACCAATGCATTGTAGGGTATCGAATTGATTACCTGTGCTACTGAAGACATCAGCATTGCCACTACAACATGCACACATAAGTGATTAACTGAAGAGCGCTCTGGCTGATGTTTCTTTATTTTGGATATTTAAAAATATGTGTTCCAAAGATGTGGAAAAATATAAAAAAAGATCAAAATTCTCAATTAAAAATAATTTGTGTTCTGGGCTACAATAACAACTCAACTTTATTCCTTTTCATTTTTGCGAATAAGAAAAAACTCAGGTCTATTCTAGACACTACAGCTAGCTACTAGGTTAACGACAACGCTATACAATTGATATTATGGACCATGCCAACATAGACGTCAGCATTTTTGTGTTTGTATGTGCTTTTTTATTGTATAAATAATTACTTCCCCCCAAGTACTCCTCGTCTGGCATAATTACATCCTCTCAAGTACTCCTCGTCTCACATGAGTAGTCGTGGGCATCTACTGGCATAGTGTCTTGTGGGTGTGTGTGCCATTGTACAAAAGTGTTAAGTTCGAATCCATTCTCCTCTTAGAGATTTAAGTATTTTATTTGTACATCTACTAACAGGTGGCCCACTTGTCAGTCCGCATAGGGACACAAATGACATGAAAAAATATAGAGGGGTCATTTAAAAAATCAACATCATTTGTGGACAAATTAAGTCAAATTCACTGAAATTCGATTAAATTGGACTAAAATGCTCTCAAGATATAAGTCGTGGGACTAGTATTGCTCATTTTTCAATATGTGGGACTAAAACGATCTCGCAGTGCAAGATGTGGGACTAAATGTGTATATACCTCTTAATTATTTTACAGCCTTAATTGCTAGGCCGGAGGACCAATTAATGCTCGTAGTTTTGCTCAATTACTCCTCTAGTTGACCGTAAAATATGAACCACCACGTCATGCAATGCTCCTGGCCGATTGTGTTGTTAAAACGGGAGTGCATCCATTGGCTTGCATGTTTTCAATTAGATGTTGTGGCCACGTGCATTGGCTAGATTTTAGGATTACTACTGCATGCTCCTGGCCGATCATGTTGTTAAAATGGGAGTGCATCCATTGGCTTACATGTTTTCAATTAGATGTTAAAACGGGAGTGCATCCATTGGCTTGCATGGATTCCTCAAGTGTGGTTATATGGATGTTAAAATGGGAGTGCATCCATTGGCTTGCATTGGCCGAACATAGGGAGTATCTCAAGTGTGGTTATATGGATGTTCAGTTGATGTGACTCTCGGCCATGGATTCCTAACCATATTGCCGTATGTTATACCACCGTTTTTTACTACTACTACTACTACTAGTTGTAGTTGTAGTAGTAGTAGTAGTAGTAGTAGTAGTAGTAGTAGTAGTAGTAGTAGTAGTAGTAGTAGTAGTACATGGATGCTAGAAAAATTCAAAATCTCAATCGAGGGGCAAAATCACACACACCAACTTTGAAGCATTTCCCGCCTAACCGTTTGAAAAACATTGAGCCAAAATCTCCCACAGAGGGAGTACCATTTTTATATTATTATTATTAGATGGACGCGAGCCAAATTCAAAATCTCAATCGAGCGGCAAAACTGCACCCCCACTTTGAAGCATTTCCCGCCCCTCTGTTTCAAAAACTTTGAGGCACAATCTCCCACCCGGGGAGTACCAATTTTGTATTATTATCAGAAGATGGGCGCTAGTCAAATTCAAAATGTCAATCGAGCGGCAAAATCGCACACCGACTTTAAAGCATTTCCCACCCCTCCGTTTCAAAAACTTTGAGGCAAAATCCCCCACCTAGGGAGTACCATTTTTGTATTATTATCAGATGGACGCTTGTCAAATTCAAAATCTCAATCGAGCGGCTAAACCATACACTGACTTTGAAGCATTTCATGCCCCTCAGTTTCAGAAACTTTGAGGCAAAATATCCCACCAGGGCAGTACCATTTTTATATTATTATTAGATGGACGGTTGCCAAATTCAATATCTCAATCAAGCGGCAAAATCACACACCGATCTTGAAGCATTTCCTGCCCCTCAGTTTCAAAAACTTTTGACTTCAAATTCCCATTCTACCCATTGTGCTGACGCCCTATGGACAAGCTAAAGTTGGTAGCTTGGGGCACGATCGTAATTTATGTTTCTGTTCACCTCCTTAGTCCGGATTCGCCCAGATTTTCCCGTTGGTCCTTCCAAAAATCCAAGCCCCCTCTTTCCCATGCCCTCACCTCCACGACCACCACGCGCACCGGACGGTGGCAATTCCACGGCGGCCGGAGCCGCTTCAGCTGTGGTCTCGTGCACCGCCATGGAGGCGCTTCACCGATGCTCACCCACCGGATCTGGTGCACCGGGTCTATCTGCCACTACACCGGAGCTGCAGTGTCGTTCACCACGCCGATAGCGTCATCGACCGCCCAAGCTTTGCTTCCTGGCCACCTAAGGCTCCCAACCGTACCAGATCCGCTTCACCGATGTACACCGGACGTGATCTAGTTCAAGGAGTTCCATGTCCACCGCTCTAGACCAACTCCTCAAATGACATGAAAAAATATAGAGGGGTCATTTAAAAAAATCAACATCATTTCTGGACAAATTAAGTCAAATTCACTGAAATTCGATTAAATTGGACTAAAATGCTCTCAAGATATAAGTCGTGGGACTAGTATTGCTCATTTTTCAATATGTGGGACTAAAATGATCTCGCAGTGCAATATGTGGGACTAAATGTGTATATACCTCTTAATTATTTTACAGCCTTAATTGCTAGGCCGGAGGACCAATTAATGCTCGTAGTTTTGCTCAATTACTCCTCTAGTTGACCGTAAAATATGAACCAACACGTCATGCAATGCTCCTGGCCGATCATGTTGTTAAAACGAGAGTGCATCCATTGGCTTGCATGTTTTCAATTAGATGTTGTGGCCACGTGCATTGGCTAGATTTTAGGATTACTACTGCATGCTCCTGGCCGATCATGTTGTTAAAATGGGTGTGCATCCATTGGCTTGCATGTTTTCAATTAGATGTTAAAACGGGAGTGCATCCATTGGCTTGCATGATTTCAATTAGATGTTGTTAAAGCTAGTTATAATGCGAGTAGGTGAAGTTAATTCTCCGAACTAGTACTACTCTGACCTAGTAATACCGAACATAGGGAGTATCTCAAGTGTGGTTATATGGATGTTCAGCTGATGTGACTCTCGGCCATGGATTCCTAACCATATTGCCGTATGTTATACCACCGTTTTTACTACTACTACTACTACTAGTAGTAGTAGTAGTAGTAGTAGTAGTAGTAGTACATGGATGCTAGAAAAATTCAAAATCTCAATCGAGGGGCAAAATCACACACACCAACTTCGAAGCATTTCCCGCCTAACCGTTTCAAAAACATTGAGCCAAAATCTCCCACAGAGGGAGTACCATTTTTATATTATTATTATTAGATGGACACGAGCCAAATTGAAAATCTCAATCGAGCGGCAAAACCGCACCCCCACTTTGAAGCATTTCCCGCCCCTCTGTTTTAAAAACTTTGAGGCACAATCTCCCACCGTGGGAGTACCAATTTTGTATTATTATCAGAAGATGGGCGCTAGTCAAATTCAAAATGTCAATCGAGCGGCAAAATCGCACACCGACTTTGAAGCATTTCCCACCCCTCCGTTTCAAAAACTTTGAGGCAAAATCCCCCACCTAGGGAGTACCATTTTTGTATTATTATCAGATGGGCGCTTGTCAAATTCAAAATCTCAATCGAGCGGCTAAACCATACACTGACTTTGAAGCATTTCATGCCCCTCAGTTTCAGAAACTTTGAGGCAAAATATCCCACCAGGGCAGTACCATTTTTATATTATTATTAGATGGACGGTTGCCAAATTCAATATCTCAATCAAGCGGCAAAATCACACACCGATCTTGAAGCATTTCCTGCCCCTCAGTTTCAAAAACTTTTGACTTCAAATTCCTATTCTACCCATTGTGCTGACGCCCTATGGACAAGCTAAAGTTGGTAGCTTGGGGCACGATCGTAATTTATGTTTCTGTTCACCTCCTTATTCTGGATTCGCCCAGATTTTCCCGCTGGTCCTTCCAAAAATCCAAGACGCCTCTTTCCCATGCCCTCACCTCCACGACCACCACGCGCACCGGACGGTGGCAATTCCACGGCGGCCGGAGCCGCTTCAGCTGTGGTCTCGTGCACCGCCATGGAGGCGCTTCACCGATGCTCACCCACCGGATCTGGTGCGCCGGGTCTATCTGCCACTACACCGGAGCTGCAGTGTCGTTCACCACGCCGATAGCGTCATCGAGCGCCCAAGCTTTGCTTCCTGGCCACCTAAAGCTCCCAATCGTACCAGATCCGCTTCACCGATGTACACCGGACGTGATCTAGTTCAAGGAGTTCCATGTCCACCGCTCTAGACCAACTCCTCAAATGACATGAAAAAATATAGAGGGGTCATTTAAAAAAATCAACATCATTTCTAGACAAATTAAGTCAAATTCACTGAAATTCGATTAAATTGGACTAAAATGCTCTCAAGATATAAGTCGTGGGACTAGTATTGCTCATTTTTCAATATGTGGGACTAAAATGATCTCGCAGTGCAAGATGTGGGACTAAATGTGTATATACCTCTTAATTATTTTACAGCCTTAATTGCTAGGCCGGAGGACCAATTAATGCTCGTAGTTTTGCTCAATTACTCCTCTAGTTGACCGTAAAATATGAACCACCACGTCATGCAATGCTCCTGGCCGATCATGTTGTTAAAACGGGAGTGCATCCATTGGCTTGCATGTTTTCAATTAGATGTTGTGGCCACGTGCATTGGCTAGATTTTAGGATTACTACTGCATGCTCCTGGCCGATCATGTTGTTAAAATGGGAGTGCATCCATTGGCTTGCATGTTTTCAATTAGATGTTAAAACGGGAGTGCATCCATTGGCTTGCATGATTTCAATTAGATGTTGTTAAAGCTAGTTATAATGCGAGTAGGTGAAGTTAATTCTCCGAACTAGTACTACTCTGACGTAGTAATACCGAACATAGGGAGTATCTCAAGTGTGGTTATATGGATGTTCAGTTGATGTGACTCTCGGCCATGGATTCCTAACCATATTGCCGTATGTTATACCACCGTTTTTTACTACTACTACTACTACTACTACTACTACTACTACTACTACTACTACTAGTAGTAGTATTAGTAGTAGTAGTAGTAGTAGTAGTAGTACATGGATGCTAGAAAAATTCAAAATCTCAATCGAGGGGCAAAATCACACACACCTACTTCGAAGCATTTCCCTCCTAACCGTTTGAAAAACATTGAGCCAAAATCTCCCACAGAGGGAGTACCATTTTTATATTATTATTATTAGATGGACGCGAGCCAAATTCAAAATCTCAATCGAGCGGCAAAACCGCACCCCCACTTTGAAGCATTTCCCGCCCCTCTGTTTCAAAAACTTTGAGGCACAATCTCCCACCCGGGGAGTACCAATTTTGTATTATTATCAGAAGATGGGCGCTAGTCAAATTCAAAATGTCAATCGAGCGGCAAAATCGCACACCGACTTTAAAGCATTTCCCACCCCTCCGTTTCAAAAACTTTGAGGCAAAATCCCCCACCTAGGGAGTACCATTTTTGTATTATTATCAGATGGGCGCTTGTCAAATTCAAAATCTCAATCGAGCGGCTAAACCATACACTGACTTTGAAGCATTTCATGCCCCTCAGTTTCAGAAACTTTGAGGCAAAATATCCCACCAAGGCAGTACCATTTTTATATTATTATTAGATGGACGGTTGCCAAATTCAATATCTCAATCAAGCGGCAAAATCACACACCGATCTTGAAGCATTTCCTGCCCCTCAGTTTCAAAAACTTTTGACTTCAAATTCCCATTCTACCCATTGTGCTGACGCCCTATGGACAAGCTAAAGTTGGTAGCTTGGGGCACGATCGTAATTTATGTTTCTGTTCACCTCCTTATTCTGGATTCGCCCAGATTTTCCCGCTGGTCCTTCCAAAAATCCAAGCCCCCTCTTTCCCATGCCCTCACCTCCACGACCACCACGCGCACCGGACGGTGGCAATTCCACGGCGGCCGGAGCCGCTTCAGCTATGGTCTCGTGCACCGCCATGGAGGCGCTTCACCGATGCTCACCCACCGGATCTGGTGCGCCGGGTCTATCTGCCACTACCCCGGAGCTGCAGTGTCGTTCACCACGCCGATAGCGTCATCGACCGCCCAAGCTTTGCTTCCTGGCCACCTAAAGCTCCCAATCGTACCAGATCCGCTTCACCGATGTACACCGGACGTGATCTAGTTCAAGGAGTTCCATGTCCACCGCTCTAGACCAACTCCTCAAATGACATGAAAAAATATAGAGGGGTCATTTAAAAAAATCAACATCATTTCTAGACAAATTAAGTCAAATTCACTGAAATTCGATTAAATTGGACTAAAATGCTCTCAAGATATAAGTCGTGGGACTAGTATTGCTCATTTTTCAATATGTGGGACTAAAATGATCTCGCAGTGCAAGATGTGGGACTAAATGTGTATATACCTCTTAATTATTTTACAGCCTTAATTGCTAGGCCGGAGGACCAATTAATGCTCGTAGTTTTGCTCAATTACTCCTCTAGTTGACCATAAAATATGAACCACCACGTCATGCAATGCTCCTGGCCGATCATGTTGTTAAAACGGGAGTGCATCCATTGGCTTGCATGTTTTCAATTAGATGTTGTGGCCACGTGCATTGGCTGGATTTAGGATTACTACTGCATGCTCCTGGCCGATCATGTTGTTAAAATGGGAGTGCATCCATTGGCTTGCATGTTTTCAATTAGATGTTAAAACGGGAGTGCATCCATTGGCTTGCATGATTTCAATTAGATGTTGTTAAAGCTAGTTATAATGCGAGTAGGTGAAGTTAATTCTCCGAACTAGTACTACTCTGACGTAGTAATACCGAACATAGGGAGTATCTCAAGTGTGGTTATATGGATGTTCAGTTGATGTGACTCTCGGCCATGGATTCCTAACCATATTGCCGTATGTTATACCACTGTTTTTTACTACTACTACTACTACTAGTAGTAGTAGTAGTAGTAGTAGTAGTAGTAGTAGTAGTACATGGATGCTAGAAAAATTCAAAATCTCAATCGAGGGGCAAAATCACACACACCAACTTCGAAGCATTTCCCGCCTAACCGTTTCAAAAACATTGAGCCAAAATCTCCCACAGAGGGAGTACCTTTTTATATTATTATTATTAGATGGACGCGAGCCAAATTCAAAATCTCAATCGAGCGGCAAAACCGCACCCCCACTTTGAAGCATTTCCCGCCCCTCTGTTTCAAAAACTATGAGGCACAATCTCCCACCCGGGGAGTACCAATTTTGTATTATTATCAGAAGATGGGCGCTAGTCAAATTCAAAATGTCAATCGAGCGGCAAAATCGCACACCGACTTTGAAGCATTTCCCACCCCTCCGTTTCAAAAACTTTGAGGCAAAATCCCCCACCTAGGGAGTACCATTTTTGTATTATTATCAGATGGGCGCTTGTCAAATTCAAAATCTCAATCGAGCAGCTAAACCATACACTGACTTTGAAGCATTTCATGCCCCTCAGTTTCAGAAACTTTGAGGCAAAATATCCCACCAGGGCAGTACCATTTTTATATTATTATTAGATGGACGGTTGCCAAATTCAATATCTCAATCAAGCGGCAAAATCACACACCGATCTTGAAGCATTTCCTGCCCCTCAGTTTCAAAAACTTTTCACTTCAAATTCCCATTCTACCCATTGTGCTGACGCCCTATGGACAAGCTAAAGTTGGTAGCTTGGGGCACGATCGTAATTTATGTTTCTGTTCACCTCCTTAGTCCGGATTCGCCCAGATTTTCCCGCTGGTCCTTCCAAAAATCCAAGCCCCCTCTTTCCCATGCCCTCACCTCCACGACCACCACGCGCACCGGACGGTGGCAATTCCACGGCGGCCGGAGCCGCTTCAGCTGTGGTCTCGTGCACCGCCATGGAGGCGCTTCACCGATGCTCACCCACCGGATCTGGTGCACCGGGTCTATCTGCCACTACACCGGAGCTGCAGTGTCGTTCACCACGCCGATAGCGTCATCGACCGCCCAAGCTTTGCTTCCTGGCCACCTAAATCTCCCAACCGTACCAGATCCGCTTCACCGATGTACACCGGACGTGATCTAGTTCAAGGAGTTCCATGTCCACCGCTCTAGACCAACTCCTCAAATGACATGAAAAAATATAGAGGGGTCATTTAAAAAAATCAACATCATTTCTGGACAAATTAAGTCAAATTCACTGAAATTCGATTAAATTGGACTAAAATGCTCTCAAGATATAAGTCGTGGGACTAGTATTCCTCATTTTTCAATATGTGGGACTAAAATGATCTCGCAGTGCAAGATGTGGGACTAAATGTGTATATACCTCTTAATTATTTTACAGCCTTAATTGCTAGGCCGGAGGACCAATTAATGCTCGTAGTTTTGCTCAATTACTCCTCTAGTTGACCGTAAAATATGAACCAACACGTCATGCAATGCTCCTGGACGATCATGTTGTTAAAACGGGAGTGCATCCATTGGCTTGCATGTTTTCAACTAGATGTTGTGGCCACGTGCATTGGCTGGATTTAGGATTACTACTGCATGCTCCTGGCCGATCATGTTGTTAAAATGGGAGTGCATCCATTGGCTTGCATGTTTTCAATTAGATGTTAAAACGGGAGTGCATCCATTGGCTTGCATGATTTCAATTAGATGTTGTTAAAGCTAGTTATAATGCGAGTAGGTGAAGTTAATTCTCCGAACTAGTACTACTCTGACCTAGTAATACCGAACATAGGGAGTATCTCAAGTGTGGTTATATTGATGTTCAGTTGATGTGACTCTTGGCCATGGATTCCTATCCATATTACCGTATGTTATACCACCGTTTTTTACTACTACTACTACTACTACTACTACTACTACTACTACTACTAGTAGTAGTAGTAGTAGTACATGGATGCTAGAAAAATTCAAAATCTCAATCGAGGGGCAAAATCACACACACCAACTTCGAAGCATTTCCCGCCTAACCGTTTGAAAAACATTGAGCCAAAATCTCCCACAGAGGGAGTACCATTTTTATATTATTATTATTAGATGGACGCGAGCCAAATTCAAAATCTCAATCGAGCGGCAAAACCGCACCCCCACTTTGAAGCATTTCCCGCCCCTCTGTTTCAAAAACTTTGAGGCACAATCTCCCACCGTGAGAGTACCAATTTTGTATTATTATCAGAAGATGGGCGCTAGTCAAATTTAAAATGTCAATCAAGCGGCAAAATCGCACACCGACTTTGAAGCATTTCCCGCCCCTCAGTTTCAAAAACTTTGAGGAAAAATATCCCACCAGGGCAGTACCATTTTTATATTATTATTAGATGGACGGTTGCCAAATTCAATATCTCAATCGAGCGGCAAAATCACACACCGATCTTGAAGCATTTCCTGCCCCTCAGTTTCAAAAACTTTTGACTTCAAATTCCCATTCTACCCATTGTGCTGACGCCCTATGGACAAGCTAAAGTTGGTAGCTTGGGGCACGATCGTAATTTATGTTTCTGTTCACCTCCTTAGCCCGGATTCGCCCAGATTTTCCCGCTGGTCCTTCCAAAAATCCGAGCCCCCTCTTTCCCATGCCCTCACCTCCACGACCACCACGCGCACTGGACGGTGGCAATTCCACGGCGGCCGGAGCCGCTTCAGCTGTGGTCTCGTGCACCGCCATGGAGGCGCTTCACCGATGCTCACCCACCGGATCTGGTGCACCGGGTCTATCTGCCACTACACCGGAGCTGCAGTGTCGTTCACCATGCCGATAGCGTCATCGACCGCCCAAGCTTTGCTTCCTGGCCACCTAAAGCTCCCAACCGTACCAGATCCGCTTCACCGATGTACACCGGACGTGATCTAGTTCAAGGAGTTCCATGTCCACCGCTCTAGACCAACTCTTTCCTTTTTCTTGGATGTAGCTCAAAATGGAACAATGAACATGTTGTTTTGCATAGCCTATTCTACCGGTTCACAAGGGATTCCATTAATTCCTTATCTGCTATTGGTTCGTCCTAACAACGACATAACTGCCCTCTACTATGTAGTTCACTCGTGGTTTGCATTCCTGCTCTAGAAGTTGTCTTATGATGCCATTATAATTTCTATCTGGTTGATTCTTACCTATGACAGTAACTACATGCCATTGTGTAGCTCACCACAAATTCCGAGTCACCTAACGGCTCTATGGATTCCAGGAGATGTCACTGCTTCCATACATATTTGTTGAAATGACCTTGCTTGTTTATATTGGCTGAAATTCTAAGACACATACACACATATTTTGATTGCTCGTTTCACAGTAGGCACATTTGTTTAATTCATGCTTGCTTGTCCTGCTTGTTTGACGTGTTAGTCAATAATTGAACCATTGACCAGTTGTAAACTCCAGATCATAGCTCCTTTCATATAAGTCAAATGAGTAGTTTGTCTTCTTTGATGTATTAACTTGTTATTACTTAGTTTCACGGTGCAATTATTGCTATCACCACCAAAGAGTGGGCTTGTGGGCCCCCCAGATTAATCCTCCGAGAATCCCTGTTATGCATACAACCACGATCCCATGATCAGTTAGTCGTGGCACATAACCGACAAGTATCATTACAACATCCGAAACATACCGAATTACAAGACTTACATACGTGCCATTATGGCTACATCAATAATCATCAGCAGAACTTCATCAAGTGTAGAGCCCGATCCATGCCTTAACCTACAGGCAACTGACTGGGAGAACGTCCTAGCTCGCATAGTCGTCCAATTCACTGCTTCTTGATATCTGACGAAGTTAATAGCCAGGGACAATGCCACTAAGTACTTTGAATGTACTCGCAAACCATCTTAAGATAATGATAATAACAAGAAGGTATGCAGTATGGCTGTGGTAGTAGGAGGGCTCCAAGAGAGGTTCTTTTCTCACATAGTTTCTCTTGTAGATATAGCATCTACATGTCTTTGTTGAAAGCTTTTGTAAACCATTTTGGAAACCGTTTTGAAGAACATCAGGACTGGGTCACCCATTCTCTTCTCCTTTATGGTCATACGATGACCAAACTCCTTCCATCCCTTTTTTGACCATCCCATGGTCAAAACAGGGATCCTTTCCGACCATCCCATGGTCAAAACATTTCTAAAGCCATTTCTTTTCCGAAATCCTTTTTGAAAACAAAACCAGCACCGCTCTACAGAAGTTTGTCCAACCCGTCCTTAACCGCGGACACTGCTATTCGAATAGATTTATACTCTGTAGAGGTTGTACACTTTACCCACACCATCCGGGTACACTACCCTGATCTTCACCGATCGTGGGTCGAGTAACCGATCAAGACTCTCCGGATGCCCACTCCAATATAAGTGCCTACCCAATGAGTGTTAATCCCCTCAAAACCGGGACGTCGGGTACCGAGGATCAACCGGAGCGCTTTTTCCACTTCTCGAGTGTGCGCTTTCAATGAGGGGCTCATAGTAATGCGTGGAGGCCAGCAGACCATTTGTTCCTTCTCCAGGTCGATGTCCCACATGGACCTTTATCGGAGAAGGCCCACCCTCCAGGGATCGCCGATCCCCTGTAGTTGTTGTGAGTTAGATTATATCGGAATAGACAACCATCAAATCCAGCCCTGTCCCATATCAGAGTAATGTGGTTGCACAAGGTTAAGTTGTTATATCTAAACTGCAAAGAACCGGGTGCGTTTTTGTAAACCTTTTTCCTCTGGTTTTCCTCCAGCATTTTATAAAACAAAACCCTTATCTCTTTCTCAACATATCTTGGGAAGTCCCACCTCACCAAGGTTTTATCATAAAACATTTGGTAAATCTTTTTTCGGCTAAATCGGGGTCTCCAAAGGGGTATGGTGGAATACACCATCTATTCTACTAGGGACCGGTAGGTGTCACCAAGGGGGTTGTACTTAATAGTACAAAGGTGTAACAGTTCGGAGGAGCCAAACCACTACCATATGTATATATATATATATCAACATATAGTAAAACAATGCAATTTTGATAAACCGTAGTGTATAAATAAAACAGTAGGACAAGGCTTATGAGCAAGAAGGTGGCTTGCCTGAGATCAGCAATATGGCATAATTGTCCCTGGACTTCTTCTTTACATAACCAAGAATACCAATAATAATATGACCTCTTCTTCTCGGCGTCAATACAAGCGCAACTATCGTCGTCACCGAGTATACATGAAACAAGCAAGAGCGCAATCAACACAAGGCATACAAGCACCAATACAATACAGCAAGCAAATGAACAATACCAGATTAATATTCAGATGGTTTTGAGAGGGTAGGATTTATAAAAGGGGAGATGGCCTTGGAGAAGGGGATGAACACCCCTTATGGTTTATTACCGAGGAACTACCTAAGAGGGGTTTTTGGACCCAGGACATACTCTGTAGGATACCATTGGGTAAAGATGATACCAACAGATAGGATTTGATTAAATGAAACCAACAAAAGTGGTTTCACTATTTTATCACTTTTCTTTATTTAGTTATGATTTTTCTACTGAAATAACTTCTAGTTTTAGGGAATAATTTAGTAGAAAAGTTCTGGAGCTCCAAAAATTATTTCCTTGGTTGGTTAGGTACCTGTTGATGAACTTGTTCACTGGGAGTTGGATTCGAGTCAAGATAATTACAGAATGCCTTCAGGAAATTCCCAAAGGCAGTTCTGTAGAAAACTTGTCTTTTTCACCAGATTAAATCTACAGAAGTTATTGATATGAAACCAAGGACACCTATTAGGTGTTTCTAGTACCTCTCTGTAGCAATTGGATTCACTCTTTTTGGAGTTTTAGAGGTACTAGAGTGATTTAATTAGTGAAATAACTAAGCCCAAAACAGATTAATTCATGATAAATCCAAAGGGGCTTGGGAAAATATGGGCTCCTGGGTTTTGATAGGTATTGATATGGAGTTTTACTGGGTGTTGGAATTGGGTCAATACCTTTGTTGGTTTGACCTAGAGAAATTCCTAAAGACAGAAATAGGTTGTTTTTATTAATTTTACCAGGGTCAAAGTAGGAAGGCATTTTAGATGGGGCCAGGGGTATATGCAAGGTATCTAGGATATCCTTCATTACAACAAGGTTTTGCATCATTTGGATTTGTAAAACTCACATAAATAATTTATTAGTGAAAACATATACTTCTTTGCATTTGTTTTACCAGAAAAAGATGAATATTATTTTGAGCAGTGGGTTTGCTCTGCATGTTGCACAAAACCCTAAGGTACTTGTTAAAAATTAGATCTGGGTAATACAACTTGTTTTCCATTTTTGTTTTGAATTAAACCAAACAACTAGTTTTCGATCTGGGAATAATTGATTAATTGGACAGGAACTCTGGGCCGGATCCGAACTGAGACGGGTCTCTTAGAGCTGAATCAACCCAAGAGGCAGCACAACGTGTGGGAGGGAAGGAGTTTGACCGTGGGAGCCTGCCCCGCTGGTCAGTGACTCAAAGGGCTAAAGGGGTATCGGGGAAGGAGGGTCATTCGATCTAAGGCAGATCAACGACGCGAGGCTTTCCTCCCCTCGCTGGCAGGCGGGGGAAGAAACCCTAGGGGCGGCGTGAGGTGGCTCGGAGCTTACCTAGGGGCATGGGGAGGAGGAGGGTCTGCTCCAGGGCGACGTGGTGCTCTGCGATGAGCCCGACGATGGGCGGCAGGGCCGGGTTTGACGCCGGGACTTAGCTCGCGTGAGGGCGCCCGTTGGGATCGCGTCGGGGCTCGCCGGTGCTGGCTCGGGGCGGCATGCATGCCGACGGTGAGGTGCCTAGGAGGATATGGGGGTGGGATAGGGTGCAGGGGTGGTCCTGGAGGGGATGCAGAGGCTCGGGGTTGACCGGACCACCGACGGACTCGAGCTCGGGCATGCATCGATGGCTGTTGCTCCGGCACCTCTGCGATAGAAGAAGAGAGAGGGGATTAGATACGGAGGGACTAGAGTGTCACGACGTGATGACATGCAGCGGGAGAGAGGCAGGGAAACGAACTCCACTTCGAGAGGTTGCAGGAGACCGAAGGGGAGAAGCTCTCCCTCTCCATGGTGCTGGAAGAGCAGGTCTTCGGTAGGGAGTGTGTAGGGGAGCTGGAGGAGGTATGTGGAGCATAAATAAGGTGCTGGGGAAGGTCGACATGGACCATGCACTCAATTTCTCGAAGGAGGCCGAGAAGAAAGCTTAATCTCTTCCATGGCGATGGGGAGCTCGAGATCTAGATCTGGAGCTTTGATAGGGGTGAGGGGATAGGGGAGGAGTGGTCTGAGAGTGAATGGAAGGGCTGGGCCAGGTTGTGCTGTTTTATTTCGAGGGTGAGGGTCTATGGTGGATGTGGCTCATGTGAGAGCTAGAGCTGGTCCATGGCCTCTTCATTGGTTGCTGAGGGCGGTGGAGAGGGGTTGTGGGGTGTGCTGTGTCGTGGAAAGGATCCAGGAGGGAGGGGTGGGGCTGTTACCAAATCACTTTACAAGTTTTGTAATAAATGGCTTCTCTCTCTCTCCAAGAGGTAAGGGCAAGGGTGCTGCAGGGTGGACCACGACCAGGGTGAGGTGGGTGCTGTACAAAGTTAGTCAAAGACTAAGGATGGGTTTTGGTGAGGCTTTTCCTACATGGTTTGGTTAGTTTGCAACTTTGATCATATAGCTTGTTAGGAAGGAGATTTATTAGATTTATTAGATTTGGAGCCAAAATAATTATGGAAAATTATTGATAAATCATGGTGATCAAGGTATATGATGTAGACAAGGTGTAGCAAGAAATTGCAACCTTGGATTTGGAGAATCCAAGTTGATTTTGGTGGAATACCCTAGATTAAGGATCTAGGGTGATGTTAATTTCTTACTATCAAAACATGGTTGTATCTTGGAGTTCAGATCTCCCCTTGGGGCATGGGATATATGGATAGATAGACCAAGTGACTTAGATTGCAATGGTGTAGAGGTTTGAGCTTGATCCTGCTTGAGCTCACCAAGACAGGCTTTCAAACTTTGAATAAAATAAGCCTGCCAAAGAAGATTATCAACTAGCCTTCAAAACCTCGTGGGTTTAAACAACTCAAGGATCCAACTGGAGAAAGTGAAGTAGGTATTGATAGAACTATGTGAGTAGAACACAACCATGCAAAGATTTGGTCCAAAGAAGGTTGGATGGTGGTGTGAGCTTCTACCAAAGTAGGCATGTTGACTATATTTCCAGGAATATTTATTTTATTGCCTGCAAAACCATCAAGAACAAGTGGGTTTGAGGATGATCTAACCAAGGGAAATAGTGGGCCTTGGTATTCCTTAGGATGGTTAACAATATGGTTCACATTAATTTTAAAAAATTCACAAGGGTTGAGAAAGGGAGACATTCAAAAAGGTGATGTTGGAAACAGATTTCCAGACTTAGCCAAATTTGGCAGATTTAGGGTTTTTGACTAGAATGTGGGTTGCGATGATTTTGATTGGTTGCAGGGTACCAAAGCATCATCAAGTGGATGATGTTGAAGTTTATATTGAGTATAAAGGATACATTCTTGATATTGGTCCTCATTGACTTGGAAACTTCTAGATGGGATATCTTCAGAATTCATCTGGTTAAGAGTTTTAGATGACCACTTAGTAGCTAAGGACCAGATCCAGATTGTGTTCTTGCTTAGGGTGGTATGATTTGGAAACATCTTGATCCTAGTGATGAGCTCATAGGGTAGCTCCTACTATCTCCTAATGAGACAATTCAAACAATAGATCAAGGCAACTCATCTTACAAACAAATCAACTACTACTGGGGTTACCACCAAGCTTTGCTTGAGGTAAGGATGGGTATTTTGAATAGGTTGGAGTTTGAACAAGGTAAGGTCCTTGGTATCTCTACCAAGAGTAGAATTCAAAATCTTACAAAAAGGTTTTGGAGATCCTAGAGGTAAGGGTGGTTGAAGGTTCTGACTTGAAAACATAAGGGGATTTTGTTATATAACTCTCCATAGTTTTGTCAATAGAAGTTACAACAATAGTTTTGGTTACATAAGCATATTGGCTCATGTTTTGAAATGCCAGAACATTTGAGAATGTGGAAATTAAGCCAAGACTATTTTGGGAAGTAGCTTTTGTCAACAGGCGTTAATGACTATATCATCTAATACACATTCATATGCATAAGCATATCCAAACAACAAGCAAACACTTCAGCATTAGACAAAAAAAAGTTTTTGTTCCCCCTGATTTTGCATTCTGTACAACTAATCAGGGTTGCTGAAATTGGGATGTTACAGGGCTGCAAGATCATGTATCCTCCAATGTAGTTGTCACACTCAAAGGAAGACGCAGGTGATCAATTGAGAAAGCAAATTGAGGACTCTGCTATCAACTCGATTTTCAACTGAAATGCTAATTTTTCTTTCTCTTGAGTTGATAATATGTAATAATTTTAAGAAGTTTGCAACTGATGTAATATCTAGATAGCATGCGTAGGCCATGTAGGCATTTAATTGACGTCATCCACACATTGCAGTAGTCGTTACGGTAACTACGCCAGACAGATCGATTAGGGAACAATATCGTGCTTTTTTATTGGCCTGTCGTGTATTTGAACGACGGTGAATAGTAAAAAATGCTGGATTATTATACACGTTTTATGATATTTGCATGGGCATAAGAAATGCCAAAACTGTAAAAGGATGTAAACGTAACGGGCCGGCCCACAAGTGGTAACTGGCCGTAACAGTAACAGGCTGTAAGAGTAACATGTTATAACAGAAATAAGCCATAACAGTAACATGACTTAATAGTAGCAGGCCATAACAGTACCTTGCCATAACAGAAATAGCCCATCACAGTAATATGCCAGAAACCTTAAAATCCTAGAATAGTAACATGCCAAAACAGTAGCCGACCTCATCAGTAAAGGGCCACAATAGTGAAAGGCCAGAATTGTAATATCCCAAAACTTTAATAAAGGTAATAAACATCAAATCTACCCAATTTAGGGTTAACAAGAACTTTTTCCATTTAAAATCTTTAAGCATTCATATGTGTGTGCATTTAAAATAGGAGTTGTTTTGAATTGCCATCATTGAGTGATCTATTGGTTGTAAAATGATTCTATGATGAATGCCACATCATCTAGATCATTCCCAAGCAAAAACCAAAGAAAAAGAAATAAAAAAGAATTGAATAAAGGAAATGGTCACTTTTGCCATTTTAATCACCTAGCCCACTTTTGGTGTTCCTAGCACTCAATTTCCAACAGAGATAATTGTATTTCTTTGCACCCCTTGCTAGTACAAGTAGTGATGTGCCAAGGCCCACATTGTGATCTCCCAAAAACATTCAAACTCTAATTTTAAATCACATTTGAAAATGGAATCTAGTTCATATGTCTAGATCCCACTATTTCAAAAACCATCCAAATGAACTCCATTTCAAAATCCCAAGCAACCACAGATGCTTAAGGAGTGACAAACCACTCCACCAAAAATCTTTCTAAAATTCAAAAGTTTCCTTCATGCGGCTATTGTGTCGAGCACCTTGTGAGCAGAATCAAACAGGCCTAACTAATACTGTTTTGGATCAAAAATTGTCGAGCCATTTGAGCCACATTAATCATCTTGGTCTCCTCTAGACCCAACCAGACCAAAACCAGCCCATCCCCTAGCCCTGGCGCTAGTGCAACACCGCACCAAGGCCATGATCGCCGGCCGATCGTGCCCAAGCCACAGCAGACCGCCACCTCACCCCGCTAGACACGACCGTGCACCCCCGCGTGACCCACAGTCGCCAGGAACCCCGTCGAGCACCACCTTTGTCTCGCAGAGCACGTGATGCTCCTGACCGATTGCCACTACCCCTAGCTGCGCCATAAAGCCGTAGAGGACTCCCAAGAGGCAACCCACCATCTGCCTACGCCGGCCACGCCGATAGTGCCCTGTATCGTCGTCACCGACGAGCTCGCCGTCGCCCCTTCGGTCTCCTCCTCGAGCATATATAAGGAGACTTTCCCCAGCCTCAATCGCCACACCATTCCACTCCCCTCTCACCTCCAGTTCTTCCCCACCTCTCGCCGGAGCAGCTCGAGGAGCAGGCCGCCGGAATTTCACCGGAGGCAGACGCAGGAAAGAAGGAGACGTTACCGTTGATTTCGTCCACCCTAGCCTCTGCCGCGACTTCGCCTGAGCTCGCCGTCGTCGTCTTGTTTGTTTGCCTGCCTCGCCTCACTAGATGGAGCCCTGGTACGTCCCCCTGCACCCCCACCAAGCCACTAGGGTTCAGTCTCGCCGGTGACTAGTCCGTCGTCGACGATGACCGTGCGCCGTTGATCTAGTTCTAATCGTGCGGTCCATATCGCCCCATACCGCTTCGCGTAAGATGTACCGCTGACGTGTGGACCCCCCTGTCAACTATCCTCTGCTGCACGGAGTGTACACGGGCCGGCCCATTTAGTTTCTCGCGCGACCCATTTGATTCAAATAAATCTTTTTCTTTTTAGACTTAGACTTAGTTCTATTCCTTAGTTTAAAAATCATTTAAGAGAGTTTTACATATCCAAATTGAGTGATTGCAATTTTGTTGGAAAGGTAATGAAAATATCTATCCAAGCCCGTTGGATTTAAACCATTTAGAGTTAGAGATATCGCCTAGTAAAAATAAAAAGACAGAAGCTTTTTGACATTCAAACATTTTTCTAAATTCAACCACAATAGCTTTTGGACATTCAAACATTTGGACATTCCAACACTCAAAAGTCACATTTAACCATACCTATCTGAATATGTAATAATATTAAAGTTTGCGTGCAGTGAATTTGTACTAGTACCAAAATAATGCTATATAGGCATTTCTAGTCACTTTAAATCATTAATTATTAAACTTAAACTTATTAAAATGTGATCCAACCCTTAAATCACATTCCCGTATATTAGAATATGTGGTGATGACATGTGTCCACATGATCCCATATTTTAATTGGAGAATATTAAATATTAGTTAATTTCAATGAGTATAAATTACTTTTCTCAAATAAAATAAATGAAGCTGGTTCATTAAACCTTGTGATGTTTGTGATGATACTAGATCATCAAATGTGTGCCTTAGTGTGCTAAGTAGACTAGTTAAGGATTGTTTGGTGATTGTGTATTCCGTATGTATTTATAGACGATAGTACCGACCAAGTCTACGAGGAGGAGGATTCTACCAAGAGGAGGAGGAAGAGAATTTCAACCACTTCACTACACAAGGCAAGCCTGGAACTTCAATTAAACTCAGCAAGCTATTATTGGCAAGCTAAATCTTGCAATACATCATTTAACAATGCAAGCTAAACCTTGCAAGCTAGATAACTTAAGCAAGATGCAATAGGCATGATTGGTTATACCCCTTTGACTTATACCTACTCCAAGTTTTATTTACAAGATTTACTTCCTTTACTTTACCAAGGTTCTTTACTTTGTTTATAGGTAGCATAAAGAGTATAAAACTTGACCTATCTAGTTAGACTTAGATGTCATTCTATGGCATGAGATTGATCTTAGCATCCCATATTAGTGAACACTCTTAACTTAGTAGTTTAGAGATAAACCAAAAACTAGATCACTTTAGATGGGAATACTTGGTGAAAATGACTTGTGAAGACCTTGGAATGATGAGTCATTCTATTGAGATGTTTTGAAATGTGTTGAGAAACACAAATGGTTTATGATGATTATGAAAATGTTGAGGCATGAGCCTTAGCCCTTTTATAAAAACTGATGGTTGGGTTCAGATGCGATACCATTCCAATTTTACCGTCCAACCACAATACCTAAATTGGGTAAGGCTTAGCCAAAAGTTTATATGCATTCGTATTAGTTCCCTCGCACGAGAGGTTTGAGCTGAGGCTACCTCTCAATGTTGTCCACCTATGTAGTGCCCAGGATGACAGATGGTCATGGCTGGGAGGCCATACTCATAGGAGAGGTGCTTATACTAGAGTGTGTAAAGGAAAGGTTATGTTTGATTATCTACATACTGAGTATGATGATTCAGTGTTATCCTTGACAAATGTATCGAATCTTGTGGTGAAAGTGTACCACCTCTATAGAGTGTCAAACTATTCGAATAGCCGCATCCGCGGTTATGGACACTTGGAGTGGCCATACTGTTCCGTTGTCAGATGTTTTCAAAATGACTTATGAAATGAATTGTGACATGACTTGACCACAACAGAGTTGTGACTATGACAATTAAGTTCCCACTTAGGTGTTTTCAAACTTTATTTTATCTTCCTTTGTTTCTGAACTCACCTTAGGTTTCAAACTTAGCTTTACCAATAAACTTAGAATTTAGCATTCCTACTAGAACTATCTTACTTGTTAGTGATAGTTTGTGAGGACTTAAAGTGTACTCATGGCTTTGTCCCTAGCTATTCCAGTGGCCAGACTATGAGGAGAACTACCCTAAAGGAGGATAGCAGGACGGCTACGATAACTAGGATCATATCCCATCGTCAGCATTGCCTGTGACACTGAAGATGGACCCCACCGCTACGCTATTTATTCCGCTGCTTGATTGTACTAAGATTGGATCATGAGATCCTTTATTTGTGTGAAACCTTATTATGGTTTGTAATGGATGATGTACTGGGATATCCAATCTGTTATGTCTCACAAAATGGTAATCCTGGGATTGCGATGTATGGCATAACAGGCATCTGGGATAAAAAAATCCGAGTGTTGACAAGTTGGTATCAGAGCTATCCTGGCCATAGGAGACCCTAGTTAGAATGGACGTCCAAACAAAAACTTAGTTTCAAAAACCAAAGGGAGTATTTATGAAAACTATTTCCTCTCTTACCCTTGGACATTCATTCTCTCAAAAAATTCATGTTCCTCCAAATTCTTACATTACTACATAAAACTTTGACACACTTGATCACTTCCCTAACTTTCTCATCCTAAATTCTTATAGATGGAAGCCCAATACAGCAAGTTCTACCAGTTGGGCAACAGAGGCCAACTGATCTTTGAGAGGGATCTGCATTCACTTTCTGAGTTCTTGGAGCATCGCATCCGGAATTTCTTGGAGCTCAACTCCCGGGTCCACCAGGAGGAGATTTAAAATGGCTAGTAACTGCTGATCTTTGAGGCAAGATAGAAGCACCAGTATCTGGGAGAATTTAGTTCTCAGTGAGAGAGAACAACTGGCTAGATGGTTTATCCAGGGCAATGCATGAAGCTCTCGCTCGTCTGTGTGCTCAGAGTGTCAACCTAATCCAAGGAACCCGCTTTGTTCACTATGCAAGGCGTGATTCCATGGGAATGCCGCTAGGGATGCCAAGTCACCCAATATTGAAGCGTCAAGTGGAGAACCTCGACTTCGTACTGTACGACAGATAGAAGGAGTTGGACAATGCTAGAGACGTCGCCAACCACAACCTCGCCCTTGCCGCCAAGAAGGCCTAGACTTTCTCACTGCTCGTCAAGGATCGTCAGTCTCTTCGTCGTCAATGCTCAAAGAAAGATCGCACCATCGACCGTCTTCGCAAGAAGGTGGCCGACCTCGAGAAGACCATCAAGGAGCAAGAATCTCAGCTTGCAGCAAAAGAAGAAGAAGAGGAAGGTGAGGATATCCAAGGGGATATTGACTCGTACCTCAGCAATGATGATGACTATCTGTAGGAGGATGCTGTGGACTTCTACACCGACGATGATGACTCCGGCTTCATCGATGATGAGTAGATGCACTAGAGCACTATCGTAGAGTGAGGAGTATCGGTCCCATTGTATCATAGCTTGCAGAATGGTTCTTAAAACCATCTGTTTTCCTTTGATGTTGTGGTGTGTGTGTGTGTTTGTATCATGTGCTTTGCTTGAATGAATGAAAACAAGTTAGTTGCAAAACCTGAGTAAAACTCAAAGTTTTAGCTTTGAAATCAAAACCATGAACCTTAGAACTTTCCCTCTTACCCCTTTATCTATCTCAATCTTCAGATGACTCGTGGAAACCAAGGAGGGAGCAGCTCATCGCAAGATCCAATGCTGCAGCTTCTGCAGACTCTCATTGCAGACCGTGAAGCTAGTAGGGCAAAGCGCCAAGCTAATCTAGCAACACAGCAGTAGATCGCCCAGATGGCTCACAACAACCAGAACCATGGAAATTAGGATCATCATGGATCCAAACTCAAAAACTTCCAAAATACCAATCCCCCAATCTTTAGCACTTCAGAGAACCCACTGGATGCTGATGACTAGTTGAATACAATGGTGAACATCTTAGAAGTAGCTCGAGTGGATGCAAACGAGAAAGTTCTTTTTGCCACTCACTATTTGGCAGGCGATGCAAGATCATGGTGGAACAACACCTGCATAATGAACCATGGTCAAGTGATGACATGGGAAGCCTTCAAAATCAAGTTTAGCCACACCCACGTGCCGCAGGGTCTAGTCACCAGAATGAGAGATGAATTCAAAGAGTTGAAGCAAGGCAGAATGACTGTAGTGGAGTACCATGTCAGATTCTTGTCCCTTGCCAGGTATGCACCTGATGAGATCAAAACGAAGGCCAAGAAGAAGGAGAGATTGCTGAACGGACTGCCCGATGAGATGCAGACTGTCCTCGTCAACATCCGTTTCGAGGATCTCGAAGAGCTAGTCGACTCTGCCATTCAGACGGAAGGGAAGATTAATCAAACAAACAACAACCGCAAACGTTGGATGATGCACCAAGCTGGATCCAACAGTCACCAGAAGTACCGTCCCAACCCTTCTGCGGGATATGCACCACGGAACAATCGACTCCCAATGTCTCGCCCAAGCTACCCCAACCGTAGTGGAGGAAATGTGAAGTCCGGTGGAAACAACAATCACCCCGGCAACTCCAACAATTTCAACCGTGCACCTCCCAAGCACAACAACAACAACAACAACACCGCACCTAGAACTGGAAGCAATGTTGTGCCCGTGGCAACGAAAGACAAGTCTCAGATTACTTGTTTCGAGTGTGGAGTGAAGGGCCACTATTCCAATGACTGTCCCAAGAAGATTGCCGCCACATCCAATGTGAATGCCCCATCTCACCAGCAGCGCCGTGTTCAACCAGGAAGAAGATTCACCCCAGGGAACCCTCACAATTGCAACGACCGTCTCTTCCACAAGAACGCCGAGGAAGCCCAACACGTGCCAGATGTAGTGCTGGGTATGTTTTCTATCAACTCAATTTTAGCGAGAGTGTTGTTTGATTCTGGAGCATCGCACTCATTTGTCACCGAAGAATTTGCATGCACTAGTAAGATTCACCCAACCAACTTGAAGCATGTCATGATAGTTCAAATCCCCGGTTCAACTACAAAACCTAGAAAAATTTGCAAAGTTGTGCCTACCAGAATACATGGGATAGATTTTTATGCCAATCTAATAGTACTTGGAACCAAAGGTTTGGAAGTAGTACTAGGAATGGATTGGATGTCAAAGCATAAAGGATTGATTGACTGTGCCAAGAAAGCCATCACCATGACCAGTAGCTCTGGAGTCTCAGTAGAGCATATCTCTGAAACCTTACCCCGTCAATTCAAGTGCAACAAGAGTCTAGCCCTACCCACCATAAACCAAGTCAGAGTAGTCTGTGAATACCCCGACGTATTCCCAGATGAATTGCCAGGTATGCCCCCGGATAGGGATATTGAGTTCATTATTGAACAAATCCCCGAAACCGTACCCATAGCCTAGAGACCCTATAGCATGAACCCCTCAGAGTTAGTGGAATTGAAGAAGTAGTTGGATGCTATGTTGGCAATAGGCTTGATTCAACCAAGCGCATCGCCATGGAGATCGCTAGTATTTTTCGTCGACAAGAAAGATGGAGGCAACCGTTTGTGCACAGATTATAGGAAGCTGAATGATGTCAACATCAAGAACAAGTACCCTTTTCCAAAGATAGAGGATCTATTTGATCAGTGGACTGGAGAAAATGTGTTCTATAAGATTGATCTTAGGACTGGTTATCACCAACTTAAGATTCATGAAACGGATATTCCGAAGACCGCCTTTACTACTCGTTATCACCAACTTAAGATTCATGTCTTTTGGATTAACCAATGCCCCTACTTATTTCATGAATCTCATGAATAAGATCTTTATGAATTTTCTCGACAAGTTTGTCGTTGTGTTTATCGACGATATCTTATCTACTCCAAGTCAGAAGAAGAGCATGATCAACATCTGAGAATCATCCTTGAAACCCTTAGAGAACATCAGTTGTATGCCAAGTTCAGCAAATGTGAGTTTTGGCTGAAAGAAGTAGGATTCCTAGGACATATTGTGTCTGCCGGAGGAATCGCTATTGATCCCACCAAGATCAAAGATGTCGAAGCATGGGAAGCCCCAACCACTCAAACCCAAGTCCGTGCATTTCTCGAATTAGCGGGATACTACCGCAAGTTCGTTGAAGGATTTTCGAGCATCACCAGACCGATGACCCAATTGTTGAAGAAGGACAAGAAGTTTGAATGGACCGACAAATGCAAAGGAAGTTTACAAGAGTTGAAGAAGAGATTGATTTCAGTCCCAATATTGATCATGGAAGATATCAAGAAGCTGTTTGATGTGTATTGTGATGCATCCAAGATTGGTCTCGGATGTGTATTGATGCAAGAAGGCAAAGTCATCGCCTATCTGTCTCGACAACTGAAGTAGCATGAGTAGAATTACCCCACCCATGATCTTGAGTTAGCAGCCATACTTTTGGCATTGAAGACATGGCATCATTATCTTATGGGTAATCGCTGTGAGATTTACTCAAATCAAAAAAGCTTGAAGTATATTTTCACTTAGAAGGAGCTGAATATGAGGCAAAGGAGATGGATAGAGTTAATCAAGGATTATGACCTTGACATTCACTATCACCCCAGCAAAGCCAATGTGATAGCGGATGCTCTTAGCAGATTGCCGTGTAGGCTAAACACCATGATCAAGGAGAAGCAACCAAGTTTGTATGAGGAGTTGGAGCAGTTTAGAACTGAGCAAGTTAGCAAAGGATTTTTAGCTAGCATTGAACTTCAACCCACTTTGATTAGCCAAATCAAGGAAATCGAGAAGGGAAATGAAAGTATCGACGGAGTCAAGCGTCGTATTGGTACAGGAAAGGTACCTGGATTTATCGAAGATGAAGAAGGAGATCTGTGGTACAAAGGACGTATCTATATGCCAGCAGATTCGGAGCTGAAGCAAGTCATCATGCAAGAAGCTCATGATACTCCTTATTCTATCCACCCCGGAGGAACGAAGATGTATCAAGATTTGAAAGAGCAATTTTGGTGGCATAAGATGAAGAGAGAAATCGGAAGCTACATCGCCAAGTGTGATATCTGTCAAAGAGTCAAAGCGGAACATCAAAGACCCGCAGGACTGTTGCAACCATTGCAGATTCCGGAATGGAAATGGGATTCCGTCGGAATGGACTTTATCACCGGTTTGCCTACTTCTAGTAGGGGAAATGACTCAATTTGGGTCATCGTTGATAGACTGTCCAAAGTAGCTCATTTTATACCTTTCAAGACAAACTACCAGAGTTCGAAGCTAGCCGAGTTGTACATTACTAGAATTGTTAGTCTGCATGGAACCCCAAAGACCATAGTATCAGATCGAGGAACCCAATTTACCTTGAGATTGTGGCAGAAAGTCCAAGATGGATTAGGAACCAAATTGAATTTCAGCACCGCTTATCACCCGCAAACCGATGGATAGACTGAAAGAGTCAACCAGATCTTAGAAGATATGTTGAGAGCTTGTATGTTAGAATATGGATCAAAATGGGAAGATTGTATGCCTTTCACAGAATTCCCATACAACAACAGTTATCAAGTCAGTTTGCAAATGGCACCATTTGAGTTCCTATACGGAAGAAAGTGGTGTACCCCTTTGAATTGGTCGCAATTAGGAGAGAGTCAGATTTTTGGACCCGACATCCTACGAGAAGCTGAAGAGAAGGTTCACAAAGTATGTGAGCACCTCAAGACCGCCCAATCCAAACAGAAGAGTTATGCTAACAAGAGAAGGAGAGACCTGACTTTTAATGTCGGAAATTTTGTGTATCTCAAGGTTTTGCCATTGAAGGGAACACAATGTTTTAGTCTGAAAGGAAAGTTAGCCCCCAGATATATTGGGCCCTTCAAGATTCTGAACCGCCGAGGAGAAGTATCGTATCAACTAGAACTGCCAGAAGAGATGTCAGCCATCCATAATGTGTTCCATGTCTCGTTACTTCACAAATGCCTAGAAGTGCCGGAGAAGACCGATGTTTTCAAGAACATCGATCACCTAGCAGTTGATATCAATAAGGATTTCACATATCGTGAAGTGCCCATCCGTATCTTGGAGGAAGCCTACAGAACCACCAGGACCCGAAATATCAAATTTCTGAAGATTCAATGGAGCAACCATACCAAAGAAGAAGCCACTTGGGAGCGAGAAGATTACATTAGGATTGAGTTCCCAGATCTCTGTAGTTCCTAGTTTTCTTTCTTCATTCTTGGGACGAGATTTTGTTTAAGGGGGGAAGGTTTGTAACATCCCAAAACTTTAATCAAGGTAATCAAGATCAAATCTACCCAATTTAGGGTTAACAAAAACTTTTTCCATTTAAAATCTTTAAGCATTCATATGTGTGTGCATTTAAAATAGGAGTTGTTTTGAATTGCCATCATTGAGTGATCTATTGGTTGTAAAATGATTCTATGATGAATGCCACATCATCTAGATCATTCCCAAGCAAAAACCAAAGAAAAAGAAATCAAAAAGAATTAAATAAAGGAATTGGTCACTTTTGCCATTTTAATCACCTAGCCCACTTTGGGTGTTCCTAGCACTCAATTTCCAACAGAGACAATTGTGGTTCTTTGCACCCCTTGCTAGTACAAGTAGTGATGTGCCAAGGCCCACTTTGTGATCTCCCAAAAACATTCAAACTTAAATTTTAAATGACATTTGAAAATGGAATCTAGTTCATATGTCTAGATCCCACTATTTGAAAAACCATACAAATGAACTCCATTTCAAAATCCCAAGCAACCATAGATGCTTAAGCATGTGACAAACCACTCCACCAAAAATCTTTCAAAAATTCAAAAGTTTCCTTCATGCGGCCATTGTGTCGAGCACCTTGTGAGCATAATCAAACTGGCCTAACTAATATTGTTTTGGATCAAAAATTGTCGAGCCATTTGAGCCACATTAATCATCTTGGTCTCCCCCAGACCCAACCAGACCAAAACGAGCCCATCCGCTGGCACTAGTGCAACGTCGCAGCGAGGCCATGTTCGCCGACCGATCGTGCCCAAGCAGTAGCAGACCGCCAGCCCCTCTCCGCCGCTCCAGGAAGCAAGGCGTCACCTCACCCCGCCAGACACGTCCATGCACCGCCGCGCGACCCACAGTCGCCAAGAACCCTGTCGAGCACCGCCTCTATCTCCCACAGCGCGTGACTCTCCCGACCGATTGCCACCGCTCCTAGCTGCGCCATAAAGCCGTAGAGGACCGCCAGGAGGCAAGCCACCGAACGCCTACGCCGCCCATGCCGATAGTGCCCTGTATCGTCGTCACCGACGAGCTCGCCGCCGTCCCTTCGGTCCCCTCCTCAAGCCTATATAAGGAGGCTTTCCCCAGCCTCAATCGCCACACCATTCCACTCCCCTCTCACCCCAGTCCTTCCCCACTTCTCGCTGGAGCAGCTCGAGCAGCAGGACGCCATAATTTCACCGGAGGCAGCCGCAGGAGAGGAGGAGACGTTGTCGGTGATTTCGTCCACCCCAGCCTCTGCCGCGACTTCGCCTGAGCTTGCTGTTGTCGTCTTGTTCGTTTGACCTCCTCGCCGCACTAGCTGGAGCCCGGTACGTCCCCACTGCACCCCCACCGAGACGCTAGGGTTCAGTCTCGCTGGAAACGAGTCCGTCGTCGACGACGACCGTGCGCCGTTGATCTAGTTCTAATCATGCGGTCCATATCGCCCCATACCACTTCGCGTGAGATGTACCACTGACATGTGGACCCCCCTGTCAGCTGTCCTCTACTCCGCGGAGTGTATACGGGCTAGCCCAATTAGTTTCCCACGAGACCCATTTGATTCAAATAAATCATTTTCTTTTTAGACTTAGACTTAGTTATGTCCCTTAGTTTAAAAATCAACTAAGAGAGTTTTACAAATCCAAATTGAGTGATTCCAATTTTCCTGGAAAGGTAATGAAAATTTCTATCCAAACCCGTTGGATTTAAATCATTTAGAGTTAGAGATATCTCCTAGTAAAAATAACAAGACAAAATCTTTTGCACATTCAAATATTTTTCTAAAATCAACTACAATAGCTTTTGAGTTGATTCCAACTCTCAAAAATCACATTTAACCATACATATCTGAATGTGTAATAATATTAAAGTTTGCATGAAGTGACTTTGGACTAGTATCAAAATAATGCTATATAGGCATTTCTATTCACTTTAAATCATTAATTATTAAACTTAAACTTATTAAAATGTGATCCAACCCTTAAATCGCATTCCCATATATTAGAATATGTGGTGATGACATGTGTCCAGTTGATCCCATATTTTAATTGGAGAATATTAAATCTTAGTTAATTTCAATGAGTAGAAATTACTTTTCTCAAATAAAATAAATGAAGCTAGTTCATTAAACCTTGTGATGTTTGTGTTGATACTAGATCATAAAATGTGTGCCTTAGTGTGCTAAGTACACTAGTTAAGTATTGTTTGGTGATTGTGTATCCCGTATGTATTTATAAAAGATAGTACCCATCAAGTCTATGAGGAGGAGGAGTTCTACCAAGAGGAGGAGGAAGAGAATTTCAACCACTCCACTACACAAGGCAAGTCTAGCACTTCAAGTAAACTCAGCAAGCTATTATTGGCAAGCTAAATCTTGCAAGCCATCATTTAACAATGCAAGCTAAACCTTGGAAGCTAGATAACTTAAGCAAGATGCAATAGGCATGCTTGGTTATACCCCTTTGATTTATACCTACTCCAAGTTTTATTTACAAGCTTTACTTCCTTTACTTTACCAAGGTTCTTTACTTTGTTTATAGGTAGCATAAAGAGTATAAAACTTGACCTATCTAGTTAGACTTAGATGTCATTCTATGGCATGAGATTGATCTTAGCATCCCATATTAGTGAACACTCTTAACTTAGTAGTTTAGAGCTCAACCAAAAACTAGATCACTTTAGATGGGAATACTTGGTGAAAATGACTTGTGAAGACCTTGGAATGATGAGTCATTATATTGAGATGTTTTGACATGTGTTGAGAAACACAAATGGTTTATGATGATGATGAAAATGTTGAGGCATGAGCCTTAGCCCTTTTATAAAAAATGATTGTTGGGTTCAGACGCGATACCATTCCAATTTTACCATACAACCACAATACCTAAATTGGGTAAGGCTTAGCCAAAAGTTTATATGCATTAGTATTAGTTCCCTCGCGGTAGAGGTTTGAGCTGAGGCTACCTCTCAATGTTGTCGACCTATGTAGTGCCCAGGATGACAGATGGTCATGGTTGGGAGGCTATACTCATAAGAGAGGTGATTATACTAGAGTGTGAAAGGAAAGGTTAAGTTTGATTATCTGCATACTAAGTATGATGATTCAGGGTTATCCCTGACAGATGTACTGAATCTTGTGGTGAAAGTGTACCACCTCTATAGAGTGTCAAACTATTCGAATAGTCGCGTCCGTGGTTATGGACAGTGGGAGTGGCCATACTGTTCTGTTGTCAGATGTTTTCAAAAATACTTATGAAATGAATTGTGACATGACTTGACCATAACAGAGTTGTGACTATGACAATTAAGTTCCCACTTAGGTGTTTTCAAACTTTATTTTATCTTTCTTTGTTTCTGAACTCAGCTTAGGTTTCAAACTTAGCTTTACCAATAAACTTAGAATTTAGCATTCCTACTAGAACTATCTTACTTGTTAGTGATAGTTTGCGAGTACTTAAAGAGTACTCATGGCTTTGTCCCTAGCTATTCCCGTGGCCAGACTATGAAGAGGACTACCTTGATGGAGGACAGCAGGACGACTACGACAACTAGGATCATCTCCCATCGCCAGCATTGCCCGTGACACTGAAGATGGACCCCACCTCTATGCTATTTATTCCGCTACTTGATTGTACTAAGACTGGATCATGAGATACTTTATTTGTGTAAAACCTTATTATGGTTTGTAATGGATGATGTATTGTGATATCCAATCTATTATGTCTCGCAAAAATGGTAATCCTGGGATTGCGATGTATGGCATAACAGGCATCTGGGATTAAAAATCCGGGTGTTGAAAAGAATAGTGACACGCTAGAACAGTAACCCCGAGAAATTTCCAGGAAAGGGCAGTAATAGGCCAACACATTTACAAGACAAGAACAATAAAGGGCCATCTCAGAGAAGGGCCGTTAGTTGGCAGCCCACGATGGGCTGCGATAAATAGTGATGGGCTGCGATAAATAGTAATGTACAAGAGCGACTTGGCACAGACTGCTAATGGGCCATAGAGTGTTGGACCAACATGGTCCTTCTTTAGGCCGAAACAAGATCAGGCCTAAACGTTCGCGAGCCACTGCTGGCTGTAAGTTTGGGCCCATTTCAAACAATGTAGGACAAAATAGTAACGTGCCATCTTCTTATTGGGATCTCCTAATGGGATGACCCAGTTAGTATTTATCAGGTCTTGGCTGGGCCTGGCTTCTGCCACGGTTTCTATGACTGTTAACGGCGGTAACCGGCCGCTAATGGCAGCTGCCATGTGGCAGTTTGCATGACGTCAGTAGTCAACGCGGTTGGCGAACAGATCTATGACGGAACAAGTTTTTGTGGCTGAAGGGTGTGAAACGCCACGGTCAGAAAAAAACCGTGGTAGATTCTTTTGTGACGGGGCTTTTACCATGAAGGGCATCCATCATAGAAGACTTTTTAGCCATGAAAAACGGGCCTTCAACCACGAAAATCATACGTTGTAAAGGCCGACTTTTCGTGTAGTGCAATGTGTCAAACCATGTTCATAGAGACCAAAAGCACATAGGAAAACAGCTTCCACATTGCATGTTGCACCTGTGTGGTAGAAGTTGCATCACAGAATCCACTTTAGTGTGTGTAACCATGTGGATCCACGTGGTTTAGTAAAAGAACACATGCCATGACTCTAGGGGGTCCATATGGTATAGGACAAGAACACATGCAATGACACTAGTGTATCAATGTGGTTTAGAAAAAGAACACATGCAATGTCTCTAGTGCATCCATGTGTTAAACCATGGTTACAGAGACCAAAATAACATAGGAAGAGCAGCTTCCACATTGCATGTTGCACCAGTGTAGTAGAAATTGCATCACAGAATGCACTAGAGTGTGTGTGGTCATGTGGATCAATGGGGTATAGAAAAAGAACACATGCAATGACACTAGTGATCAATGTGGTTTTCGAAAAGAACACATGCAATGACTATAGGTTATCCATGTGTTAGACCATAGTCACAGAGACCAAAAGCACATAGGAAGAGCAGCTTCCACATTGCATGTTACACCAGTGTAGAAGAAGTTGAATCACAAATTGCACAGGAGTGTGCGTGTTCATGTGGATCAATGTGGTTTAGGAAAAGAGCTAATACAATGTGGTCATCTGGCTCAATTTGGTTTA
Source organism: Avena eriantha (assembly GCA_910589775.1). Lineage (NCBI taxonomy): Eukaryota > Viridiplantae > Streptophyta > Magnoliopsida > Poales > Poaceae > Avena > Avena eriantha. The sequence continues at coordinate 133,920,822 of OU342740.1, read as the reverse complement.
GCAAAAGAACACATGCAATGACTCTAGGTGATCAATGTGGTCTAGGAAATGAACACATGCAATGACATCAGTGATCAATGTGGTTTTAGGAAAAGAACACATGCAATGACTGTAGGTGATCCATGTGTCAAACCATGGTCATAGAGACCAAAACCACATAGGAAGAGAATCTTCCACATTGCATGTTGCACCAGTGTAGCAGAAGTTGCATCACATAATGCACTAGAGTGTGTGTGGTCATGTGGATCAATGTGGTAACAGGAAAGAACACATGCAATGCCACTGGTGATCAATATGGTTTAGGAAAATAATACGTGCAATATAATGACTATAGGTGATCCATGTGTCAAACCATGGTCACAAAGACCAAAAGCACATAGAAAGAGCAGCTTCCACATTGCATGTTGCACTAGTGTAGTAGAAATTTCATCACAAAATGCACTAGAGTGTGTGTGGTCATGTGGATCAATGTAGTCAAAGGAAAATAACAATGTTGTTTGGGAAAAGAACACATGCAATTACAATAGGTTATCCATGTGTTAGACCATGGTCACAAGGACCAAAAGCATATAGAAAGAGCAGCTTCCACATTGCATGTTGCACGAGTGTAGCAGAAGTTGCATCACAGAATGCACTCGATTGTGTGTGTTCATGTGGATCCATGTGGTTTAGGAAAAGAACACATGCAATGTGGTTATGTGGCTCAATGTGGTTTCGGAAAAGAACACATGCAATGACTATATGTGACCAATGTGGTCTAGGAAAAGAACACATGCGATGACACCAGTGATCAATGTGGTTTAGAAAAAAACACATGCAATGACTCTAGGTGATCCATGTGTCAACCCATGGTCACAGAGACCAAAAAAACATAGGAAGAGCATCTTCCACTTTGCATGTTGCACCCGTGTAGCAGAAGTTGCATCATATATTGCACTGGAGTGTGTGTGGTCATGTGGATCAATGTGGTCTAGGGAAAGAACACATGCAATGACACTAGTGATCAATGTGGTTTAGGAAAGGAACACATGCAAATATAATGACTATAGGTGATCCATGTGTCAAACCATGGTCATAGAGACCAAAAGCACATAGGAAGACCAGCATCCACATTGCATGTTGCACCAGTGTAGCATAAGTTGCATCACAGATTGCACTGGAGTGTGTATGGTCATGTGGATCAATGTGTTTTAGGAAAAGAACACATGCAATGTGGTCATTTGGCCCAATGTGGTTTAGGAAGAGAACACATGCAATGACTATATGTGATCAATGTGGTTTACGAAAAGAAGGCATGCAATAACTCTTGTGGATCAATGTGGTTTAGGAAACGAACACATGCAATGACACTAGTGGATCAATGTGGTTTACAAAAGAACACATGCAATGACTCTGGGGTTCCATGTGTCAAACCATTGCCATAGAGACCAAAGATACATAGGAAACAAACTTCCACATTGCATGTTGCACCAGTGTGGCAGAAGTTGCATCACAGAATCCACTGCAATGTGTAAACCATGTGGATCCCTGTGGTTTAGGACAAGAACACAAGCAATGACACTAGTGGATCAATGTGGTTTAGGAAAAGAACACATGCAATGAATATAGTGGATCCATGTGTCAAACAATGGTCACAAAGACCAAAATCACATAGGAAAACAGCTTCCACATTGCATGTTGCAATAGTGTGGCAGAAGTTGCATCACAGTATCCACTCGAGTGTGTTTGATTATGTGGATCAATGTGGTTTAGGAAAATAAGACATGCAATGTGGTGATGTGGATCAATGTGGTTTAGGAAGTGAACACATGCAATGTGGTTATGTGGATCAATTTTGTTTATGAAAAGAACACATGCAATGACACTAGTGGATCAATGTGGTTTAGAAAAGAACACATGCAATGACTATAGTGGATCCATGGGTCAAACCATGGTCACAAACACCAAAATCACATAGGAAAACAACTTCCACATTGTATGTTGCACTAGTGTGGCAGAATTTGCATCACAGTATCCACTCGAGTGTGTTTGGTCATGTGGATCAATGTGGTTTAGGAAAAGAACACATGCAATGTGGTCATGTGGATCAATGTGGTTTAGGAAAAGAACACATGCAATGTGGTCAGGTGGATCAATGTTGTTTATGAAAAGAACACATGCAATGATACTAGTGGATCAATTTGTTTTAGGAAAGAGCACATGTAATGACTATAGTGGATCCATGTGTCAAACCATGGTCATAGAGACCAAAGAGACATAGGAAAATAGCTTCCACATTGCATGTTGCACTAGTGTGGCAGAAGTTCCATCACGGAATCCACTGCAGTTTGTGTAACCATGTGGTGACCCGTGCATTTTAGTAAAAGAACACATGGAATAACTAAGTGTATCAACGTGGTTTGGAAAAAGAACACATGCAATGACTCTAGTGGAACCAGGTGGCAAACCATGGTCATAGAGACGAAAAGCACATAGGAAGAGTAGCTTCCACATTGCATGTTGCACAAGTGTAGTAGAAATTGTATCACAGAATGCACTGTAGTGTGTGTGGTTATGTGGATCTACGTGGTTTAGGAAAAGAACACATGCAATGACACTAGTGATCAATGTGGTATTGGAAAAGAACACATGCAATTTCTATAGGTGATCCATGTGTCAGACCATGGTCACAGAGACCAAAATCACATAGGAAGAGGGGCTTCCACATTGCATGTTGCAGCATTGTAGCAGAAGTTGCATCACAGAATGCACTGAAGTGTGTGTGTTCATGTGGATCAATGTGGTTTAGGAAAAGAACAGATGCAATGTGGTCATGTGGCTCAATGTGGTTTAGGAAAAGAGCACATGCAATGACTCTAGGTGATCCATGTGTCAACCCATGGTCACAGAGACCCAAAGCACATAGGAAGAGAATCTTCCACATTGCATGTTGCACCAGTGTAGCAGGAGTTGCATTACATGATGCACTTGAGTGTGTGTGGTCATGTGGATCAATGTGGTCTAGGGAAAGAACACATGCAATGACACTAGTGATAAATGTGGTATAGGAAAAGAACACATGCAATATAATGACTATAGGTGATCCATGTATCAAACCATGGTCACAGAGACCAAAAGCACATAGGAAGAGCAGTTTCCACATTGGATGTTGCACGAGTGTAGCATAAGTTGCATCATAGATTGCACTGGAGTGTGTGTAGTCATGTGGATCAATGTGGTCATGTGGCTCAATTTGGTTTAGGAAGTGAACACATGCAATGACTATAGGTGATCAATGTGGTTTAGGAAAAGAAGACATGCAATGACTCTAGTGGATCAATGTGGTTTAGGAAAAGAACACATGCAATGACACTAGTGGATCAATGTGGTTTATAAAAGAACACATGCACTGACTCTGGGGATGCATGTGTCAAACCATGGTCACAAAGACCAAAGGCACATAGGAAAATAGCTTCCACATTGCATGTTGCACCAGTGTGGCAGAAGTTGCATCACAGAATCCATTGCAGTGTGTGTAACCATGTGGATCAATGTGGTTTAGGCCAAGAACATATGCAATGACACTGGTGGATTAATGTGGTTTAGGAAAATAACACATGCAACAACTATGGTGGATCCATGTGCCAAACCATGGTTACATAGACCAAAAGCACATCACAAAAAAGCTTCAACATTACATGTTGCAGCAATGTGGCAGTAGTTGCATCACATATTCTACTGGAGTTTGTTTGGTCATGTGGATCAATGTGATATAGGAAATGAAGACATCCAATGTGGTCATGAGAATCAATGTGGTTCAGGAAATTAACATATGCAATGTGGTCATGTGGATCAATGTTGTTTAGGAAAATAACACATGCAATGACACTAGTGGATAATTGTGGTTTAGAAAAGAAAACATGCAATGACTATAGTGGATCCATATGTCAGACCATGGTCATAGAGACCAAAGGGACATAGGAAAATAGCTTCCACATTGCATGTTGCACCAGTGTAGCAGAAGTTGCATCACAGAATCCACTATGGTGTGTGTAACCATGTGGACCCATGTGGTTTTGTAAAAGAACACATGTAATGACTCTAGGGTATCAATGTGGTTTAGGAAAACAACCCATTCAGTGAATATAGTGGATCCATGTGTCAAACCATTGTCAGAGAGACCAAAAGCACATAGGAAAACTGCTTCCACATTGCATGTTGCACCAGTGTGGCAGAAATTGCTTCACAGAATCCACTTTAGTGTGTATAACCATGTGAATCCACATGGTTTAGTAAACGAACACATGCAATGACTCTAGGGTGTCCATATGGTTTAGGACAAGAACACATGCAATGACACTAGTGTATCAATGTGGTTTAGAAAAAGAACACATGCAATGACTCTAGTTGATCCATGTGTCAAACCATGGTCACAGATACCAAAAGCACATAGGAAGAGCAGCTTCCACATTGCATGTTGCACCAGTGTAGTAGATATTGCATCACATAATGCACTGGAGTGTGTGTGGTCATGTGGATCAATGTGGTCTAGGAAAATAACACATGCAATGACACTAGTGAGCAATGTGGTTTTGGAAAATAACACATGCAATGACTATAGTTTATCCATGTGTCATACCATGATCATAGACACAAAAGCACATAGGTAGAAAAACTTCCACATTGCATGTTGCACTAGTGTTGCAGAAGTTGCATCACAGAATGCACTGGAGTGTGTGTTCATGTGGATCAATGTGGTTAAGGAAAAGAACACATGCAATGTGGTCATGTGGCTCAATGTGGTTTAGGAAGAGAATACATGCAATGACTATATCTGATTAATGTGGTCTAGGAAAAGAACACATGCAATGACACCAGTGATCAATCTGGTTTAGGACAAGAACACTTGCAATGACTCTAGGTGATCCATGTGTCAAACCATGGTCATAGAGACCAACAACGCATAGGAAGAGCAGCTTCCACATTGCATCTTGCACGAGTGTAGCAGATGTTGCATCACATAATGCACTAGAGTGTGCCTGGTCATGTGAATCCATGTGGTATAGGGAAAGAACACATGCAATGTGGTCATGTGGCTCAATGTGGTTTAGGAAAATAACACATGCAATGACTATAGGTGATAAATGTGGTTTAGTAAAAGAACACATGCAATGACTCTAGTGGATCAATGTGGTTTAGGAAAAGAACACATGCAATGACACTAGTGTATCAATGTGGTTTACAAAAGAACATATGCAATGACTCTAGGGGATCCATGTGTCAAACCATGGTCACAGAGATCAAAGATACATAGGAAAAAAGCTTCCACATTGCATGTTGTACTAGTGCAGCAGAAGTTGCATCACAGAATCCATTGTACTGTTTGTAGCCATGTGGATCCATGTGGTTTAGGACAAGAACATATGAAATGACCCTAGTGGATCAATGTGGTTTAGGAAAAGAACACATACAACGACTATAGTGGATCCATGTGTCAAACCATGGTCACAGCGACCAAAAGCACATCGGAAAACAGCTTCCACATTGCATGTTGCGCCAGTGTGGCAGTAGTTGCATCGTAATATCTACTGGAGTGTGTTTTGTCATGTAGATCAATGTGGTTTAGGAAACGAACACATGCAATGTGGTCATGTGGATCAATGTGGTTTAGGAAAAGAACACGTGCAATGTGGTCATGTGGATCAATGTTGTTTAGGAAAAGAACACATGCAATGACACTAGTGGATCAATGTGGTTTATAAAAGAACACATGCAATGACTATAGTGGATCCATGTGTCAAACCATGGTCACAGACACCAAAGAGACATAGGAAAATAGCTTCCACATTGCATCTTGCACAAGTGTGGAAGAATTTGCATCACAGAATCCACTTTAGTGTGTGTAACCAGGTGGACCCATGCGGTTTAGTAAAAGAACATATGAAATGACTAGGGTATCAATGTGGTTTAGGAAAACAACACATGTAGTGACTATAGTGGATCCATGTGTCAAACCATGGTCACAAAGACCAATAGCACATAGGAAAACTGCTTCCACATTGCATGTTGCACCAATGTGGCAAAAGTTGCATCACGAAATCCACTGTAGTGTGTGTAACCATGTGGACCCATGTGGTTTCATAAAAGAACACATGTAATGACTCTAGGGTATCAATGTGGTTTAGGAAAACAACCCATGAAGTGACTATAGTGGATCCATGTGTCAAACCATTGTCAGAGAGACCAAAAGCACATAGGAAAACTGCTTCCACATTGCATGTTCCTCCAGTGTGGCAGAAGTCGCGTCACAGAATCCACTATAGTGTGTATAACCTTGTGGATCCACGTGGTTTAGTAAACGAACACATGCAATGACTCTAGGGTGTCCATATGGTTTAGGACAAGAACACATGCAATGACACTAGTGTATGAATGTGGTTTAGAAAAAGAACACATGCAATGACTCTAGTTGATCCATGTGTCAAACCATGGTCACAGATACCATAAGCACATAGGAAGAGAACTTCCACATTGCATGTTGCACCAGTGTAGTAGATATTGCATCACAAAGTGCACTGGAGTGTGTGTGGTTATGTGGATCAATGTGTTCTAGGAAAACAACACATGCAATGACACTAGTGAGCAACGTGGTTTCGGAAAATAACACATGCAATGACTATAGGTTATCCATGTGTCAGACCATGGTCACAGAGACCAAAAGCACATAGGTAGAACAGCTTCCACATTGAATTTTGCACAAGTGTAGCAGAAGTTGCATCACGGAATGCACTAGAGTGTGTGTGTGTTCATGTGGATCAATGTGGTTTAGTAAAAGAACACATGCAATGTAGTCATGTGGCTCAATGTGGTTTAGGAAAATAATACATGCAATGACTATAGGTGATTAATGTGGTCTAGGAAAAGAACACATGCAATGACACCAGTGATTAATCTGGTTTAGGAAAAGAACACATGCAATGACTCTAGGTGATCCATGTGTCAAACCATGGTCACACAGACCAACAACACATAGGAAGAGCAGCTTCCACATTGCATGGTACACCAGTGTAGCAGAAATTGCATCACATAATGCACTGGAGTGTGCGTGGTCATGTGGATCAATGTGGTATAGGGAAAGAACACATGCATTGTGGTTTAGGAAACTAACACATGCAATGACTATAGGTGATCAATGTGGTTTAGTAAAAGAACAGATGCATTGACTCTAGTGTATCAATGTAATTTATGAAAAGAGCACATGCAATGACACTAGTGTATCAATGTGGTTTACAAAAGAACACATGCAATGACTCTGGTGGATCCATGTGTCAAACCATGGTCACAGAGACATAAGACACATAGGAAAACGACTTCCACATTGCATGTTGCACTAGTGTGGCAGAAGTTGCATCACAGAATGCATTGCAGTGTTTGTAACCATGTGGATCCATGTGGTTTAGGACAAGAACATATGAAATGACACTAGTGGATCTATGTGGTTTAGGAAAAGAACACATGCAACGACTATAGTGGATCCATGTGTCAAACCATGGTCACAGCGACCAAAAGCACATCGAAAAAAGCTTCCACATTGCATGTTGCACTAGTGTGGCAGTAGTTGTATCATAATATCTACTGGAGTGTGTTTGGTCATGTAGATCAATGTGGTTTAGGAAACGAACACATGCAATATGATCATGTGGATCAATGCGATTTAGGAAAAGAACACGTGCAATGTGGCATTGTGGATCAATGTTGTTTAGGAAAAGAACACATGCAATGACACTAGTGGATCAATGTGGTTTATAAAAGAACACATGCAATGACTATAGTGGATCCATGTGTCAAACCATGGTCATAGACACAAAAGAGACATAGGAAAATAGCTTCCTCATTGCATGTTGCACAAGTGTGGAAGAAGTTGCATCACAGAATCCACTTTAGTGTGTGTAACCATGTGGAGCCATGCAGTTTAGTAAAAGAACACATGCAATGACTAGGGTATCAATGTGGTTTAGGAAAACAACACATGTAGTGACTATAGTGGATCCATGTGTCAAACCATGGTCATAGAGACCAATGTGGCAAAAGTTGCATCATGAAATCAACTGTAGTTTGTGTAACCATGTGGATCCATGTGGTTTAATTAAAGAACACATGCAATGACTCTAGGGGGTCCATATGGTTTAGGACAAGAACACATGCAATGACACTAGTGTATCAATGTGGTTTAGAAAAGGAACACATGCAATAACTCTAGTGGATCCATGTGTCAAACAATGGTCACAGAGACCAAAAGCACATAAGAAGAGAACATTTCACATTGAAAGTTGCACTAGTGTAGTATAAATTGCATCACAGAATGCACTAGAGTGTGTGTGGTCATGTGGATCAATGTGGTCTACGAAAAGAACACATGCAATGACACTACTGATCAATGTGGTTTAGGAAAAGAACACATGCAATAAAAGCGTGTCCATACAAGCTTACCAACATATAAATGAGTTTCCACACATTTGCCTAAATTGATAAAAAATATATTTGAAGGCTTTCATACAAGATAACCAAGGTCATGGCCATATCTCTGTTATAGTTTATAAAAGCGTGTCCATATCTGATAGATAGCTGCATCTTGGCATTCAAAAGAAGATTCTAGATTTGATGGACAATGCCCAACTTTCATGAATTTCCAAACTTTCTAGGTAAATCTATGCAATAAAATGACTTTTTACAATCTAAAGTAAGTATGTCTAATTTCAAACTAGAAAGTGTGTGATATACCTTGCTCTTGACTTTTTAAAATAATTCAAATATACCAAGTAGTCAAATATTGGAGAACCACCGAGAGTTTCGCAAAATTCAACTTTTTGATATGAATGGTAATGACACCTAATTTCGGCCATTTAAAAAAAATACAAAGAAACAAAAGATAAAAAGAAATGCATCCATTATTTTCTCTCTTCGTGTGTCACTATGTGCACTAGCTATTTCCCATCGAAAAATATAATCTTCAAATTTGATAACTTCTGAAAAAAATTGTATCACAATATATGGAGTACCATGAAAGAATATGCATGGCTTTCAAACCATATGACCAAGGTCATGGCCATATCTTTTCTATAGTTTATAATAACCTATCCATATTTGCTAGATGGTGTGTATTGGCATTTAAAATATTATTTACAAAGGAAGCTTCCGAATTGGAAGTTATTTCAATTTTCTAAGGCACGACAATGGCTTTAGTCATGAAGCTACTACAAAACATGGCTTAAAATCCCACTGCCCCGGTTTTCACTCAAAGTATATATAGCCTATGGTTAAGTTTAGGGTTCGGGGTTTTATTTTGGGTTGAGGGTTTAAGTGTTCATGGTTTATTGTTTAGGATTTTAGGGTTTAGGCTTTTAGGGTTTAGTGGTTTAGGGTTCATGATTTAGGGTTTAGGGTTGTTCAGGGTTTTAGAGTTTATGATTTTTCAGGTTTTAGGGTTTAGGGAATTTTTAATAACAATGTTCAAGCTTTATATATATGGTTATATTCATGGAATAGAATGGCGTTATCGCAATTTAATAAAAGTATTTCAAAATTTGATCTATAAGTGGATTATACCTCCTTGGTAAGGGTTTAGGGTTAGGATGTTAGGGTTCTAGGGTTTGGTGGTTATTAGGATTTATAGTTAAGGGTTTTTGATTTTCAATAATGTTCAAGCTTTATGCTTATATTCATGTAATAGAATGGCATTACTGCAATTTAATGAAAGTATCTCAAATTTTGATCTATAAGTGCACCGTAACTGCTTGGTTTAGGGTTTATGGGTGATACATTGCAAATGTATCTATAATTTTTGATGTTCCATGCTTGGTTTTATCCACTTTCTTTTGTTTTGTCCACACTTTGGACTACTTTTCATATGATTTCTTGGACTAACCTATTAACAAGAGCCACAGTGCCAGCTGCCTATTTTCTGTTGTTTTTGGTTCCAGGAAAGTCAGAAAATGAATATTCTCGGAATTAGACAGGACAAAAGCCAAAGTGCCTATTTTTTCGGAAGTCATCAGATGCCAGAGTACGAGACGGAGAGGGGCCAGGGGGCCACCACACCACCTGGCCGCGTGGCCCACCCCCTCGGCCTCCCCTTCTTCCTATAATATGCCCTCAGGACAAAAACCCTAAGGGCCCGATCAAAAATCCACGAAAGAGTCTGTAGCCGCCATCATCTCCATCCCTAGATTAGGAGGGATCTGAAGCTCATCCCAGCACCCTGCCGGAGAGGGGAATTCACCCTGGAGGCCTTCTTCATCACGATGCAAGCCTCCGGTGTGATGCGTGAGTAGTTCATCCTTGGACTACGGATCCATTTAGTAGCTAGATGGCTGGTTCTCCTCCGTTGTGCTTTCATGTCTAGGTCTTGTGAGCTCCGTTCATGATCGAGATCATCTATTTATAATTCTGCATGCTGTGTTTGCGGGGATCCGATTGATATTGAGATGCTATTTTAGATTGATTATTTATTCTCTCATGTCTTTGTTATTTGTGATCTTGCATGCTTTCCGTTGTTAGTAGTTATCTTAGCCAAGTAGATGCTAGCAACTTCAAGAGTTAGTATTTATGCTCGATAGTGGGTTCATGCCTCTGGTAATCTGGGGAAGTGACAGAAATCTCTAAGGTACTAGATGTGATGTTGCTACTAGGGAGAAAATAACAATCCTTTGTTCATAGAACAATCGTATTGTTTACTTTACACGCAGTTAGTAAAGCAATAATCTATTGCTTGGAACTTAATAATAGAGAGGGTTCGGATGATAACCTGAAGGTGGATTATTAGTCATAGATGCAGTTGGATGGCAGTCTATGTATAATGTTGTAATGCCCAATCAAGTCTCAAAGGAGTCAAGATGATTAGTATATGCATGTATTGCTTTCGCGATGTTTGTCAATTGCCCCGCTATAATTTTTTCACCCAGCATGTTATCTATCTTAAGGAGAGCCACCTCTAGTGAACTATGGATCCCGGTCCTTTTCTTTACATACAATCTACAAACTGTTTACTGCTTTGTGTTTACTTTCTGCAAACTATTACTTCTTTCCATTCGATACGTTTAATCCTTTGTTTTCAGCAAAACACGGTGATATTGACAACCTCATCGCAAGTTGGGGACAAAGTTTTGTGGTTGTGTTATGCAGGTCTCCACATTGCTACTAGCACTGGTAGTGCGCCCTGCCAAGGCTTAGCTAGTAACACCTTTGGGGTGTTACCTTGATCCTACTGGTTCGATTAAACCTTGGTTTCATAACTGAGGGAAACTTGTTGCTGTACTCATCATACCTTCCTCTTGGGGTTCCCAACGAGCTCTACATCAACATCACACCAGCATTTTCCTGGCGCCGACACTGAGCCATCAAGCATTTTTCTGGCGCCGTTGCCGAGGAGTCAAGGACATCTTCACAAGGGGAGTCCCTCATAACCAATCTCTTTACTTTGTTATTTTTGTTTTGCTTAGTTTATTTTTGCTTTATTTGCTTGTTTCTCTATCAAAAACACACAAAAAATAGTTCCTACTATAGTTGTTATTTTCACTGGTCTGTTATTGTCTTGCTTTATCATGCTTTCTATCAATGGTTGGTTTCCTTGAAATTGAATCTTATTGGCAAGGTGGGTTCACGGAAGAACAAAAATATTATTATAAGGAACACCGCTTGTCACAAAAAGGGAAACACTTATGGGAACAAATTGATAAATTGAATATCATTGCTAGAAATGTGTGCTCTACTTATAATGTTACTTATTGCTTTGAGAAATCTTGTTGTTGTAGGAGGTATAAACACCTCCCTTTTCAATGTGAGTATAATGATACTGTTACCATATCTTCTTATGTTAAAGGGAATTATGACTTTTATGATGTGCAACAAATTGAATAATTTATTGCTTGGAAGGGTGCATTTGAACTTGCTATTTTGCTTGAAAATACTGATGATTCACCTTATAAATATGAGGTTTATTATATACTTAAATTTTTCTTTGATAATTACAAGATATAAAATGGCTATATTCTTGAATATCTTAATAGATGCTCTCCACCGATGGAAGAGACTAATGCCTTGTAGGAGCCTATGGAAGAAGAAATTGCTGAACCTGGAAGCTCAATGGATGAAAAAGAGGAGGAGAGTGATGATCAAGAGGAGGAAGAATGGATCTACTCGTCCCTACCTTCTAATGAGAGTAACTCTTTACCGCTTACATTATTTGATTGTCCCCCATGCTTACGAAAGGAGGACGAATGTCATGTTCCTGAGGATTCTTTTGAAAATGTTTATAATTAATCTATAGTGTTTGTAGATCATGAAAAGCATGCTTTATGTGATATTTATATTGTTGATTTCATTCATGAGGATACTGAAAATTATTATGAGAGAGGAAAATATGGTTGTAGAAGTTTTCATGGTATTGAAACACCCCTCTATGTGCTGAAAGTTTTGAAGTTATTCTCATTTTATCTTCCTATGGATGTCACTTTGTTCTTGGTGAATTTATTTGCATACGAGATTCCTATGCATAGGAAGTGGGTTAGACTTAAATGTGTTTTGTATTTGCTTCTTGATGCTCTCTTTTACTTCAATTCATATTTCCTATGTGAGCATCTTCTCAAACTATCATGCCTAACTTAAAGGCGTTAAAGAAAAGTACTTATTGGGAGATAACCCAAAATTTTTACATGAGTCTTGGAGGTTATTACTCCGCTCCTTATCCTTTTATTTGCTTTTTGTGCCAAGAGTAACCTCTAATGAGAGAGAAGTAATGATTGGGAAAGGTCCTGTCCCGAAACAGATTTCTGTGCTTCACCGTAAAAATTTGTGTAAAATCTCTGAACGTCTTTTTGAGGCGTGAATTTTTTCTGCCCCAGGTTGTTATCTAACTTTCGTTAGTTCAACACGTTTTGATTTGAGCAACAGAAGGTCTTCGAAAAAATTCTTCTTTACCTGCTGGTCTGTTTTGACAGATTTCTGCCATTTTCTGCATTTGCTTCTTATTGGTTCCTTTTTGAGTTCTTTTGGGGAATTGATCTTTTTGAGGGACGCGCTACAGGAGCTAGTGTTATAATGGAAGTTTATTTGGTGTTGGAACTGAACCTTAAGACTTATTTATCTTGAGTGCACTAATGTTGCTAATAAAGATTGTGTGAAGTTTTGTATGAAGGGAAAATTTCAGGTGTATGGAAGGAATGAATAATGAGATGAAGGATGGACTAAAGCTCAAGCTTGGGGATGCGACGCGTGTCACCCAAGAAATATCCAACAAGTACAATTGTCAAAGCTTGGGGATGCCCAAGGCATCCCCTTCTTCATCAATAAAAATCCCAGGTTACTTCCAAACGCTTTATTTTTATTGTTTCATGCACAGTTGTGTTATTCTTGGAGCGTCTTATTTTTCGTTTTCATTTTGGTTTTTTGTTTGCTTTGTTTGATTAGTTTTCTGAATAAATTGGTTGGACCCCCTCTTTCATACATTGGTTTGCAAATAGTTTGGTTTGGTTTGGAAAAGAGTAGGAAAGTTCATGCTTATGTGGTAAAAAGAGCTCGTTTTTGACTGTGGCCTATGTTCTGTCATGCCATGCTTGATATTGTTTTGGCTTTATGCTTAGTATTCTTTGTTGTAGCATGACTTGTTATAAACAATTGATATTGCTTAATGTGCCTTGGATGAATCATGCGTTGTTTTAGCATATTAAAGCATAGTATAGTGGTATTCTCCTTTGATGCTTTATTTGGGTTGACTTGTCACATGCTCACACCATGTTATGACTATCTCAAGTCACCATAGCCTTTATGATCCTTTAGTTTTCAACTTGTAGTATCACTTTATGCTTTGATCATTGATGTTTTGTCGCTCTACATGATTATGGCCATTATTGCTCTCTTAGTTTGTCACTCCCAGTCTTTTGCTAGCCTCCAAAACCAAGTATGAGTTCCACTCATGCATCCAACTCCCTAAACCAAGTTATTCCAAAGAGTCCACCATACCTACCTACTATCTTATGCTATTACAAGTATATTCATGCTTTTGTTTATATTCCAAATTAAACATGTTATGAGAAAACTAGTGATTAAAGCTCTCATGAACTTGATGGCACACTTTACTTTTTTTCATCTAATAAACTTTAACCATTGGGTCCCTCTTTCTTGCGTATATGCTTGCGCTTTATAAGATGAAATTAGCAGAACCATGTATCATGGGTAACGCTTTCAACATTGCACTTGTACTTTGTACCCCGTTGATATCATGTTATTTTGCTTACGGATCCCGGCGGTGTGAAATAAAAGTGGAACTTGTAAGATCATGGAGTTTGTATGTGTGTTAGAGAAACGCCTAGGCCGCTAGCCTAATCCATGCCTAATCATGGTGGAAACTTGTAGCATCACCATAATGAGCACTCTATGAAGCATCCTCAATAAAAACCTATGCAAATAGCAAATAAAAAGATCACTGAGATGCTCATTGTCTGATTGCCTAGTCATTTTGATTATGGGAAAGCTCATGTATCATGTGCAAGGGGTACCCCGTTGGTGGTTCTTAATGATACACATCTACTTACAATGACAAGAGCTTACTCGTGACTGAAGTTGAGTAGCATGAGGATCAATCTTCGTAAGTAAGGGGCATGAGATTTCGGTTTATAAATTGTCAAGCATATCCTCTTAGTTGTGTCACTTTAACATTAACCACTTCAAGATGCTTATGATAGGGGCAATGAGAGCTGAAAGCTACAAGTACCATAATTTTTGGAAGCTCTTTATGAGACTTGAATCCCTACTTCCTTTTACAAAGGCTTTTCTTCCACCATTACATTGAGTCTCCACCTTCTATCTTTATGCACTTACTTTGAGAGCATAGTGGCCATTCTTAGTTCTATGTGCGTTGTCCTAGGACTAGTTGATTGATGCATACTTTGATATTGCTTGTTTTAAACTATTGTATCGTCACTCTTATGAACTTTGAAGGTGTCCTATGCATTTATATTTGCTACTCTATTGAGGGACATATTGAATACTATTATGCTATGTTTTGTTTATGTGAAACAAACAAACGTCTTGAAAAGCATTGTTATTCATGAATCTTTTGTTTGTGCCTTTTCATGTTGCATCATAGTTTCTTTGTCTTATTGCTAGAACTTTGTCTTTCATGCTATGATTGAAGTACTATGATCCCAGCTTTGAATGTTTTACAAATACTTTGATCAAGTCTTTGATGATGCATGTCACCTCAAAAATTATTCTTTCTTTTTATCACTTATCTACTCGAGGACGAGCAGGATTTAAGCTTGGGGATGTTGATACATTGCAAATGTATCTATAATTTTTGATGTTCCATGCTTGGTTTTATTCACTTTCTTGTGTTTTGTCCACACTTTGGAGTACTTTTCATATGATTTCTTGGACTAACCTATTAACAAGAGCCACAGTGCCAGCTGCCTGTTTTCTGCTGTTTTTGGTTCTAGGAAAGTCAGAAAATGAATATTCTCGGAATTGGACGGGACAAAAGCCAAAGTGCCTATTTTTTCGGAAGTCATCAGATGCCAGAGTACGAGACGGAGAGGGGTCAGAGGGCCACCAGACCACCTGGTTGCGCGGCCCAGTCTGGCACGCGCCAGGGGGTGGTGTGGCAGTCTCCGGCACCCCCTCGGCCTCCCCTTCCACCTATAGGATGCCCTCAGGACGAAAACCCTAAAGACCCGATCAAAAAATCCACGAAAGAGTCTATAGCCGCCGTCATCTCCATCCCTAGATCGGGAGGGATCTGAAGCTCTTCCCGGTACCCTGTCGGAGAGGGGAATTCACTCTGGAGGCCTTCTTCATCACCATGCAAGCCTCCGGTGTGATGCGTGCGTAGTTCATCCTTGGACTATGGATCAATGTAGTAGCTAGATGGCTGGTTCTCCTCCTCTGTGCTTTCATGTCTAGATCTTGTGAGCTCCGTTCATGATCAAGATCATCTATTTGTAATTCTGCATGTTGTGTTTGCGGGGATCCGATGGATATTGAGATGCTATTTCAGATTGATTATTGATTTTGTCATGTCTTTGTTATTTTTGATCTTGCATGCTTTCCGTTGTTAGTAGCTATCTTGGCCAACTAGATGCTAGCAACTCCAAGTGTTAGTATTTATGCATGATAGTGGGTTCATGCCTCTGGTAATCTAGGGAAGTGACAAAAATCTCTAAGGTACTAGATGTGCTGTTGCTACTAGGGAGAAAACAACAATCCTTTGTTCATAGAACAGTCGTATTGTTTACTTTGCACGCAGTTAGTAAAGCAATAATATGTTGCTTGGAACTTAATACTAGAGAGGGTTCGGGTGATAACCTGAAGGTGGATTATTAGTCATAGATGAAGTTGGATGGCAGTCTATGTATAATGTTGTAATGCCCAATCAAGTCTCAAAGGAGTCAAGATGATTAGTATATGCATGTATTGCATTCGTGATGTTTGTCAACTGCCCCACTGTAATTTGTTCACCCAGCAAGTTACCTATCTTAAGGAGAGCCACCTCTAGTGAACTATGGATCCTAGTCCTTTTCTTTACATACAATCTACAAACTGTTTACTGCTTTGTGTTTACTTTCTACAGACTATTACTTCTTTCAATTCGATACGTTTAATCCTCTGTTTTCAGCAAAACATGGTGAGATTGACAACCTCATCGCAAGTTGGGGACAAAGTTTTGTGGTTGTGTTGTGTAGGTCTCCACGTTGCAACTAGCACCGGTAGTGCACCCTGCCAAGGCTCAGCTAGTAACATCTTTGGGGTGTTTCCCTGCTCCTACTAGTTCCATTAAACCCTGGTTTCATAACTGAGGGAAACTTGCTGCTGTGCTCATCATACCTTCCTCATGGGGTTCCCAACAAGCTCTACATCAACATCGCACAAGCATTTTCCTAGCGCTGACACTGAGCCATCAATGGGTCGATGATTTAGGGTTTTACGGTTTAGGATTCATGGGTTGTTTAGGGTTTAGGGATTAGTGATTTTTAATAATGCTCAAAGATTTATGCTTATATTCGTCGAATAGAATTGTGTTACCTACTTTAATGAAAGTATCAAAAATGTTGATCTATAAGTCCATGATACCTGCTTGGTTAGGGTTTATGGGTCATGGGTTTTGGGTTTTAGGGTTTTATAGTAAAGGTTTTATGGTTGTATAGGGTTTAGAGTTTAGCGAATTTAGAATAATGCTCAATCTTTATTGTTATATTCGTCGAATAGATTGGCATTGCCTAATTTATTGAAAGTATCTAAATTTTTTATCTATAAAGTACATGATACCTGCTTGGTTAGTGTTTATGGGTTGAGGATTTGGGGTTTTAGGGTTTAGGTTTTAGGGGTTGTTTTGGGTTTAGGGGCTGTTCGATAATGCTCAAGGTTTATGCTTATATTCGTCGAATAAAATGGCGTTACCAAATTAAACGAAAGTATATCAAATTTTGATCTATAAGTGCATGCTACGTGCTTGGTAAGGGTTTAGGGTTTTAGGGGTTTTGGGTTTTTGGAATTTTCAATAATCCTCAAGTTGCTTTATGCTTATATTCATGGAATAGAATGGCATTACATCAATTTATTGAAAGTATCTCAAATTTTGATGTATAAGTGCACGATACCTGCTTTGATTAGGGTTTTGGTTCGAGGATTTAGGATTATAGGTTTTTATGGTTTATTTTTATGGGTTTTTTAGGTTTAGGGTTTAGCGAATTTTCAATAATTCTCAAGATTTATGCTTATACTCGTAGAACGGAATGGGTGTTAGCTGATTTAATGGAAGTATCTAAAATTTTGATCAATGTGTGCATGACACCTGCTTGGTTAGGGTTTATGGCTGGGGGGTTTGGGATTTAGTAGGGTTTAGGTTTTTAGGTTTAGGGGTTGTTTAGGGTTTAGGGAATTTTTGATATTACTCAGGATTTATGCTTATTTTCGTCAAATAGAATGGTGTTACCCAATTTAACGAAATTATCTTAAATTTTGATCTATAAGTGCATGCTATGTGCTTGGTGAGGGTTTAGGGTTATAGGGTTTAGGGGTTTAGGATTTGGGTTTTAGGGGTTTAGGTTTTAGGGATTTTATAATAATGTTCAATCTTTATGCTTATTTTCATGGAATAGAATGGTGTCACCCAATTTAGCGAAAGTATCTCAATTTTTGATCTATAGTTGCATGATACCTGCTTTGGTTAGGGTTTTGGTTCGAGGGTTTAGGATTATAGGTTTTTATGGTTTATTTTTATGGGTTTTTTAGGTTTAGGGTTTAGCGAATTTTCAATAATTCTCAAGATTTATGCTTATACTCATAGAACGGAATGGGTGTTAGCTGATTTAATGGAAGTATCTAAAATTTTGATCAATGTGTGCATGACACCTGCTTGGTTAGGGTTTATGGCTGGGGGTTTTGGGCTTTAGTAGGGTTTAGGTTTTTAGTTTTAGGGGTTGTTTAGGGTTTAGGGAATTTTTGATATTACTCAGGATTTATGCTTATTTTCGTCAAATAGAATGGTGTTACCCAATTTAATGAAATTATCTTAAATTTTGATCTATAAGTGCATGCTATGTGCTTGGTGAGGGTTTAGGGTTATAGGGTTTAGGGGTTTAGGATTTGGGTTTTAGGGGTTTAGGTTTTAGGGATTTTATAATAATGTTCAATCTTTATGCTTATTTTCATGGAATAGAATGGTGTCACCCAATTTAGCGAAAGTATCTCAATTTTTGATCTATAGTTGCATGATACCTGCTTGGTCAGGGTTTAGGGGTTTAGAGTTTATGGTTTAGGATTCTGTGAATTCTTAATAATATTTTCAAACTTTATGGTTATATATATTCGTGGAACAGAATGGTGTTACTGCAATTTAATGAAAGTATCTCAAAAATTGATCTACAAGTTGATGATACCCTTCTTGGTGAAAATTTTTGTTAAAGAAAATGGAAGGTACCCAAGTACTAAAACAAGGGAAACACACGAAGAGTTCCTTGAGATTTAGGCACTGTTTGGTTGGGCTCTAATTCTGGCTTTTGATTTTTAGCTTATAAAGCTACGAACGTGTTATTGGCTTTGTTTTTTTAGCTTTTACTCTGACATAGTGGAATGATAGTATAAGCCAGGTTGGTTGATTTTAACAATTTTATCTCGGTTTAGCGAAAAATGTTCGAATTTTGAACAACAAGCGATGGGAATCTCTACTTCCAATAATTCTGCCTCACTGACATGTGGGTCACTTGCATAGTGTGTTCAAAAAGTCAGTGCAGGTATGAGTGTGCCGTTAGGTAAATATTGAAGAAGGGCTAGGAAACGTCGATGGGGTGATGCACTTGGGAGAGCGCAAATTTACCACCTATATCCCTTTGTTATTGCAGTGATCCCTCAGATTCTTGTTTTCGAAGAAGGGATAGAAGGGGAATTTTGCATTCTAGAACGACGGGAAGCATGTTTGAATGGATGCGCAGGATATTTTAATGGATGGGTGCGAGGTTTGGGCGTCGTACCAAAATTTGAGGTCGAAGCTTCTATCATACGCTACTCCGACGTGGGGCCTCTCAGACCCGCTATCACCGTCTAGGCCCACACGCCAGTGAGAGTTGGTTCCCAGCATTTAAACGAGTTTCTAGGTGATACGTCCATTTTGCATCACTATTATATATCATAATTTACCATTATTCATTGATATATTTCATATTAAGACATGATACTTATGTTATTTCGTCGTCTTTTTGCATGATTGATGACTTTTGGAGCATGGATCGCTGCAATCGGGATTCTGATGGAAAAGGTGCTGTTTGGAGGCAAAATTCGTGAAGATCAACAAATCCGGGAAAATATATGGAAAATCCTATTTTTCAAGAAGACGAAGGAAGCCAGAAGGAGGAGTGGAGATGGGCCACTAGGGGCCCACACCACCGCCTGGCGCGGGCCAGCCTCGGCCGTGCCACCAGGTCGTGTGGCTGCACTGGTCCACCTCCAGCTCTCCCATCTGGCGTATATAATCCTCCCAAAACCCTAATACTCGGGGAGCGACCATAGAAAGAGTCCACCGCCTCTGCGGGGCGGAAAACACCGAGAGAGAAAGATCTCTCTGGAAGACAGATTTCTACCGGGGGAATTCCTTCCCGGAGAGGGGAGATCGTCGCCATCAACACCACCATCAAGCTAGACTCCATCGGGATCATCATCATCACCACCACCATCAGCACCCTCATCACCATCTCCATATTGCTGTAACAGTTGGGTTGAATCTTGCATAGTTCTTAGGGGAAACTTTCCCGTTGTTGATTACTCGTTGTAGTTGATGCTATTGAGTGAACCGTTGAATTATTGTTTATGTTTAGATTGTTATACATCATTATTCCATCGCTGATCATGATCCATATGATGTCTTGTGAGTAGTTCGTTTTGTTCTTGAGGACATGGGAGAAGTCATGTTGTTAGTAGTGGAGTTGTGTTGAGAAGGATTCAATGGTTTGATATTTAAGTTGTGGTGTACTTCTTCTAGTGGTGTCATGTGAACGTCGACTACATGACACTTCGCCTATATGGGCCTAGGGTAATGCATTGTGTATTTGGCTACTAATCGTAGGGGTTGCCGGAGTGACAGAAACCTGAACCCCCATTAGGAAACCATTGCACAAGGGACGTCAGGGTCTTAGAGTTTAAAGCTGTGGTTAGGTTTCTACCTTAATTACTTTCTTATACTTACGGAAGTTTGCAAGGGGTATAATCACAAGTATCTATTAGTCCTAGGAAGGTCAGTACATTAGCATAGGTTCACCCACACAACACTTAGCAAGCTAAAGAGGATTAATCAACTATATGAAGCGAAAGAGGAATTCCCATGTGTCCTCGAGAACGTTTGGTCATCTTAAGTAATACAACCGGCTTGTCCTTTGCTAAATAAAGGATTGGGCCACTTGCTGCATTATTCTTATTGTGTTTTATTCACTCGTACTTAATTTACTTGCTTTACCAAAACCCCCTAAAAATCCGTTTGCTAAGTATTTGCAGAGAATTCATGTTCCATACCACTAGCCAGCACCTTCTGCTCCTCGTTGGGTTCGACACTCTTACTTATCGAAAATACTGCGATACACCCCCTATACTTGTGGGTCATCAAGACTATTTTCTGGCACAGTTGCCGGGGAGTAAATCGCTATTGGAGAGTGGAATTGGTAAAGGAAACTTCTACTGTGAGTATTGTTTGTTTCTGTTAGTTGCTTTATTTTCAATATGGATAATTCGCTGAGTTTGTTATTTCATAATGCTACTACCACTTCTAAGGTAGTAGATGAACGACCAACTGTTGAGAATGATACTTTTAAAATACCTACAAGAATTATTGATCGTGTTATGGATAACTACTATGTTGGGGATGGAACTGTCCGTTGTGGTGATTATTTGCTCTTTATACATGAATTATGCGGGTTGTTCAAGTGTGCAGGTATTACTACAGATCAAGTTAAGAAGAAGTTATTCTCATTATCACTGAAAGGAAGAGCCGAGGAATGGTATAAGCTACTGAAGAATGGTCAAGATCTTGAATGGGAGGAAATAGTACCTCTCTTTTATGCAAATTTTATCCTCCTAGTGAGATTCATAAAGATCGGAATCAAATATACAACTTTTGTCCTCTTGATGGAGAGAGACAACTCAAGCTTGGGGGAGATTGAAGTTACTAATGCTCAAATTTCCCATTCATCAGCTCCCCAACAATATTATTATCAATATCTTTTATGTAAGGCTTTATCTTCAACTATCGTCTTTTGAAAACCATAATAACCAATAGAAACCATCTCCTTCTGCTCTCCGATATAATCGCAACTATCATCGATAGGGAACACATGCAAACAAACAAGAGGGCACAATCAATACAAGGCATACAATCACCACTACCATTCAGCAAGCCAACAATTTAATAAACTCCAATTAATGTTCTGTAGTTTTAGAGAGGATTGAATTTAGGAGGTTGAAATGGTCTTGGAGAAGGGGATGAAAATCCCTTAGGATTTATGGTCTAGAAACTATCTAAGAGATGGATTTTGGAACAAGACCATATTTTGTATGGTACTATTGTGTAAAGGTGATACCAACAGATAGATGTTGATAAAATGAAACCAACAAAAGTGGTTTCACTATTTTATCAAATACCAATAGTTTATAGTGATTTTTATGGTGAATAAGAATCTAGTTTTAGGAAATAATTCACCAAAAAAGTTCTGGAGCTCCAAAAATTATTTCCTTTGATGGTTCATTAGGGTTTGATGTACTTGTTCACTGAGAGTTGGAATCAGGTCAATATGATTACAAGAATGCCATCAGGAAATTCCCAAAGACAGTTCTATAGATATTTTGTCTTTTTCACCGAATATAATCTACAGAAGATTTTGGTTTGATTCCAAGGACACGGTGTAGGTATTGGGAATACCTTTCTGTTGAAATTGGGAGCAACCTTTTTGGAGTTGTATAACTACTGTAGTGAACTTAGAGGTGAATAAACCATGCGTAGAATAGTTTAATTCACAGATAATTATCTATGGCTCAATAAACCATGAGCTCCTGGAGTTTGGTAGAACTTAGTGTACCACATCACAGGGAGTTTGATTTAGGTCAAAACAAGTTATAATCTGACCTAGGGAATTTTCTAAAGGTAGATTATGGTTGTTTTTGTTATATTGGCTAGAGCCAAATTATGGTTCTCCTTGGCATGGGACAAAGGACATGGTATAGGTACCTGGGATACCTACCAGAGGCAGTTTGTTTTACTCCATTTGGGGGTGTAAAACTCACATAAAGATTTTATTAGTAGAAATATCTATTTGAATGGGTGATTTAACATAGTTAATTTAAAACTTATCTTGGTCCACTTGTGGCGCTCCATGATGGGCAAAACATGTAGTTACATGCATATATTTTTATCTAGGCAAAATATCGAGTTTTCATTTTTAAAACGAATTTATCCCAACTGCAACAAATAGACCTGGAGAAAAAAAAGAAAAGAATAAGTGGGAGACAGAGGTGGGCTGCTTTCTAGGCGAGCTGGGCCGCGAAGGGGAGGGGGGTTCGGCCCACCGGGCGAGGGGTTGCCCGTGGTGCAGT
Organism: Avena eriantha; assembly: GCA_910589775.1. Taxonomy (NCBI): domain Eukaryota; kingdom Viridiplantae; phylum Streptophyta; class Magnoliopsida; order Poales; family Poaceae; genus Avena; species Avena eriantha. The sequence continues at coordinate 133,897,722 of OU342740.1, read as the reverse complement.
TTTGAAACTGCCAAACAGGGCCGGCTTGCTGATACGTCCATTTTGCATCACTAATATATGTCTTAATTCACTATTATTCATTGATATATTTCATATTGAGAGGTGATACTTATGTTATTTCATCTATTTTTGCATGGTTGGTGACTTTTGGAGCATGGACCGCTGCAGTCAGGATTTTGATGGAAAAGGTCCTATTTGGAGGCAAAATTCGCGAAGATCAGAAAATCCTGGAAAATATACGTAAAATCCTATTTTTCCAGAAGACTATAGATGCCAGAAGATGGAGTGGAGATGGGCCACAGGGGGCCCACACCACCCACCGGCACGGACAGGCCTAGGCCGCGTCTGGAGGTGGTGTGGCCTCCCTGGCCTGCTCTAGCCTCTCCCCTCTGGCATATATCATCCTCCCGAAACCCTAAGACTCGGGGAGCGACCACAGAAAGATTCCGGGCAATCTACGGGGCGGAAAACACCAAGAGAGAAAGATCTCTCCGGCAGACAGATTTCTGTCGGGGAATTCCTTCCCGGAGAGGGGAGATCGTCGCCATCAACACCACCATCAAGCTGGCCTTCATCGGGATCATCATCACCATCATCACCACCATCATCACCATCAGCACCCTCATCACCATCTCCATATTGCTATAACAATTGAGTTGAATCTTGCATAGTTCATAGGGGAAACTTTCCCGGTGTTGATTACTCTTTGTAGTTGATGCTATTGAGTGAACCATTGAATTATTGTTTATGTTCAGATTGTTATACATCATTATTCCATCTCTGATCATGATCCATATGATGTCTTGTGAGTAGTTCGTTTTGTTCTCGGGGACATGGGAGAAGTCTTGTTGTTAGTAGTGGAGTTGCGTTGAGAAAGATTCAATAGATTGTTATTTAAGTTGTGGTGTACTTCTTCTAGTGGTGTCATGTGAACGTCGACTACATGACACTTCACCTATATGGGCCTAGGGGAATGCATTGTGTATTTGGCTACTAATCGTAGGCGTTGCCGGAGTGACAGAAACATGAACCCCCGTTAGGAAACCATTGCACAAGGGACATAAGGGTCTTAGAGTTTAAAGCTGTGGTTAGGTTTCTACCTTAATTACTTTCTTGTACTTATGGATGTTTGCGAGGGGTATAATCACAAGTATGTATTAGTATTGGATGGGGCGGTACATTAGCATAGGTTCACCCACACAACACTTAGCAAGCTAAAGAAGATTAATCGACTATATGAAGCGAAAGCACTTGACATTCTTCCCATGTGTCCTCGAGAACATTTGGTCATCTTAAGTAATACAACTAGCTTGTCCTTTGCTGCATAAAGGATTGAGCCACTTGCTGCATTTATTCCTACTGTCTTTTATTTACTCGTACTTTGTTTACTTGCTTTATCGAAAACCCCTAAAAATCCGTTTGCTAAGTATTTGCAGATAATTCCTGATCCATACCACTAGCCAGCACCTTCTGGTCCTCATTGGGTTCTACACTCTTACTTATCGAAAATACTGCGATACACCCCCTATACTTGTGGGTCATCAAGACTATTTTCTGGCGCCGTTGCCTTGGAGTGAAGCGCTATTGGAGAGTGGAACTGGTAAAGGAAACTTCTACTGTGAGTATTGTTTACTTCTGCTAGTTGCTTTATTTTCGTTATGGATAATTGGCTGAGTTTCTTATTTGGTAATGCTACTACCACTACTAAGGTAGTAGATAAGCCACCACCTGCTGAGAATGATGTTTTCAAAATACCTACAAGAATTATTGATCGTGTTATGGATAACTACTATCTTGGGGATGGAACTGTCCATCCCAGTGATCATTTACTCTTTATACACGAATTATGCGGGTTGTTCAAGTGTGCAGGTATTACTACAGATCAAGTTAAGAAGAAGTTATTCTCATTGTCGCTGAAAGGAAGAGCTGAGGAATGGTATAAGCTGCTGAAGAATGGTCAAGCTCTAGAATGGGAGGAAATAGTGCCTCTCTTTTATTTAAAGGTTTATCCTCCTAGTGAGATTCATAAAGATCGGAATCAAATATACAACTTTTGGCCTCTTGATGGAGAGATTACAGATCAAGCTTGGGGGAGATTGAAGTTACTAATGCTCAAATGTCCCATTCATGAGCTCCCCAACAATATTATTATCAATAACTTTTATGCAAGTCTCCCTCTACATGATAAAGATTTATTGGATGCTTCTTGCGCTGGATCATTCACTCGCATGGAAGAAGAAGCTAAATGGGACCTTCTAGACCGTATTCAAGACAATGCTGAAGCTTGGGAGAATGACAAAGCTAGGAAGTTAGGTATAAATTATGATTATGAATGCATTGAATCTTTTATGGGAACTGGTGACTTTGAAAATATTAAAAATGCTTATGTTCTAGACTCTCAAGCTATTGCTTCTTATTTTAAGGCTTTTGCTTCTTATATTGAAGTGCCTAAAAAGAAGTGGAATAAGTATCATGAACCTTATAAAGATATTGCTAAGAGTGTTCCTGCAAGAAGTACTGAAGTTTATACTGCTAATCATGTTTTACCTGAACCTTATATTGAGAAAATGCCTTTTTCAGTTAAGGTAAAGGAACATTCTATGATGGCTAGTATGGTAGATGAAAGTATGAATAAAGCTGTTGAACCTGATAAACAAATGGTTGATGAACCTATAATAGCAAATGTGAAAGACTTTGTTACCAAGTATGAAGAAGAGGGACACACTATCCTTTCTAAGGATACCTCTAATATTGTTTCACATAGTAGTGTTATGACAGCTAGTGTTCCTGTATTTTCTGTTAGAATAAGTGATCATCGCTATGATGGTCCTTGTGATAGCTATATTGTTAAGTTTATGCATGATACTTAAAGTTACTATTAAAGGGGGAAAAGTGTTCTTATGTATCTCAACAATATCAAGTTTCCTCGTTTTATGCTGAAAGTTTTTATGTTGCACTTCTTTTGCCTTCTTATGCAAGTTGCCTCTGGTTTCAACAACTTGTTTGTTTACAAAATCCCCTTGCATAGGAAGTGGGTTAGACTTAAATGTGTGTGTTTTTTTGTTCTCAATGCTCTCTTTCACTTCAATTCATATCCCTATGAGAGCTTCTTCAAATTATCATGCCCATCTTAATGGCTATAAAGAAAGAGCTTTATGGGAGACAACCCAATTTGTTTTTGCTTTTAATTTGTTTTTGTTTTTTTGAGTCTTGGAAGTTATTACTTCGGTAATAACCGCTCCTTATCCATTTTGTTTGGTGTTTGTGTCAAGATCAACCTCTAACGAGAGAGAAGTAAGATTTGGGGAAGTTGCTGTCCCGAAACAGATTTTTGTACTTCACTGTAATACTTCGTGAGAGACCTCTGTCAGTCGGATTGAGCTGTAATGCTTTGTGCTTATGCCCCAGGTTGTTATTTAACTTTCGTTAGTTTTGCACTTTTTAATTTGAGCAACATAAGATTTTCGAAAAAATTGATCTTTACCTGCTGGTCTGTTTTGACAGATTTTGCCACTCTTGCATTTGCTTCTTTATTCGATTTCCTTTTTGAATTCTTTTTGGGTCTTCAAAAGGATTTACTACAGTAGCTTATGTTTCTTGGTTTTCAGTTGAAGTAGGTCTCAAAAGGTTTTATGACTTCACTATTACTAATGTTGCTAATGAGAACTGTGTCAAGTTTTATGTGAATGAAATTTCTAGGAAGTGGAGATAATGGTGTAATAAGAAAAAGAAGGTTTTTATGACTCAAGTAACAAGTGTATGAAGATGAAGATATTGATGATTCAAGTGGTGACTCCGGAAGAATCCACTAAATACCAAATTCAGAGACCTGCAGATTCCGTGTTCAAATATGTAACGGTTCTGGTAAGAATAGTTCTGCGAAAATACAACCCAACTATATTTTTGCAGTTTTCAGTCAATAAGGAAAGCTACGAAGCGAAAAAGGGGCGGAAATGAATCCAGGGTAGCTCACACCACCCTGTGGCGCGAGCCCACCCCTAGCCGCGCCACCAGGTGGTGAGTCCACCTTGGACTCCGCCTCCAACTCGTTTTCACCCAGTACCTTCCTTTTGATGTGAAACTTCGTAATATATAATCCTCCGAGGTTCGTGTATCGTGTTTTCGTCGTGTTTTTTTGTTTCGAGCTGTTTCTAGCTGGTAGAATCCCAGATTTGGAGCCACAATGTCTTCCTCTGGATCATCCAAGGGAGATTCCTTAGAAGATATCATCAACCCATACATGAGAGAATTGAAGATTCATCCCAAGGAGTTGTTGCTCGAAGGTGGGGAGGTCTAGATTAAAGAGGTTCAAGGCCCTAAAGGTGAAGGAAGTCTGGAGGACAGGATGGAAGCACTGGAGAAAGAAGTCTTTAGGTACAGGAAGATGGCGGAGCGCGAAGTGGATATCATCCATAAGATTTGTTCCGAACTCATCACCGAGCACCAAAAGGAGACTGTTGAACTCAAAGACAAAGTCTTCTCACTCCGCCAAACACCAACAAACTGCAAGCACAGTTCTGTGACGTTCAAAATCAAAACTGTGAGTATGAGGCTAGATTTAAACGCATGAGTGCTGCTGCAAGTTTCAGGATGTTGCAAACCACGATGTCCTTTGTTGATGGGAAGCCTTTACCCTGGAAGACGGACGAAGATGAGAAGACACCACCACCACCTAAGGAGTAATTTGGCATCCCCTTGGTTTGTTCCAAGCTTGGGGGAGTGCCGCGGTATCATATCACTATCTCCTATCTTTTTACCTTATTAGTAGAGTCATATCATGAATAGAGGAGTTATTATGTAGTATGGTTTGCATTATAGAAGTGTCCCCTCTCTCGTTAGATATGTATCCCTTGGTGTGAGTTTCCGTTATGGTATATTAATGAGAAGTTCTATCCTTTACTCTTTTGCATAGCTTATATTAGTTTTCAATTCGTGGTTATATGATTGATCATGTTGTTAGTATTGGTATCACTTTGGGATCATTGAGTTAATTTAGTTGGTTTTGGGAAACCTGGATCGATCAGTAGCAACACCTTTTTGAGAGTTGAAAACAAAAAGATAGAAGTACTCTAAAGAAAAAATAATTTCATCATCTTTCTTTCTTGATTTGCTCATAAGTTTAGTATTCTCTAGTTAAGATCTTTTGTGCTTCCAAGGAAGATTGCATGTTTGTCTTTATCACTTGTATGTTTGTTTGTTTCCTTCAACTCCTATACTTGCTACCCAGCCTTGCTAGCCAAAAACCTGTACTGAGAGGGTATTCTTCTCATGCATCCACCTCCTTTAAACCAAAACCTTTGCCATTTGTGTCCACCATACCTACCTAGTAGCATTATTCCTATTCCAAGTAAATTCTTGTTTTATCTACCTCCCAAATTAAAGTTGTTATGTTAAAATTAGTGATTAAAGCTCTGACGAACTTGATGGCACACTTTACTTTCTTGCATTTAATAAACTTGAACCATTGGGTCCTTCTTTGTTGCGTATAAACTTTAAAAAAATTCAAGGCCATTTCTTTTCAGAAATCCTTTTTGAAAACAAAACCAGCACCACTCTACAGAAGTTTGTCCAACCCGTCCTTAACCGCGGACACGGCTATTCGAATAGATTTACACTCTACAGAGGTCGTACACATTCTCCACACCATCCGGGTACACTAGCCTGATCTTCACCGATCGTGGGTCGAGTAACCGATCAAGACTCTCCGGATGCCCACTCCAATATAAGTGCCTACCCTATGGGTGTTAATCCCCTCAACACCGGGACGTCGGTCGAGGACCAACTGGAGCGCTTTTTCCACTCCTCGAGAGTGTGCGCTTTCAATGAGGGGCCCATAGTAACGCGTGGATGCATGCCGACCCTTCGTTCCTTCTCCAGGTCCCACCTTTATCGGAGAAGGCCCACCCTCTAGGGATCCTCGATCCCCTGTAGTAGTTGCGAGGCAGCTTATACCGGAATAGACAACCATAAAATCTAGCCCTGTCCCATACCAGAGTAATGTGGTTGCACAGGGTTAAGTTGTTATAGCTAGACTGCAAAGAACCAGGTGCGTTTTTGTAAACCTTTTTCCTCCAGCATTTTGTAAAACAAATTTTTTTTCTTTCTCAACAACTCTTGGGAGGTCCCACCTCACCAAGGTTTTCTCATAAATCATTTGGTAAAACTTTTTCCAGGGACTTCCCATCCTCTAGGTTTGCTTCGGCTAAATCAGGGGTCTCCAAAGGGATATGGTGTAATACACCATCTACCATACTAGGGGCAAGTAGGTAACATCAATAGGGTTGTACTTAGTAGTACCATTGAGTAATGATTTGGAGGAGCCAAATCACTACCATATATTCAATCAACATATAGTAAAACAATGCAGTTTTAAATCAACAGAAGATAAAACATGCGTAAGTAAAATAGTAGGACAGGGCATATGAGCGAGAAGGTGGCTTGACTGACATCAGCAATATGGCATAATTGTCCCTGGACTTGTTCTTTAGTAAACCATAATAACCAATAGAAACCATCTCCTTCCGCTCTCCGATATACTCTTAACTATCGTTGATAGGGAACACATGCAAACAAACAAGAGGGCATAATCAATACAAGGCATACAATCACCACTACCATTCCGCAAGCCAACAATTGAATAAACTCCAATTAAGGTTCTGTAGTTTTAGAGAGGATTGAATTTAGGAGGTTGAAATGGTCTTGGAGAAGGGGATGAAAATCCCTTAGGATTTATGGTCTAGAAACTATCTAAGAGATGGATTTTGGAACAAGACCATATTCTGTATAGTACTATTGTGTAAAGGTGATACCAATAGATAGATGTTGATAAAATGAAACCAACAAAAGTGGTTTCACTATTTTATCAAATACCAATAGTTTATAGTGATTTTTATGGTGAATAAGAATCTAGTTTTAGGAAATAATTCACCAAAAATGTTCTGGAGCTCCAAAAATTATTTCCTTGGACGGTTCAGTAGGGTTTGATGTACTTGTTCACTGAGAGTTGGAATCAGGTCAATAAAATTACCAAAATGCCCTTGGGAAATTCTCAAATACAGTTATGTAGACATTTTGTCGTTTTCACCAAATTTAATCTATAGAAGATTTTGGTTTGATTTCAAGGACACAGTGTAGGTATTGGGATTACCTTTCTGAAGAAATTGGAAGCAACCTTTTTGGAGTTGTATAACCACTGTAGTGAATTTAGAGGTGAATAAACCATGCACAGAATAGTTTAATTCATAGATAATTATCTAAGGCTCAATAAATAATGAGCTCCTGGAGTTTGGTAGACCTTAGTGTGCCACATCAAAGAAAGTTGGATTTAGGTCAAAACAAATTATACTCTGACCTAGGGAATTTTCTAAAGGTAGATTATGGTTGTTTTTGGTATATTGGCCAGAGCCAAATTATGGTTCACCTTGGCATGGGCCAAAGGAAATGTGATAGGTACCTGGGATACCTACCAGAGGCATTTTATTTTACTCCATTTGGGGGTGTAAAACACACAGGAAGATTTTATTAGTAGAAATATCAATTTGAGTGGGTGATTTATCATAGTTAATTTAAAACTTATCTTGGTCCACTTGTAGCGCTGCATGATGGGCAAAACATGTAGTTACATGTATATATTTTTATTTGGGAAAAATATGGAGTTTTCCATTTTTAAAATGAATTAATCCCAACTACAACAAATAGACCTGGAGAAAAAAAGAAAAGAATAAGTGGGAGACAGAGCTGGGCTGCTTTCTAGGCGAGCTGGGCCGCGAAGGGAGGGGGGTCGGCCCACCGGGCGAGGGGCTGCACGGGGTGCAGTTTTGAAACTGCCAAACGGGGCCTGTTTGCTAGAGAGGGGGAGGTGCTAAAGCGGTACGGGGAGATCCCGACCGTTCGCTTGAGACGGGATCGACGGTGGGGGCATCGTCGTCTTCCCCAGACACAACGACGACAAGGGTAAACCCAAGCTGGTGGCGGGATGGGAGCGGGGCGCTCACCTGAGGGGCGGAGGGGCGACGGGGAGGTGCCGAGGCGATGGAATACTCCGAGGCGAGCCCAGGGAGGGGTGGTAGTGGCGGGTTCGGCGTCGGGAGACGGCTCGCGTGAGGTGGCCGAATGGGGCTCGCTGGAGCTGGTCGGAGAGGCCTCGGGGCTGCATGCATGTCGTCGGAGAGGAGGAAGAGAGGACCAGGAGGTATGTTGTAGCCTCGGGGGAGCCCTGGGTGGTGCGGAGAGGGTTCGGAGAGGGCGGACTCGGGAGGGGAGCTCCGCTCGGGGTTGTCGCTGGTGACAGCGTTCTGGGGTTCCTATAGCGAAAGGAGAGGCATCAGGCTGCAGCTCATGTCCATGGAGGCGATACAGAGAGCAGATAGAGGGCCGGGAGAGACCGAGGGCGACGAGGAGCTTCATCCTCGAAGAAGGCCGAGGGGAGAGATTTTCTCTTCCAAGGGCAATGGGGAGCCATGGGGCTGGATCTGGTGCTTGGAGACGGGAAGGTAGAGGGAGAGGGGGCAAATGACGAAGCAGGGGCAGGGGTGAGAGCCTCTGGCCTTTTTAACCAAGGAGGAAGGGGTCTAGAGTGGACTTGTTCCATGGAGAGGGCATGGATGGAGGTGGAAACCAGAGGAGGTTGCTGTGGGCGTGGGAGTGGTTTCTGGTGTGGGCTGAGGGCAGGGAGAGAGCAGTGTGCCTCAGCTGCAAGGGGAAGAGAAGTTTGCAAGGCAAGGCACTCATGTGAGGCTAAGAACTAGTGTCCAAGCACTAGAGGACAAGCATGCTACAGTGATCACCTATAGTAATCACGACCAGAGGAGATGGTGTTTGCTGTTGTGAGTGGGGGTGATCCTTGGTGGTGATTTTAATTTGGTTTAGGCCACTAATTACTTAGTTTGCCACATTTGATCACAATGAGGATTGCGCAGGAAGTTTAATATTTTGTATAAGACAAGGTAGGGAGCTGGTACTGGTAGGTAAATGAGGTCAAGGTAGATATCTAGGAATTATTTGGGATTTTTCTAAAGATTTAAAGTCCACTTAAATCCCTTTATTCAAAAACTGCAGAAGTAGTTTCTAGAAGATCATTTGATAAACTTACTTTGGACAAGGGGAGTTTTTGATGTGAGATGGTCCCAAATACCATATTACACCTTTGGGAATTTTCCCAAGATTTATTGGAGGATAAAAGTATTTAAAACTATTATTATTCCATTTCAGCCATTTAAGGAAATGGGCAAAAATAAATAATAAATCTCTCCAAAAATATTTATTTTTGAAGTGGGAAGATGGGGTCTGATATGTGGGTCTCAATTTAGCAAAATTTGGGGAAGTGCTTTGGAAAAATCCAAACTTTCCCTTATGGAAGAGGTTTTGAAGAATTTGTCTATTAAGGAATTAATTTGATTTGGAGCCAAAATAATTATGGAGAATTATTGATTATTCTTGATGATCAAGGTAGATGATGTATACAAGGTTTAGCAAGCATTTGCAACCTTGGGATTGGAGAATCCGAGTTGATTTTGGTGAAATACCCTAGATTAAGGATCTACAGTGATGTTAATTTTATACAATCAAAACACGGTTGTATCTTGGAGCTCAGATCTCTCCATGGGGCAAGGGGTAGATGGATGGATAGACCAAGTGATTTACATCAACATGGTATAGGGGTTTGAGCTTGATCCTGCTTGATCTCCCCAAGACAGGCTTTCAAACTTTGAATAAAATAAGCCTGCGAAAGCAGATTATCAACTAGCCTTCCAAACCTTGTGGGTTTAAGCATCCCAAGGATCCACTTTAAACAAGTGAAGTAGGTATTTATAGAACTATATTAGTAGAACACAACCATGCAAAGCGTTGGTCCATAGAAGGTTGGATGGTGGTGTGAGCTTATACCAAAGTAGGCATGTTGACTAGATTTGCAGGAAACGTTATTTTCTTGCCTGCAAAACCATCAAGAACAAGTGGGTTGGAGGATGCTCTAACCAAGGGAAAGAGTGGTCCTTGGTAGTCCTTATGATTGTTAACAAGGTTGTTCCAGTGCATTACCAAAAATGCACAAGGGTTGAGAAAGGGATACATTCAAATAGGTGATGTTGGAAACAGATTTAGGGTTTTGACTAGAACATGAGAGGGGATGTTTTTGTTGGTTTTCAAGGTACCCAAGCATCATCTAGTGAATGATGTTGGAGTGTAGATTGAGTAGGAGGGATCCTGGATTGCTACTGGTCCTCATTGACTTGGAAACTTCTTGAAGGGATCACTTTAGAAGGGGTCTGGTTAGAGGTGTTAGATGATCACCTAGTAGGTAGGGATCATATCGAGATTGGTCTTCTTCCTTAGGGTGTGTTGATTTGGAAACACCTTGATCCTAGTGATGAGCTCCTAGAGTAGGTCATACTAATTCTAAGCAATCAAGTCAACAGCAGATCAAGGCAACTCATCTTACAAATCAACTACTACTGGGGTTACCACCAAGCTTAGCTTGAGGTAAGGATGGGTATTTTGAAATAGGTTGGTGTTTGAACAAGGTAAGGTCCTTGGTATCTTTACCAAGAGTAGAATTCAGATCTTTTAAAAAAAATTTTTTTGGGAAACCTAGAGATAAGAATAGTTGAAGGTTCTATCTTGAAAACATAAGGAGATTATGTTAGATAACTCTCCATAGTTTTGTCAATAGAAGTTACAAAAATAGTTTTGGTTACATAAGCATCTTGGCTCATGCTTTGAAATGCCAGAACATTTCATAATATGAAAATTAAGCCAAGACTATTTTGGGAAGTAGCTTTTCTCAACCAGTGTTAAGGTAAGGAGTATATCATCTAATACAGATTCATATGCATAAGCATATCCAAACAATAAGCAAACACTTCAGCATTAAACAAGAAAAAGTTTTTGCTCCCCCTGATTTTTGCTTTCTGGACAACTAATCAGGGTTGCTGAAATTGGGATGTTACACTATGGATCCCGACGGTGTGAAATAAAAGGGGTACTTGTAAGATCATGGAGTCTATGTGTGTGTTATTGAAACGCCTGGGACGCTAGCCTAAGCCATGCTTAATCATTGTGGAAACTTGCAACATAACTATAGTGAGCATTCTATGAAGCATCCTCAATTAAAACCTATGCAAATATGAAATAAAAAGATCACTGAGATGCTCATTATCTACTTTCCTTGTCATTTTTATTATGGGATAGCTCATGTGGCATGTGCAAGGGGTACCCCGTTGGCGGTTCTCTATGATACGTATGTATTTACAATGACAAGAGCTTACTTGTGACTAAAGTTGAGTAGCATGAGGTTCGGTACTCATAAGTAAGGGGCATGAGATTTCAACTTATAACTTGTCAAGCATATCCTCTTAGTTGTGTCACTTTAACTTTAATCACCCAAAAGATGCCTATGATACGGGCAATGAGAGCTCAAAGCTAATAAGTACCATAATTTTTGGAAGCCCTTTATGAAACTTGAAATCCCTGCTTCCATCTGCGAAGGTCCTTTCTTTTTATCTTTTAGTTGAGTCCGTCAACCTATTCCCTTCTATCTCAGCAAGTATTTTGAGTTGTTCTGTTTCATTCATTCATACGATGATTTATTCAATCATGTTTCTTATGTTCCTTGTTTTGCACATTGCTCTTATCTTGATGTCTACTACTTTGAAAGCTATCATTGAAAATCAGTTATTTGTGAACGCCAGCAATTTGTCAACTATTGTTCGCCAAGAGCTAAGTTTGCCATTACCAATTATGATTTACTTGATGTATCTTTATTGTGTTTCCTTTACTTATTGCAAGTTAATTTATATAATAGTGAGTTATCTTCTATTATGATCTATGTATTGATGAACGTGATGCTTCTTGTCAGTATTCTTTTATCGACTCTTCACTCCATAAACCTGAAGCCATGTTTATTGAGCTCAGTTTCGCTTGGGGACAAGCGAAGTCTAAGCTTGGGGGAGTTGATACGTCCATTTTGCATCACTATTCTATATCATAATTTACCATTATTCATTGATATATTTCATATTAAGAGATGATACTTATGTTATTTCATCTGTTTTTGCATGATTGATGACTTTTGGAGCATGGACCGCTATAGTCAGGATTCTGATGGAAAAGGTGCTGTTTGGAGGCAAAATTCATGAAGATCAGAAAATCCGGGAAAATATACGCAAAATCCTATTTTTACAGAAGACGGAGGAAGCCAGAAGGAGGAGTGGAGATGGGCCACTGGGGGCCGACACCACCCCCTGGCGCGGGCCAGCCTAGGCCGCGCCACCAGGTGGTGTGGTGCCCTGGTCCACCTCCAGCTCTCCCCTCTGGCGTATATAATCCTCCCGAAACCCTAATACTCGGGGAGCGACCACAGAAAGATTCCGCCGCCTCTACGGGGCGGAAAACACCGAGAGAGAAGGATCTCTCCGGTAGACAGATTTCAGCCGAGGGAATTCCTTCTCGGAGAGGGGAGATTGTCGCCATCAACACCACCATCAAGCTGGACTTCATCGGGATCATCATCATCATCACCACCATCATCAACATCAGCACCCTCATCACCATCTCCGGTGTTGATTACTCCTTGTAGTTGATGCTATTGAGTGAACCGTTGAATTATTATTTATGTTCAGATTGTTATACATCATTACTCCATCTATGATCATGATCCATATGATGTCTTGTGAGTAGTTCGTTTTGTTCTTGAGGACATGGGACAAGTCATGTTGTTAGTAGTGGAGTTGTGTTGAGAAAGATTCAATGGTTTGATATTTAAGTTGTGGTGTACTTCTTCCAGTAGTGTCATGTGAACATTGACTACATGACACTTCACCTATATGGGCCTAGGGTAATGCATTGTGTATTTGGCTACTAATCGTAAGGGTTGCCGGAGTGATAGAAACCTGAACCCCCATTAGGAAATCATTGCACAAGGGACGTCAGGGTATTAGAGTTTAAAGTTGTGGTTAGGTTTCTACCTTAATTACTTTCTTGTACTTACGGATGTTTGCAACAGGTATAATCATATGTATGTATTAGTCCTAGGAAGGTCAGTACATTAGCACAGGTTCACCCACACAACACTTAGCAAGCTAAAGAGGATTAATCAACTATATGAAGCAAAAGCACTTGACAGAATTCCCGTGTGTCCTCGAAAACGTTTGGTCATTTTAAGTAATACAACCGGCTTCTCCTTTGCTGAATAAAGGATTGTCCCACTTGCTGCATCTATTCTTATTGTCTTTTATTTACTCGTACTTTATTTACTTGCTTTACCAAAAACCCCTAAAAATCTGTTTGGTAAGTATTTGCAGAGAATTCTTGATCCATACCACTAGCCAGCACCTTCTTCTCCTCATTGGGTTCGACACTCTTACTTATCGAAAATACTGCGATACACCCCCTATACTTGTGGGTCATCACTAGGCATTTGCTGAAATTTTCAAACAATTTAAGGCTTTCAAGAAGATGACCATCGTCTAGAAAAAAGGTGACCAAGGTCATGGAAATAGTTTATGATGACGTGTCTGTATTTGGTAGATCGGTGCATCTTTGCAAATCAACCAATATGTCTGCTACAAATTTGAAGTTTGTTTTGGAATTTCCAAGTAACAAAAATGTGTTTTGTTGTGAAGCAACTACAAAGAGGATGGCTCAAAATGCCACCGCCCCCTTTTTTCACACAATGTATAACGCCCTTTCAGCTTCCTGGCTAAATTTGTGCAATAAAATATTTTTTTGGCTAGATGTTTGAATGGATGGACAGGATGTTTGAATGGGTGGGTGGGATATTTCGGTGATGTGCCGAAATTTTGAAGTTGAAGCTTCTAAGGTACACTACTCCCACTTGGGATGTTGCCCCCGTCAGATAGACCCACATGCCTATATGCTTTCCAGCATTTAATGAGTTTATAGACATCTGCCGAAATTAATGAACATTAATTCAAGGCTTTCAAACAAGAGGAGCAAGGTCACAACCATAGTTTCTATACCTTTTTCATGTTTTGTACTACATCGTACATTGAAGCATCTTCGCCAACCAAGCATAGAAACGTGTCCATATTTGGTAGATCGGTGCATCTTGGCATTTCAAGCAATTGTTTATAAAGGAGATTCCAGATTTGATGGATAATGCCCTACTTTCATGAGTTTCTAAGCTTCCTAGCTGAAGATGCTAAAATTAAATAACTTTTTGACAATTGAAAGTAAGTATGTCTATTTACGAACTACAAAGTGTGTGATATAGCTTGCTCTTGACTTTTAAAAATAGTTTAAAGGTACTGAATTTGTCAAATATTGGAGAACCTCTGAGAGTTTTGCAAGATTTCAATTTTTTGATATGAATAGTAATGACACCAAATTTGGGCCAGTTTTTTAAATAAAGAAACAAAATATAAAACGAAATAAAACCATTCGTTTCTCCGTTGGTGTCTCACTATGTGCATTGGCTAATTTTCATAAAAATATATAAAATTGTATAACTCTTGAAAAACTCGTTTCACAATATGGCGTACCAGGTTTGAACATTCATGGCTTTCAAAAACTAGATGACCAATGTCAAGGATATATGTGTTACCATACTTCATGATAATGTAACCGTGTTTGGTAGATTGGTGCATATTGGTAATTCAACATTGTTTAGAAAAGGAGCTTCCATATTTGGAGTTATTTTAAAAGCTCTAATCGATAATAATGGCTTTAATTTTGCCATACGATATATGGAGTACCATGTATGAATTTGCATGGCTTTCGAACCAGGTGACCAAGGTCATGGCCATATCTTTGTTATAGTTTAGAACAATATGTTTGTATTTGGTAGATTTGTCCGTATTATTGGCATTTAAAATATTATTTACAAAGGAAGCTTCTGAATTTGAAGTTATTTTCAAATTTTCAAGAAAAGATAATGGCTTTTGTCATGAAGAAACTACAAATAAGTATATCTCAAAATCCCATTACCCTAGTTTCCACACAAGATATTTATAGCCTGGGGTTTAGGGTTCGTGTTTTTTGGGTTGAGGGTTTAGGGGTTTAGGGTTTATGGTATATGATTGAGGATTTCAGTGTTTAGGGCTTAGGAGTTTAAGGTTGGTATTTAGGGTTTAGGGTTTTCTAGGTTTTAGGGTTTATGAATTTTCAATAATAATGTTCAAGCTTTATATATATATGCTTATATATATTCGTGGAGTAGACTAGTGTTCTCGCAATTTAATGAAAGTATCTCATATTTTGATCTATAAGTGCATCATACCTGCTTGGTAAGGGGATGAGGGTTTAGGGTTCATGGTTTCTGGGGTTTAGGTGTTTAGGGTTTAGGTTTTTTTGGAATTTTTGATAATTTTCAGGCTGCTTTTTATATGCTTATATTCTTGGAATTGAATGGCGTTGGCACTATTTGAAGAAATTTTATCTGAAATTTTGATCTACAAGTGAATGTGATACCTCATTTGCCAAGGTCGTTTAGGCGGGGTTGAGGGTTTAGGGTTTAGGGCATTTTCAGTAATGTTCAAACTTTATTGTTATATTCGTGGAATAGAATGAGGTTAACGCAATTTAATGAAATATTGAATCTTAGATTTTGATCTATAAGTCCATGGTACCTGCTTGGTTAGGGTTTATATGGGTCGAGGGTTTAGGGTTTTAGGGTTTTACGATTTAGGTTTTATGGACTGAATAGGGTTTAGGGGGTTTATCGAATTTTCAATTATACTCAAGATTTATCTTATATTTGTTGAATAGAATATGGTGTTACCTAACTCATTGAAAGTATTTCAAAATTTGATCTATAAGTGCATCATACCTGCTTGGTTAGGGTTTATGGGTTGAGGGTTTGGGGTTTTAGGTTTAGGTTTTATTAGGGGTTGTTTAGGGTTTAGGGTATTTTTGATAATGCTCAAGATTTATGCTTATATTCATCGAATAGAATGGAGTTACCAGTTTAATGAAAATATATCATTTTAGATTGATAAGTCCATGCTACGTGTTTGGTAAGGACACTACAAGAAAAGTTGGCTTTTACAACGGATGATTTTCGAGGTTGAAGGCCCATTTTTCGTGGCTAAAAAGTCTTCTACGACGGATACCCTTCGTGGTAAAAGCCCCGTCACAAAAGAATCTACCACGGTTTTTTTTTGACCATGGAGGATCGCACCCTTCAGCCACGAAAACTTGTTCTGTCGTAGATCTGTTCGCCAGCCGTGTTGACTGCTGACGTCATGCAAAATCCCACATGGCACCTGTCGTTAACGGCCGGTTACCGCCATTAACGGTTACAGAAACCGTAGCAGAAGCCTGGCCCAGAAAGGCCTGCTAATTGTTAAGTGGGTCGGCCCACGAGGAGATCCCAATAAGATTATGGCCCTTTACTCTCAAGCCATGTACTGTTTGACGTGGCGCATTAATGAATCCATTCAGGCCCCGTACGATTTCAGGCCCGCTATAGTTTTGGCCTAAAGAAGACCCACTTTGGTAGAATAATATGCGGTCCATTAGGGGCCTACGCTAGAAGGTCAGACACTTTAAGGCCTACAGGCGGCCCGTTACTGTTCCTACAGCCCATGGGGTTCGCTCCTGTTCTATCCATTTATTGTTATGGCCTTTTACATTTCTAGGTTGCCAGTGTTAGGATCCTTTACTATTCTAGCCTTTTACTGGTCTGGCCTTCTACTGTTCCGGCCATTCACTGTTTAGGCCTTTTGCTCTTATGGCCTTCTACTGTTTCTGCCATTTACTGTTCAGGCCTTTTACTCTTCTGTTTGTTTTGCTATGCGGGCCCTATACTGCGCGGGCTTTTTACTATTCAGGCCTTTTACTGTTTCAGCTCTTTACTGTTCGGATATATCAATATTCGGTCCCATTAAAATTCGGGCCCTTTACTGTTCTGACCTGTTCTTGTTCAGCCCTGTATGATGACCTTCCTCTTACGGCCTTTTAGTGTTTGTTTGGCCCATCTACTAGCCATCATATTTGCGTATTCTATAACGATGGTGAAATTCTGTTTTTAAATAGTCCATTAATATTATAGCCCGCTAATGGCCGCGCTAGTATCACCCTATTACATCAATAGATATTTTTGAAATTTATTACAGTCCATACTTTCAACAAAAACAAGATGAAGCATTACACAGACATCACGAGACATGTGTTGCAACAGGATTTTTGCTATGGAGTTTACATCCCCATACAAGTAACAACTGGCATACCATGACAGTTGTAGAAGAGATTATCAAGTAGACTGTTCGTCAAATTTTGTCGATCTTTCAGTTATTGTATCTGTTCACATGTAATCGTGATTATTCCATCTATTTGCTCTGTTTCTTGTTCAATTAAATCAATTGTGTGGAGTGTAGCTGTAACACCTCTTTCTGCTGGAAAAACTAAAATCGTGGGCCGATGCAAGCAATAATCACTGTCACTGCTGCTTTGTGAAATGAACCCAATACTTAACGTATGATTCCTCCCTTCTTCCACATAGCTTCATGTGCAACCTGAAACAAAGAAAACAAGTCAGCACAGCGTACCGGCTAACAGGCGGCCATCTTATATGTAAAATAATTCAAATTCATCATTGGCCAGGAACAATCAATGTTGTGCCTCGTACATCTCTTTCCGGAATAATAGGAACTATCGATGTCCTGGACCGATGCGTACATCTGCCAGTATTATAGCCACTCTGGAACAAACACTGCAGGTTACTTGCATGCTGAAACTAAGACATATTAAGTTAGAGGAGCAAAGCAGGCGAAAAAACACCATGTTTTTGTCAAAGAATTTCAAAATTGGCATTGTCCTAATATAACAAATCAAACAATCAACATGTGTGTCTCATGCAGACTAACTAAACTAGTGTGGTAATGAATGTAGGGAATCAAGCAACTCGACTCTTTCCCTCATAAACTAATCATATCACTTAATAACGCAAATATAGAAATATAACAATAAGAGGTGCATGAGATTGCTTTAGCTGCTTAGATCTAGTCGGGACAACAAAGCATTAACCTAAAATATAAGAATATAATTTAAAAATGGTCTATAGTATGAACTAGCCAAAAACCTCCAACCACTGGTGGCATTGCTTTAATCATCAGACAACTATGATAGTACCTTGGAAAAACAAGCAATAGATCAAGTGTCTTAAATAGACTACCATAATCATTTCAGACAAACAAGATATCAACCATTCCTTTTCAGTAGCCAGATCATTCAAATATTTTGACCGTCGGGCTAGTAATAAAAAAAGAAGAGATCCAAAGAGATGGGTCATTTGTTGCCAAAATAATAGTTGGATGCATCCAAAACGTAGCACAAACCTTCTTTGCAATGCCTAAAACTATTGTATTTCCAACTGCTGGCAGTATCATTGTACTTATAACTATGCAAGAAAATCCAGTAGACAAACAAGCAAATGATACATTGTGCACCTTGCAAGGTTAATGAAGTATTTAAACAATGTATGTCTATGAACCATGTCAGAATATAGCATTGATGCAATCACAAGTCAACTAAAAATTCATAGGAACCATAACCAGTTGAACCATATGGTGGCTAATATTAAACTCGCAACATCATCTGATCATGTATAAATGAAAATCTCTTGTTTATTATTAATAAAACATTGTATTTCTCATAGAAATTGCCATCCCTAGTTTGAGACTAATGGGCCTCAAACCTGCAGCTTCACCTTGATAGGGCGGTTCTCTGACCATTTAAGTTAAGAAAATCATTACATTGCTTTAATGATGAGCAAACTAAAGAATCAAATTGGCAATAGACTCTATATGTGCATCATGTAGAGTAGCTATTGAGGTAATGAATTATGAAATCAAACAACAGGTACATGATAGAGTTCCAGATCATATTAGATGATAATAGCTCTGACAATCTCACTATGAGTAGTCTAGATAGAACTCCCTCCATTTCAAAATATAAGATGTTATGGATTTTGTCAAACGAATGTATCTAGACACCCTTTAGCGTTGGTAGAGTAATTGCTAGTATTGTATGCATTTTTACTAGTCCAAGTTACTCGCCACCAAGAATAAGTAATTTATACTAGTCTCATACATATAACACTAGACTATGTTACTACCTCCAGAGTGCATATAAGCTCAATCATGGTGGTGATCTCTAATATTATAATAGAATATAGATTAGCATAAAAGTGGATATACTTCAATCACCACCACCTAATCATGGTCTAGTTAACGTATATATATAGATAGAAGATCATCAGTCAAATATAGCAAAAAGAGATCTCCACCATGATTGAGTGAGCAAATTGAATTATAACTCAAGGGATTTACGTTCGGTCTTTGTGAAGTATTGTTAAGGTTCATCTTGTTCTAATCATTGGCCAACTCATGTGGTGCCGACACTAGACAATCTGACTACCTCCAGAGTGCATACAAACTCTTAATTATAGCAGAAAGATGCAATAATAGACTATAAATTAGCATGAAAGTGGATATACTAAAATTACCACCACATAATCATAGTCTAGTTGACGCATATGCAGATAGATAGATAGATAGATATGATGACGAGTCAAATATAGCAAAAAATAGGTCATCACGATGATTGTGTGAGAAAAATGAATTATAAATCGAGATATTTACAATTGGTCTTTGTTACATAGAAGAAAATATAGCATAAAAGTGGATATACTTAAATCACAAACACCTAATCATGGTCTAGTTAACATATAGATAGATAGATAGATAGATAGATAGATAGATAGATAGATAGATAGATAGATAGATAGATAGATAGATAGATAGATAGGTAGATAGATAGATAGATGAACACAAGTCAAATATAGAAAGAATAGATCATCACCAAAATCAACTGAGCACATTGAATTATGAATCGAGGGATTTACTTTTGGATTTTGTGTAGTCTTGGTTAAGGTCAACCTTGTTCTAATCATTAGCCGAATCATGTGGTACCTCGTACAAACAAGCATCTGACACTAAGCACATCTCAGTAAAAACAAGAGACTTACTATTTCTTTTGGTGTAGTCCCGTTGGAGGACATCCTGTTGTCAGTTCATTCTTTGAAGACATCCACCGAATCGATACTTGGATAGACGATCCATCTACTTTATTGTTGCTCTTCTGCATATAGGTTCAGGCCACTCATTTACATAAAACATGTTTGCATTTAGCAATACAAAGCAACGGGTACTTACAAGATTGTAGGGGCGATTCACTCTACGATTCTCCGTGTTCCCTGTGAGAGGAAATAATATCAGATAGTGGTTGTTGTTGTTTATAAAGAACTAGATAGAAATTATAGTATAATCACTTGTGAACATGTAGAGCAGGGAATGGCGGAATATAAAGAAACATTTAAATGACATAAACATTGCCATCGCGACAAAATAGAATGCAGTTACAGTCACTCCTTAGCATGAACAAGAGAGAAATTACAAAGATTTAACTTGTGAAATAGGATTGCAAACAAAGATGAGAAGTGCCATAAAAAGTGTCACCATCTACAGAGCAGGCAGTTACTGTACTAACATTTGGACAAACAAGATAGACATTACAATGGTATATCTTGTGAACTTATAGAGAAAGGAATGCTAACCCATTTGTGAAGTGACTTAAAAAGCCACGAACTACATAATAGAAGGTAGATACTGCTGCTGCAGAAATTGTAATTGAGAAAATTAAATTTATAGAGAAGGGCATGCATATAACCATGTTAAGTGCCTTAAAACATGCCATGTAATACTACATCCAATCCAAAGTAAATAAGGCGTATAGATTTTTCACAAGTCAATCGACACAAAATTGGACCAAGTTTGTAGAACATACCAGGAACATCTACCATACCAAACCAACGCCATTCAATACATCGGGGTATATTTTCATAGACGCAAATGCCACAAATTAACCCTTAATATATTTTTCTACGAGCTTGGTAAAAGTCATCATTGTTTTACTTTAAAGTTGTATAGGCCTTGTTTTACGAAATGGATGTACTCCCTTCGTTTCAAAAATTATAAGTCATCATCTAGACCACTTTTAGTGTGTAGGTTCATGTAGGTTCGGAGTAAACCTACTCACTAAATGGTGTCTAGATACACTCCTATCACAAAGCTAAATCATCTTATATTTTGAAACGGAGGGAGTAGTACACAATACGAGGTAGCTACTGTCGGAGCTTAATTGAAAGAAATAATAATTGCCTAACTTGCAGAGGGAATGCAAAACCAACAAGTTGAATGACATAAAATTTGCGATGAATTACATAAGAGAAGGGAGTTATTGTGTTTGCTTAGAACAACCAGATTGAAATTAAAATACCATAAATTCTGTTGTAGAGCAGGGAATGTTAACCTACATGTTCAATGGCTTAAAACTACCAATGAACTCCAAAATTACATGCAGTCAGTATTGTAGAAACAGACAAAGCAAGTGCACATTATGATGACATAACTTGTGAACTTGTTGAATAGGTAGGCAGCTTCAGATGTTCAGTGAATTAACATTTTCCATGAACTGCATAATACCAATGAACTCTAATGATGTCTGTTATGTACTACCAAATTTGTTTATGTATATTAAGAGTAATTGTTGGTCGAAGAAAAAACACGCATAACAAGGACGCATTATACCTTGAAACAGAAGGAGTAGTTTAACGCATGGATTTAACATAGACTACACCGAATTTATCAAGGGAGAGTGGGATATCAGTTAAGCCAGAGGTAGGAATTTACCACCAATATAGAAATACAGTTCACTATCGTAGGCTCATACCTGCTATATTGAAATGAACGAACAAGCAGATCTGGTTTACCTAGGCCACGGTATCGTTTACGCATATAGGACATCTTTGCGGGTGATGTCAAGGATGCCGAGGGTGCCCGGTAGTGGTGAGTCAGGCTGAAGTAGATAGATCTCGGCGACATCTGTGAAGAAGATCTATGGAGGTTGTTGATGGGTCTGGCTTGCTTGACAAGATGGCGGTTGAAGGAGATCCGGTGTAGTACACGGAGTCGTCGGTGAAGCAGATCTGTTACGACCAATTATTGATTTGAGGCGCTGCACAAGTGCGTCGATGAAGCAGATCTGGTGTAGTGGACTGTTGAGTCCGTGAAGCAGATCTAATGTAGCGCACACCAGTGTAGGTGGAGTAGGTCAGGTGCTATGGACTAGGGAGTCGGCAAAACTAACACGGTTGTATGGAAGAAGGTGTCAGGCGAACTAGGGTTCGGTAAGGTGGACGTTGGCTGATCCCTTAGACTGGTCAGGAGTATATGGTATAGAGGTATGGCATGTAGGTCGGCTAAGTGCGGTGGTTTAGGAGCTAGAGGTGGGCTAGGGGTTTGGGGTGGCGTGTGGGGCGGCGAAGTGCGGCGGTGATGTTCCGGTGCGGTGGTGCAGGAGCTGGAGGTGAGATAGGGGTTGGGTGGCGTGTAGGCGGGCGAAGTGCTGCGGAGATGATTACGGTGCGGTGGTGCGGGTGCTGGAGGTGAGAGGGGGTTGGTTGGCGTGTAGGCCAGCAAAGCGCTGCGGGGATAGGCCTATGCGGTGGTGCAGGAGCCGGAGGTGAGAAAGGGGTTAGGGTTTTTCGGAGTGCTTTGGGGGAAATGGCGTTGGTGGAAGGTGGGCTACCCAGCTTCAGAGTTGTGGGGACCCCCGACCCCCCAGAGGGGAGAGGGATTACCAACCATACCCACGCCCCAACATTTGTAGATAGGCCATTGTCAGTGGTAGAAAAGGAATTTCATACGACTACAACTTGAAATATTTTGGTGGAGGTGAGGCGGGAGAATTTGCCACTCTAGGATTTTGAATTTGGCTATACAGTTCAAAATATTTAGAATAATAATATCCTATCCTATCCTAGGAGTATCTATAGTCCAATGACTAGAAAAAATAGTTTACTGTAATGTCCTAGCCTTTCTAGGTACGGAATATTTCCGAAGCCATTTCTGCAAAAATAAGGTCTCTACCTTTGGCTCAATTACGTACACACATGAAGGTATGTAGTAACATGAACTAGAGTAGTATGTTTCCCACTATGACCATCCTAAGAGGCTAGTGTATCCGGTAGTCTAAGCTAAATATAGACCACCATGGATCAAAAAATGCCTCCGGTGGCTTGAGTATCTGGTGGTCTAAAATTGAGACATCCTCCAAACAGGCTACTCGTTGTCCATATTTGGACAACCGAGCCACCATGTCTAAAGCAAAGTTGGTCTCTCGCGAGCTAGCTCCCGCGCCAAATCAGAGCATTTGGTGTACTGATTTTCTATGTATATTGACTATTTGTGTGCAGATGGACATATAGACTATCAAATTTACACTATCCACTAGAAAACTAAAGTCGTGTAAAAGGAATCTTTTTACACCATTATCTATAAAGTGAAGATGTAGACTACCAAATTTAGACAAGCCATTAGAGATGCTCTAAGGACTTCCATAGCGTGATCGCCCAATAGATAGAAAAGTTGCCACCTCATAAGCGATGCCTAGAAATTATTTTGAGGCACCGAGCTCACAATGTGATCACTTTGGCCAGAAATAAATAGCTGGCCCAGAACGTGATAAACAAATTAACTCGACCAATCTCCATGGCTTATCTTTGGTGAAGGTCCTCTTAAGAACATGCATAGTACACATATATTGATATTCTATTGGGTTCCCTGAAAAAATTGTGGCATCGATCAGGCAATGGAGGGCATCAGTGCTAGATTCTTGTAAAGTGATTTGGGCACCGATTTTTTCACACGCTGTGGAAGGCCTAAGAGACTACCAAATTTAGACAAGCCACTAGAGATCAAGGCAAAAAAATACTAGCGTGCTATTTAATTTAGCGTGGCTTTTCACCAGACGATATGAAAGTTATAGTGTGCCAATGACGCGCTATTTTACAAAACAAATTTTTGTAAAAATTTAAAAATATAACAGGTATATCATGAATATAAACGATTTCAGCATGTAATTAATTGCCTAGAGTAATACTTGTACATGCATAATCGATTCCAGCGCTATCCAAGTTGGAGGATAACTGGCAGGGCTGAATCTAGGTACAGCGCCAGGTGCTGCAGCAGGAGGCGGCGGCTTGACACGATCACTTAAGTTTAATAATCAAATTTTTATGGTATGTTTGCTTACTCGACACATTCATCATATGTTATCTTACTCCACACCCGCTAACAAAAAAATAATGTCCTATACTTGAAATAGCTCTAACACTATGATGTTTTAGCACGATATATCATGCTATTTCAAAAATAGCGCCATAGCGAGAAAAATATTTAAAAAATATCGTGGACTCTCCAAATACGCTATATCATGCTACATAGCATGAAATAACGCACTATTTTTTCCATGCTAGTAGTAATATGCATGTATTGTGCTAATGACTATCAAAAGTATTCCATTCGTCCATAAATAACTGAGTTGGTGTTGTCTAGATTCGAATATATTTAGACGCATTTTAGTGTATATATACATTCGAATATAGACAAATCCAAGTAAGTTATTTATGGACGGAGGGAGTAGTATTTTTAGATGCTAAAATGGAAAAGAATATCCAACTGCTGGCAATGTTAGGATTCGAGAGTCTTGATCCAACACTTGAAATGTGTACGAATAACTTTGAATATTGACCGTTGGATCAAGACTCACGAATCCCAACATTCTCATCCGTTGGATCTTCTTTTCCATTCTAGTATCTGGAAGATTTTATTGATAGTCTTCATGACAATGAATGGTATGCACAAAACTCAAAACACACTTCTCCATCATTCCAGAATCTTCTCCCTCGTTTCTCTAGACCATGTTACCAAAATTTTCAAGTTTTGGATAGCTAATAATCGTTGACTTCTAAATGATATAAAAGTACAAGAACCAAATATACAGCCATACTTTATAGATGTTGATCAAATTTATATGTTTTTATGCTTTACCTATTAAAATTTTATATATTGGTGATATGTTAGACGTCTAGGTACTATTAAACAAGAATCCAGCTCCTCAGAACAATTAGATCTAACAGCCCAACGGTCAGGATTGGTGCTAAGGATCCAATTCAAAACTGCTCCATTGTAGTAGTAGAGAGAATACAGCCTACTATGCTATGAAATTTTGGGGGTGGTGACATGATGGTTCTCGAATCCAGGTGCTCTGAAACATTAGATCTAATAGCCCAACGGTAAGGATTGGTGTTAAGGATCCAATTCAAAACTTCACCATTATAATAGTAGAGATATAATGGTAAGATAAGATAAGAAATAACTAGTGAGTTGCAAGTGCCTTGCACGTGAGAATAAAATAATATAAGTATGACATATCAATTTTTATATAAAATTATAGTAGTAGGTGAAACTTAAAAAATATTTATACTTTCGAGCCACGTTCATAAAGTATCTCGTGTGTTTGGTTCTTGTACTTTTTGTATAATCTATAAATCAACCTATAGCCGTAAATAATCCACGTCCATAAAACTAATCCGTAAATAAATTCTATTCTATAGGAGTACGTGGGTGGGGCCAGAGGGAACTGCATACCCTTTCCTCTCTAGAACCGCTCATGCATGCATCTCCTGATCTTCCTAGCGGTTCCTTTGTTCTCTATCCCATTCCTTTTATGTCACCTGCCCGGACCTCTGCAAAAAAAGCAGAAGGCGCCAATCATACTCCATGGCGGTGCCATTGGACAAGTGTACTACTTTGTCGACCCTGGCAACACCACACTACAGGTGGCGTATACCAACAGAGCATCGGTGGTGAACGATTACATCGAGAAAATCGAAAAGCTCTTGGAGAAAACGGATGACAATATTGTTAGCCTCGACATCGAGTACACCAACGAGCAATCATCGAATCAGTAAGGTTGCTATCATCCAGCTATGTGTGGGCATGGATTGCCTAGTCTACCAAATCTGCCAGGCCGACCAGCCATGCTCCAAGCTAGTAGAGTTCCTCGCCAACCCTAACATTTCCTTTGCAGGCGTCGACATTGGCAACGACCGTATCAGGCTAAGGTGTTCTATAGTACCAGTGACGAACTTCGTGGACATCCAAAAGAGGTGGAAGCCTGCTGGCTCCGCGAATGAGAAGGATTCTTTGGCTGACTACGCGGTGGCCCTCATAAACATCCGTTACAAAGTCATGAAGAAGAAGAAGAAGTAGAATGTGGACCACAAGCAATGGGGGAACATGCCCCTGACCGAAGAGCGGATCAAGTATGCAAGCCTCGATGCCTATGCGACCTACAAGGTATACAAGCAGATAGTGAACTCCGAGAGGGGTCAACAAACTCTCGAAATGTTCAACCAAAAAAAGAACTAAGGAAGAAGGGCAAGGGTAAGCTAACCAAAGAAGAAGACGAAGACTAAGAATGGTACACCATGTGACCTACGAGTATATCTTTGCGTTTCGATATATCCTTGCTTGATACTACTCCTACATGTACTATACTACTCGCAGAAGTTAATGCATGTATATACTGGAGGCATGCAAGGTGCGGAGGCAAGAATTAATGCAAGGAATCACAATTGTTTCTTTTATTTTGACTGCAGAGTGATAGTAGGAGTAGGCATCATAGCATACGCCAACAGCCCACCCCACCTCAATGAATTGTCTTATCAATCAACAGCCATGGCAGATTATAATTTTATAGTGGTAGAGACTTTCTTTGAATAATTCCATTTATAATGCTTAGGCGGAGTACTGCTGAAAGACAAACGGTGAATGGGCACCTAAAAAATTGCTAGTAGCACTGTAGCAGTAGAACTGCAAGATGAACATTTGTCAATTGCCTGAATGTATGTTGAGTTAGTATAGTATAAACATATATATTACTACTACTTTCTATGTACTAGTACTACTACTAGCAAAAAACCACCGTCCCTACTACGGAAAAAATATGATTTCTTCCAACCAAACTAGTACTACTCCAAAAATGGCTATATTTACTTGTCACGAAAATGGATGTATCTAGACATGTTTTAGTGCTGGATACGAGTATATCCAATCAAGTGACAATTAATATGAATCGGAGGGGAGTACTACTACTACCGTACACCACTATTGTACTACAACTGCGGAGTAGTACATACTAGTACTCCCGAATGTATGTTGACTAGTACTCCTACCTCTGTTTGAGATTATTAGGCTAGAGAGCTTTTTAAAATTGTTAAAAAATATAATAAGACCTATTCTCTTGATTGTCTTAATTCCCGTGACTCATTAATTTAGATATCTCTATTTTCTCTCAATCTCCCAATGCATGTTGTTTCATCTCTCATCATGACCCCTTCTTTTATCTAGTGTCTCATGCATGTAAAACTAGTGGTACATGCATAAATTAATTAGAGTTCATCTACTTGGTAGTATTGCGAATTAGCCCTCTGGCCTTCCTAAACAGAGAGCCATAATCCTATTCATCTTACTACACAACAGAGTACATCCACCCAACCCATCGGAAGTTAAGACTTCATGAAAAATACTTAGGAGAGTACATCCACCGAACTCATCTACCTCTGTTTCAAGGAGTAAGGCGCACGCGCGCTCCAAAGTAAAGTTTGACCGAATAAATGGAGCAACTAAAATTTACTCATATTGTGTAAAATTTGTTTCGTTAAATTAGTATTGAAACAACTTTCCAATGATGCTAAATTTGTACAGTACCAACATTCTTTATATATATTTAGAGTAAATCTTGGTCAAACAAAAAACAAAAATAAGGGAGCCTTATTTCTTGGGACGGAGATAGAATACTAGTACTACAAAATCCACCTTTCCTTGTATGCAAACGATCATTCTGCAATTAATCCAATTAACAGCAGCTTACATCACCACTAAAACTTGACGCGAAAGAAGAAACACAGCTCCTTCAACGTAGCAAGACCAACTAGGTAATGAGGCGGCGCCGCAAGGTAAGATGTAAGGTCCTCAAACGCGACCTCGCCCGGCTTAGCGGAGCTCGACGCGTTGAGCTCCACCGTCATAGTGCTGGTCCTCCTCCTGTCGTCCGTCCACGAGAGAAATGGCGGGCATTCCGCCCACATCCTTACCCTATACACTGGCAAGACACCCATCGCGGCCCTAACACAGACTGTAGACACGAGGGGGACCATGCTTACCGTGCCAATCATCAGGACGAACACGGCGCCGTCCTGCTCCCCAATGAGGATGAGCCAGCGGGACGCCTTGCCCGGCAGCAGCACCAGCTCCTGGAAATCTTTGGTGGTGGCATATTGGATCTTGTGCACTTGGATCGAGTGGACCACTTCGAGGTGGGCGACGAGCGCTAGTGGCGAAGTCGCAGCCGGGCTCCGTGCAAGTGCAGGGAGTGTACCGGCACATGATTTCGTTCTCGTGGAGTTCATAGTAGGGAAACAAACTACTTCAGCCTTTGTGGGCGAACTCGACCCTAGCCGTTGATAGGACGGCATCCATGGTGGGCTCGTGGGTGAATCTGCCACTAGGGTGCTCACATTTCTAGTAGGAGGTGATCTTGAGGACGCTGTGGTGGCAGACTAGATGAATATCCATGCACTGTAAAAATGGAAGTTTGAAAAATAAAATAGTTGCACGGACGAACCAACAAAAGAAAAATCAATGGATTGTGAGGGAGAAATGGACAGACCTTGTAGACCCGCCAGGGCTTGAGGGGCTAGGAGCAGGAGGAACAGTTGAGAACGGTGGCTTCCATCTTCAAAGTGACCGTCCCAAGCATTGTGATTTTGGTGAGGGGAAATGAGGACTCTCTAATATGGTCTCGAGCCATGCCCTTCTTTTATATACCACAGCCGATAATCAATGAAGCTCTACCTGATTGCGCCTTTCATTTCTGTACTAGAATCTTTTTTGTATATTTTGACGCCTTATTATTTACAAATTCCTGGTTTAGTTGGACATGATTAGTGGCCTCTTTGTATTTGTGCACCACCCTTTTATTAGTAAGTTGCACGTGAGACCCACATAATAATATAGTATGACATATCATCACTATATAAAATTATGCTTTGTAATAGGTAAAGCTCAAAAAAATATGAAAGAGCCACATCTATAAAAAGTAACGGTGTATATTTGTTTTCATCCAGTACACTTTGAAGATACTGTAGTAACATGTGAAAGTTTTACTAGACTAAGTTATTTAGCACTATGAAGAGTAGCCTAATATGGAAGAGAAAGAAAACATCCAGCTAGAGCTCATTTTTTGGGCAGAAGCACGAGGCAAACAAAAGGAAAGTTGGGCTAGACCACCACGAGCCCCAACTTTCTCTGCACTACTGCGCCTGCACGGTTGTACTCCATTGCGCCGAAGCATACATGGGAAGCAAGAGGTGACCGCTGCGATGCTTGCCACCTGAACAAGTGCCAGGCATAGATGCAAGAGTGGACATCGCAGCCAATGCCGCATTCAGGAGGAGAGAGGGAGGATGATTCTCCTTCATCCATGAGCCGTTTCTCTCACGAAAGGCAGCGACGAGACAAAATTTTGGGTGGAGGAGCATTTTTAAATAAAACAAGGCAAAATATTTGAGGTGGAAGGAGCCCTTGCTCTCCTTGCCAGCAGTACGGCTATTTGTTTTTTAAATAATATGATTTGTTTAACATATTTCATGAATAATACACGAATAGTATGGCTAATTTAATAAATGTCGCGCTAGATTCGCAATTCCTCAAATTCGTGTATTATTCGTGAAATTTGTTAAATAAATCGTATTATTTAAAAAATATAGCAGCAGTACAAGATCGACTAGCCACTAAAAGCTGAGTACTAATAATACAAATAGGATCCTTCTTGCTTCCTCGAATGCCTTGATGAATACAAGTTCTATGGTATTCATATCAACTTCTAATGAAGCAGTATATATTGAGTAATAAAGTAAAAAATAGGACTAGAGAAGATTTTCTCACTTCATATCAACCACCGACTACCAAATGACAGAAGGTTCTTCTTTTTTTATAGAGCAGTAGACTTATCCAGAAGCCCCTAGCAATTTTAGCAACCAGAGTCCACGAGCGCGGGAATAGAGGGTGGCAAATCCAACCTTTGTTAGCCGTTAGATCAAATGGGTTTTGTTCTGATGAATGACACATAGAAGCTCCAACAGGAAATCAACGGCTTGGATTGCTCCAAATGTGCATTGGCGAGAACTTGTGTGGGTCGATTCAAATTCAAAAATAGTGTAGTACTATAGTGGTATAGATATAGATATAGAAAATCTCGGACCGGAGGGAGTAGGAAAGAGCTCACTTTATCAATTTGTTTTCACCCATCAACTCAATCATCTACGTAGGGCCCATAGATGGGGGAGGTCGTGGTAGCCTTGGATGCACCACAAACTTATGACTAGGCCATCGAGTGCGGGAAGCAGAGTGTGCCATTCCGTCCAATCCCTTGCCCTAGTCATCGTCATCGATATTTGCCACACGCATCAGCTTCATCAGCGACATTGATTGTCCCCTCGCTTCTGTAATCTACCACATTAATATCGGATCATCTCCTTCCTATGTATCCTCTCCCCTTCCCGCACCAGTCCATCTCTAATCCCCCGCTTCCAGCAACCATCTCCGTCCTCATCTGTCATCCATGGCCACCTTCCGGCTGCCGACCGCCATACCGGAGCGCAAAGACCCCGACATCACTGCACAGGAGGACAATTCCCTGCGCATTTGGGCCTTCTCCCCAGGGAGAACAAAGTGGCAGCTGGTGTGCGCCTTCCTTGATGCTGGGTACGGTAGCCGCAAGTACCGTATGTATCGCCTCCATGACAATCTGGAAGGGACGTTGAAGCTCAACTTTGTCAACTTCAGGGACGCTCGTCTCCTCTACGGCCATGCCTTCCACTGCGGCTGTGAGATGGTGGTGTTCACTAGCACCAACATTTTCACCAACTACTAGGACCGGTTCCCCAACAATGGCAACTTCATCCACAATGTCCTCTCGGAACTGCCGATGGCTCCGGAGGTACTGCCGCCATATCCGGAGGTACCACTGATGGCTTAGGAGGTACCGCTGCCTTATCCGGAGGTGCTATCACGTTATGCGAAGGTGCCGCTGATGGCTCAGGACATGCCGCCGCATTATCCGGAGGTGCCAATGAGTCAGGAGCCGGCTGTGTCGCTGGAGCTGGCGTTGGTGTCGATGTCACAAGTTGCCGCTGGCGGTGCGGACTAGGTGCTAGGAGGGGTCGGACCTGCACTAGTTCAGCAGCGAGTCCTTTATATGTAAACTCGTGTTGTTATGTTAGGGGCTGTTTGGTTTAGAGGATGTCATTTACAGATGAGGATATCCCCAACCAGCTGGTTAGGGGTAGCCTTTTTTGTTTAGTAAAGTGGGATAAAAAGTGGTTAGGCATAGCTAGTAAAAATCTATGGGCCCAACTGTTTTTTCATTTTCCTCTTTCACCTTGTCTTCTTCATCCGCCTCACCACTTCCCTAGTAGCAGCCACAATTGTCGGCAGCTCGCCACCCTTTTGCCCCTGTCGACCCCATGTCAACCTGCCTACATGCGCCCCTCTGCTTGCCCACTCTGCCCGGCGGCCTATGCCCGTGTGCGTATTTGAACACTCGCACTGCCCGACGGCCTACACTATGGCCGCCCTCGTGTCGAGTCCATAGGCAAGAAAAGATGGTTATTTTCTCCCGAGAGGAAGGGTAAACGAACAAGAAAATGCTTCGGAGGAGCTATCCAAAAGTGGTTGAGCTCATTCAACTCTTTTTGTGGGATATGCTCAACAACCATTTTGAGCCAAAAGTTGTTATCCATATCCCCTCTACCCTCTAAACAAAACACTAGATAACCAAAAAAAATTGGATATCCCGTTTTATCCACTGGATAGCCACTGAACCAAACATCCCCTTAATGGTTGAATGAAGTTTCTTTTGGGACGTCCTTTCGTTTGGTACTATCGTCAAAAAAAGTTTATTTTCTTACTACTCACTATACCCTGTAGTACTAGTAGTACTACGAATGATGATCTATTGAATATCCTTCCCCCGATGTTTGTGAAGGAAGTGAAAATTTCGAAACTCGAAAATTTTGATTTGCTACTCTATTGTACTCCCTCAAATTACTTGACTCGAATTTGTCTAGATTCGGATGTATATAAACATGTTCTAGTGCTAGATGCATTCGGATCTGATAAATAGAAGTGAATTAATTTGGGCCGGATGGAGTAGTAGTCAGGTTCGGCTCCTTCTCGAGAGAGCAGCTGATCGAGCCATACATCTCATACTACTTCTTTGCTTATTTTACAAATATGACCAAATTTGTCGCCATTCAAATTCTTGGATATGAGATCATAAAGTATGATGTAGAAATATGGCCTTGACCTTGTGGTTGTTCGGCTTGAAATCCAAGAAAGTTCATACTCGTTGACAACTAAGATTAAATTCATTTAAATTTTACACCACTTACTTTTAGGTTAGCAGTTTACATGATCAGTGGGAGCATATTTTACATCAAAGACCTAAAAAAGGGAAATTTACATGGAGGTCCATACATTTATCCCGAAGGACTGTAAAAGAAAAACTTTCTGGTTCGGCTCCTTCTCAAGAGATCAGTTGATCTGAGCCAAACTCTTCATACTACTTCCTCTTTGATTGTTTTCATAATATGGCCAAATTGGTTGCCATGCAAATTCTCTCATATGGGGCCATCAGCATAAAGTATAATTTTGATATGGCCTTGACCTTGGTCATTCGGCTTGAAATCCAAGAATGTTCATACTCGTTGACAAGTAAGCTTAAATTCATTTAAATTTCACCACTTACACTTTTTGGTTAGAATTTTACATGGATGGTGGCACTACATTTTACATCAAGGACCTAAAAAAGGTAAAATTACATCGACGTCCATACATTTAGCACAAAGGACCCCAAAACAAAACAAGGAATTTAAAACAGTCAAATATGGCTCCTCGAGATAGCAGCTGATGGAAAAAATCTTATTACTTGCTTTTCAGAAAATAAATTCCTGTCACTTGGAAAAATGAAATTGATTATTTTTTGTTTTTATATCTTAGATTGTTTTCAAATGATGGCCAAATTTGCCGGCATGCAAATTCTTGGATATGGGATCATAAGAATAAAGTACATTCTACATAAAGGACCTAAAAAGGGAAAACTACATCGAGGTCCATACATTTAGCACAAAGGACCCTAAAATTGAGAAAAGAAAACAATTGGGTTCGTCTCCTTCTCGAGAGACCAGCCGGTCGAGCCATACTATTCATACTACTTCCTCTTTGATTGTTTTCAAAATATGGCCAAATTTTTCGCCATGAAAATTCTTGAATATGGGATCATCCACATAAAGTATGATGTAGAGATATGGCCTTGACCTCGTGGTCGTTCGGCTTGAAACCCAAAAATTTTTCATACCCGTTGACAACTATGCTTAAATTCGTTGGAATTTCATCACTTACTTATAGGTTAGCATTTTACACGGTTGGTGGGAGTACATTCTACGTTAAGGACCTAAAAAAGGGGGAAATTACATCGAGGTCCATATATTTCGCACAAAGGACCCTAAAATTGAGCAAAGAAAACAATCGGGTTTGGATCCTTCTCGAGAGAGCAGCTGATCGAGCCATACGTCTCATACTACTTCTTTGCTCGTTGACAGCTAAGATTAAATTCATTTAAATTTCACCACTTACTTTTAGGTTAGCATTTTACATGATCAGTGGGAGCATATTTTACATCAACGACCTAACAACGGGAAATTTACATGGAGGTCCATACATTTAGCCCGAAGGACTGTAAAAGAAAAAATTTCTGGTTCGGCTCCTTCTCGAGAGATCAGTTGATCTGAGCCAAACTCTTCATACTACTTCCTCTTTGATTGTTTTCATAATATGGCCAAATCGGTTGCCATGCAAATTCTCTCATATGGGGCCATCAGCATAAAGTATAATTTTGATATGGCCTTGACCTTGGTCATTCGGCTTGAAATCCAAGAATGTTCATACTCGTTGACAAGTAAGCTTAAATTCGTTTAAATTTCACCACTTACACTTTTTGGTTAGAATTTTACATGGATGGTGGCACTACATTTTACATCAAGGACCTAAAAAAGGTAAAATTACATCGACGTCCATACATTTAGCACAAAGGACCCCAAAACAAAACAAGTAATTTAAAACAGTCAAATATGGCTCCTCGAGATAGCAGCTGATGGAAAAAATCTTCTTACTTTCTTTTCAGAAAAGAAATTCCTATCACTTGGAAAAATGAAATTGATTATTTTTTGTTTTTATATCTTAGATTGTTTTCAAATGATGGCCAAATTTGCCAGCATGCAAATTCTTGTATATGGGATCATAAGAATAAAGTACATTCTATATAAAGGACCTAAAAAGGGAAAACTACATTGAGGTCCATACATTTAGCACAAAGGACCCTAAAATTGAGAAAAGAAAACAATTGGGTTCGTCTCCTTCTCGAGAGAGCAGCTGGTCGAGCTATACTATTCATACTACTTCCTCTTCAATTTTTTTCAAAATATGGCCAAATTTGTCGCCATGAAAATTCTTGAATATGGTATCATCAACATAAAGTATGATGTAGAGATATGGCCTTGACCTCGTGGTCGTTCGGCTTGAAACCCAAGATTTTTTCATACCCATTGACAACTATGCTTAAATTCGTTGGAATTTCATCACTTACTTATAGGTTAGCATTTTACACGGTTGGTGGGAGTACATTCTACGTCAAGGACCTAAAAAAGGGGGAAATTACATCGAGGTCCATACATTTCGCACAAAGGGCCCTAAAATTGAGCAAAGAAAACAATCGGGTTCGGCTCCTTCTCGAGAGAGGAGCTGATCGAGCCATACTCTTCATACTACTTTCTCTTAGATTATTTTCACAATATGGCCAAATCTATCGCCATGCAAATTCTTGGATACTCGGTCATCAGAATAAAGTATGATGTAGAGATATGGCCTCGACCTTGTGGTTGTTCGGCTTGAAATCAAAGAATGTCCATACTTTTAGGTTAGAATTTTACACGGTCAATGGGAGTACATTTTGAAGGGAATATGCCCGAGAGGCAATAATAAAGTGGTTATTATCTTATTCCTTGTTTATGATAAATGTTTATTTTGCATGCTATAATTGTATCAATTTGGAAACGTTAATACATGTGTGTTTAATAAACAAAAGGAAAGTTCCTAGTTATGCCTCTCTTCTAAACTACCTCATTGATTAACAAGAGTATCAAGGCTTCCTGATCATGGACATTGGATGTTGTTAATAACAAGGTCACAACATTAGTGGAATGATGTGATGAGCATTCATCCGAAGTATAGAATTATGATAAAATTCATTGTGTTTATATTGTTATAATATCATATGAAGTAATCCTTGTCCTTAGACCATGAGATCATGTCAATCACTAACACTGGAAGAGTATCTTGATAACATCAAACGTCACACCTTGAAAGGGTGATTATAAAGGTGGGTTTAGTGCTACAAAAGTGTTATGTAGAGGCTCATGGATCAAGAGTGGGATTTGTCCATCCCAAGGACTGATAGATATATTCTGGGCCCTCTCGGTGATATCACATTGTTTAGCTTGCAAGCAAGTGATGTGATCACTAGAATGTTATATCACAGGAACAAGAAAAGAACACATGTCGGTAACGAGATCAAACTAGGTATGGAGATATCCATGACTTAATCTCGGACATGTAATATATCGTGAGACAAAGGGATTTAGTTACTAGCGTTAAAGGTTATCACGATCACAGAAGTCATCGTTTAATGTGTAGGAGTTAGTATCGATCTCAAGGTCCGGCTTCTGATCATTGATCTGAGAGGGGTCTCGATCATGTATGCATTATTCATGAACCGTAGGGTGGCACACTTAAGGGATACCGACACCATTTGGAGCAAATATGTTTCAGATAAAGATTTAAGAAAGCGCTAGAATTATTTCAATAGACACCGAAATTGTCTCGGGTGAAATTGCTGAAATTGGTTCTGCATGTAATATTGAAATGTTGTAGGGGATTTTATATCAATGTTTGTTAATTAAAGTAATTAACAAAATTATGAAAAAAAAATAAAAGAGTTTTATTAAATGACAAAGCATTAAATTTGGAGAAATTTAATGCATTTAAAGTGGAGACTTTAAAAGAGAATGTGAAGGGGCAAATTTATGTGGAGGGAGTTACCACCATATGAATGAGGAGGTGAAGGCTCACCCCTTGGGAGCCGGCAATGGGGAGGGGCACCCCCCTAATCCTATAAAAGGCACCCCTCACACCCCTTCATCCTCACACCTCCTCGTGAAGGATCTCTCTCCCCTCTAGTATTTTCCCCATGGTCTCGGATTAGCGAGATACATGTTCCCGGTGGCTTTATCTGGAAAGGAGTTGCTGCTTCCGCTGCTTTGCTGGAGTAGGGACGAACGTTGTCGAGGTACTGGACGTGTGTGCGATCACGGATGCACCGCTGGTTTGCGGTGCTGGACTGGGTGGTGCTGGACTTGCTGGAGTTGGATCTGATGGACGTGCTAGAGTTGGACCTGCTGAACTGGCTAGACTTCATCACAATCTTGAGATCAGAAAGTGTACGACTACATCATCCACGAGTTCCATCTTGTTAACAAAGCTTTGTTGTCTTCGAGGGTATGTTCTCTATGGATGTATATCCACCTATTGCTTGTATCTAATAGATAGATCTTGGCATATAATAGTTCACATCGTAGGAATTTTTTTGTTTTCTATCCTGCGAACCCAACAGTGGTATCAGAGCCTGATCTATGCGTAGGTGCTTTGCACGGGTAGAACACATAAGAGTATGTCGATGATGATGATCATGTTATTGATTATTTAATGTATTTTGGATATGGGTGGCATAGTGGGATGAAGCGGCTCTGGCCAACTTTACATGTCATTCCACGACTGACATGCAACAAGCTTTGCATTAGTGGCTGGCGGGTGTCTATCTCTCCTACTATAGTCAATATCTGATTTACAACGAGTTGCTAATAACTTAGTTATCATCGTTGTGGTTCCATGTTCGTAGGTAGAACGGTTCTATCTCTAAAAGCCCGGAACGACGTAAAAACTTGCAATTGATAAATTAGAGGCGTCTAGTTTAGATCGTTGCTGGGCTAGTTTCATGATATGGAATGTTGTAAGTTGATGTATAGTTGATACCCTTACAACACACCTAACGTGTAAGTTCCATAGAACTTTGCCTTACACACAAAGGAATTATAGAGATCACACCACGATGCACATGATAGTGATCAAATGCATGGACCATATCATTCCACTTTACACATAGGATGTTTGCATCTTATATTGCTAGTTTGGCGTTTTAGTAGCATTATAAGATGATCCCTCAGTTAAATATCAAGATAAAATGTGTTCTTCCTTAAGTATGCATCGTTCTATGGATCGTGTTTCGAGACATCACGTGATGATCTGGTGTACTCGACTCTACGCTTTCATACAACGGGTGTAAGACATATTTACACATGCGAGTACTAAGGTTCTTACTTGGTGAGCCTAGCATGTACATACATGGCCTCGGAACACGGACCAAAAGGTTAAGCATGAGTCATATAGTTGATGAGACGCCCATATTGATGCTCGCCTTTGAAGCTACACCGACTCACGCGATGATCGGACTTGGTGTAGTGGATTTGGTTCATGTAATCACCAAAAAGGCACGAGGGATGTCGTTTTTGAGTGGGAGTTCATTTCTAATTTGGATTAGTCGAACCAAATTTGTCATAAACTAAATCAAACTGAATTTGCATAATTTGTTGTAGCCATTGGCATCTGTTTACTACCTTATGCTTAGTTTTAATTGAGATAATACAACTATAGAATTCTAGATATTTACTTTACGAACTGGTATCATATTGTTTTGAATGTCAATTTAAAGTTTAGAAGTCCTATTGCAAACTTTCAGCAAACTCTATTTACTCCTTGAAATTTAATAAGTAGTATTAAATAAAGAGTAAGAATTCCAATGTTAGTATCTAAAGTATCATGTTTTCCTCCATGATTCTTGCTATTGAAAAGTTGTTTTAATATCGAGGTTATGTCAACACCCGAATTTTTAATCCCAGATGCCTGGTATGCCATACATTGCAATCCCAAGATTACCATTTTTGCGAGACGTAATAGATTGGATATCACAGTAGATCATCCATTACAACCCATAATAAGCTTTTACACAAATAAAGGATCTCATGATACAGTCTTAATACAAACAAGCAGCGGAATAATAAAGCGTAGTAGTGGGCTCCATCTTTAGTTTCATAAGCAATGTTGACGATGGGAGATGATCCTAGTTGTCGTAGACATCCTGCTGTCCATCTTCCTAATAGTCCTCCTCATTGTCTGGCCACAGGAATAGCTAGGGACAAAGCCATGAGTACTCTTTAAGTACTCGCAAACTATCACTAACAAGCAAGGTAGTTCTAGTAGAAACCTTAAGCTCTAGGTTTATTTGCAAAAAAAGCCAGATTGATCTAAACTGAGTTTAGAAGTAAAGAAAACTAATTTATTATTCTAAATCACATAAGTGGGAAACTAGTCTTGATATCCACAACCCTGTTGTGGTCAAGCCAAAGTCATAATTCTCTTCACAAGTCATTTTGAAAATATCTAACGACGGAACAGTATGTCCACTCCAACTTTCCATGACCACGGACGCGGCTATTCGAATAGTTTGACACTCTGCAGAGGTGGTACACTTTCACCACAAAATTCAATACATCCATCAGGGGTAACCCTGAATCATCATACTTATTATGCGGATAATCAATCATAACCTTTCAATTACACACTCTAGTATAGGCACCTCCCCTATGAGCTTGGCTAGCCAGCCATGGCCATTTGGCATCCTGGGCACTGCATAGGTGGACATCATTAAGAGGTAGCCTCAGCTCAAACCTCTTCCGCGAGGGAACCCATACTAATGCATATAAACTTCTGGCTAAGCACTACACAATTCAGGTATTGTGGTTGTACGGTAAAATTGGAATAGTATCACATCCGAACCCAACCATCAGTTTTATAAATGGCTAAGGCTCATGCCTCAACATTTTCATCATCAAATCCATTTGTGTTTATCAACACATGTCAAAACATTTCAATAGAATGACTCATCATTCCAACGTTTTCATAATCATTTTCACCAAGTATTCCCATCTAAACTGATCAAGTTTTATGCTTTAGCACTAGCCACTAAGTTAAGAGTGTTCACTGATGATGGGTGCTAATCTTCAATCTCATTGCATAGAATGACATCTAAGTATAACTAGATAGGCCTAGTTTTATGATCTTTATGCTATCTATACTAAAAGTAAAGAACTTTGGTAAAGTAAAGGCAATAAAGCTTCCGAGTAAACCTTGGGATTGGTATAATCAAAATGGTATAACCAAAACATGCCTAGGGCATATTGCTTACGCTAATAATTGTGAAGGTTAACTTGCAAGGTCTAACTTGCTTAGTAGTGATGGCTTTCCTTAGTTGGTGCAGTGATTGAAGTTTTCTTCATCTTCTTCGGGGTAGAACTCCTCCTCCTCGTATCCTTGGTCGGTACTATCATCTATAAATGAATACGGGGTACAAAATCACCAAACAATACTTAACTAAGTCTATTTAGCACACTAAGGCTCACACTTGATGATGTAGCATCATCACATGAATTAAAGAACTAGTGTTATTCATTTTATTTTAGAAAAGTAATTTCTACTCATTAAAATTAATTAAGATTTAATATTCTCCAAATAAAATATGGGATCATGTTGACACATGTCATCACCACATATTCTAATACATAGGAATGTGATTTAAAGGGTTGGTCACATTTTATAAAGTTTAAGATTATTATTTAATAGATTTAAAGTGACTAAAAATGCCCTAATAGCATTATTTTGGTACTAGTCCAGAGTCACTACATGCAAAACTAAATATTTTTACATATTCAGATAGATATTATCAAATGTGATTTTTGAGAGTTGGAATCAAATCAAAAGCTATTATGGTTGATTTTCGAAAAATGTTTGAAGTTGCAAAAGTCTCTGTCTTGTTATTTTTGCTATAGATTATCTCTAACTCCAAATGATTTAAATCCAACGGTATTGGATACATAATTTAATTACCTTTCTAGCAAATTGAAATCATGCAGTTTGGTTAAGTGAAACTTTCTTAATTGATTTTTGAATAAGTGGATAGAAACTAGTTTAAACTAAAAAGGAAAATCCTTATTTGAATTTCTATGCCAGTGCGGGAAGTTAAATGGGCTGGCCCAGTTACACTACACGGCGAAGTGGGCTGCTGACAGCGCGGACCCACTGGTCAGCGAGACTAACTACGCGAAGCGGTATGGGCGAATCTGAGCCGTGCGATCTAATTCTAATCCAACGGCCATGGCTCATCATCGATGACAAATAGCTCCGGCGAGGAATCAACCCTAACGCGATGGTGGGGGTCTTGTGGGGCTCACTTGGGCTCCATCTAGGGTCGGAGATGGGGGTGATCGACGTGGTAGACGATGGCGAGGCGAGGAGTGGTCACGGCAGGGCTTGGGGCGGTCGGAATTGACAGCGCCCTTCTCCTCCAGCAGCGGCGGGCTCTAGTGCAATTCCGGCACGGTGGTGCTCGCCTAGATCCGGGAAGAAGTGGTGGAGTGGTGATGCGCTCGACTTTCGACGTAGAGCTCGTTGGGAACCCCAAGAGGAAGGTATGATGAGCACAGTAGTAAGTTTTCCCTCATTTATGAAACCAAGGATTAATCGAACCAGTAGGAGCAAGGAAACACCCCAAAGGTGTTACTAGCTGAGCTTT
The DNA here is from genome assembly GCA_910589775.1 of Avena eriantha. Taxonomy (NCBI): domain Eukaryota; kingdom Viridiplantae; phylum Streptophyta; class Magnoliopsida; order Poales; family Poaceae; genus Avena; species Avena eriantha. Next base: position 133,856,940 of record OU342740.1, on the reverse strand, counting down.
GGCAGGGCGCACTACCGGTGCTAGTAGCAACGTGGAGAACTGCACAACACAACCACAGAACTTTGTCCCCAACTTGCGATGAGGTTGTCAATCTCACCGTGTTTTGCGGAAAACAAAGGATTAAAGGTATCGAATGGAAAGAAGTAAAAGTTTGCAGAAAGTAAACACAAAGCAGAAACAGTTTATAGATTGTATGTAAAGAAAAAGGACAGGGATCCATAGTTCACTAGAGGTGGCTCTCCTTATATAGATAACATGCTGGATGAACAAATTATAGCGGGGCAATTGACAAACACCGAGAAAGCAATACATGCATATACTAATCATCTTGACTCCTCTTAGACTTGATTGGGCAGTACAACATAATACATAGACCGCCATCCAACTGCATCTATTGCTAATAATCAACCTTCAGGTTATCATCCGAACCACCTCCAGTATTAAGTTGCAAGCAAGATACTATTGCTTTACAAACTGCGTGTAAAGTAAACAATACGATTGTTCTATGAACAAAGGATTGTTGTTTTCTCCCTAGTAGCAACGGCACATCTAGTACCTTAGAGATTTCTGTCACTTCCCAAGATTACCAGAGGCATGAACCCACTATCGAGCATAAATACTAACTCTTGGATTGGCTAGCATCTACTTGGCCAAGATAGCTACTATCAACGGAAAGCATGCAAGATCTCAAATAACAATGACATGGTAGAATCAATAATCAATCTGAAATACCATCTCAATATCCCTCAGATCCCCGCAAACACAACATGTATGAATTACAAATAGATGATCTTGATCATGAATGGAGCTCACAAGATCTAAACATGAAAGCACAAAGGAGGAGAACCAGCCATCTAGCTACTACATGGATCCGTAGTCCAAGGATGAACTACTCACGCATCACACCGGAGGCTTGCATGGTGATGAAGAAGGCCTCCAGGGTGAATTCCCCTCTCCGGCAGGGTGCCAGGAAGAGCTTCAGATCCCTCCCGATCTAAGGATGGAGATGACGGCGGCTACAGACTCTTTCATTGATTTTTGATCGGGTACTTAGGGTTTTCGTCCTGAGGGCAATATATAGGCGGAAGGAGAGGCAGAGGGGGTGCCGGGAGCAGCCACACTACCCCCTGGCGCGGGCCAGGCCTGGTCGCCCAGCCTGGCCGCCCGGCCAGGTGGTGTGGTGGCTCCCTGGCCCTTCTCCGTCTCGTCTTCTGGCACTTAATCACTTCCGAAAAATAGGCACTTTGGCTTTTGTCCGGTCCAATTCCAAGAATATTCATTTTATGACTTTCCTAGAACCAAAAACAGCAGAAAACAGGCAGCTGGCATTTGTGGCTCTTGTTAATAGGTTAGTCCAAGAAATCATATGAAAAGTACTCCAAAGTTGGAGCAAAACACAAGAAAGTGGATAAAACCAAGCTTGGAACATCAAAAATTATAGATACATTTGCAATGTATCAAGTGGCTGTGAGGAGTAGGGAGTGGATTGGTGTGGAGAATGGAGGCGGGGGTGGCCTCCTTTTATACCGCGGGGAGGGGACCGAGAGGTGCGACATGAGCTCGACGGTGGCGTCGCTACAGGGGGCGATTGGCGTGGCGGAGGTAGGTGCACTGAGCGGTGCTCCCTGGCGGTTCTTACAAACATAAAGGTGAGGCATGTGGTGGTGCGGTTTAGTCGGGCGCGTGCGGCACTCCACGCCGAGGCAGATGTATTTGCGGCGCCGTGCGGAAGCTGTGGGTCGCGCGGCTGTGAACGGGGGTGTCTACTGGGGTGTTGTGATCATGATGATCATGCGCATGCGTGGTGAGGGCAAGGCGCGAGCTGGGCGAGCTGGTCGGGCGCGGCGAGCTAGCGTACTCTGGACATGGCGCAAAGAGGTTTGGGAGCGGCGTGCTCGGGTGGTCCAGGGCTTGGCTTCGACCGTGGGGTGGACAGGGGGTGGCGGTGGACTGTGGCGCACCTCCTAGACATCCTAGATGGGTGCGGGGTGGTCTGTTGTGAGTTGGACGTGGTCGGCCGACGCTCCACTGTGCTCCACGGCGAAGGGGGGATTGGTCTGGGCTGGGTTAGACTTAGAGGGGACAAGGGAGTGTAGTGGCGACTAAATGGTGGAAGATTACTTTGCACAACAGTGAAGTTAGGCCCGGGTTTAATTAGTGAAGACAAGGTGTTTGATGATATGGCCACATGAAATGAAGTTTGGAATTTTTGATTCAATTTTTTTGAGTGATCTCAGGTTAAGCTTGAGAGTCTATGCTTGCTTGGATAGGTCGAGGGGAATTGAGTTGGTAGGTTTTTGAAAAAGTGTGATCTTAACATATGAAATATATTCAATTTTCAATTGTCCTTTAATTTGATTTGCAAGATGTTTCTATAAGTTTGTAAAGTGGACCTTGATACACTTTTACTTGGTCAAGCAAGGGGTGAAAAGAGATAGAATTGTTTCTGTTAAGCTTTCTCTTCTAGGAACACACAAAGTGGCCTTGGTTTATTTTTTTCAAAATGACCATTTGGTTTATTTATTCATATTTGATTTCTTTTTCTTTTAATTCTGTTGGTAAATGGTTTAGATGATGTAGTATTCACTTTAAACCATTTCACATCATTTAGAACAATCAAGCATGGCATAAGCACTCAATTCTACACTAACGCAAACACACATGCATTCATGTTCATTTTATTAAATCAAGTTTTTTGTTAACCCTAAATTGGGGTGATTAGAACTTGATAAACTTGATTAGAAGTTTTGGGATGTTAAAGGTTATCTAGGAGCTGAAATAATTGTTTCAGAAACCATCATGTGTGAAAGATATTGTTATATCTGAAACAATGTTTATGGTTTCAATATGATAGAGTATAATTTAACATAATACACGTTTTCATATTGTATGAGAATTTGTGAAGGTTGGAGACTCTAAGCGTCCTAATCTACCAAAAATGTTTTGGGAACTGATATTATACTCACAATTCATCCTTATAGGCTATAGTACCTTGATCATGAAAGTTGTCATGATAAGGATGAATAGAAGATGTAAGTAAAATGTTTACTACACTAATAGATTACTAAAGAATGGATTTTTGAAAGAACACCAAACATTTGATGATGGTGATACACTTCAAAGTGCAAGTCCAAAGGTATTAGTATTTGACTATATACACTTTGTACCATGTGTCATGTGAATAACACCACTATTGATGTTGATAGATTCTTTTAAAATAAAAGGAATTGCTAAAAGAGAATCTATAAAATATTTGGCAGAAAAGAAAAGGTTGGAGATGTCCAACTTAGGTATATAGAAGGTATACATGTTATGGTTGTATGCCTTGCTTGTTAAACAATGTGGTTCTTACGTATTGGATACCGAATTCATTGGTATGAAGTGTCATATAGGACAACGCAATTCATGAACTGCAGTGGCCTAAGTAACTAGCAAGAGAATAAGTGTTGATGTTCATCAAAAACAAATAAAGTGTTATTATATTTCTCGTTGAGATCAAAGCTTGTCTTCAAGATTTGTTTAAATAATTGATATTTTGTTCCGGTATTATGAGAACAATGGTTGTTCAAATAATTACCGTTTTCCATAAAGGATGGATGAACTTTTACAACTCTAGTGGGAGAAATCACATCCATAAACACTATGAATAAAATGTCGCAAGACAAGTGATTGGAAGATCACTTATGAAGTGACATTGTTGTTTGAATTATATTGGAAAGTAAACATGAAGAAACTCCATGTTGATGAATTTTTGGAGTATTTTGATTTTGATAAATTGACGCTTGTGAAACTTTCCTCGAGATAATTGAAACTCCGTTCATAGTCCAAAGAGGAACGGATGACTAGCTTATTGAAAATTGTGCATGCTGATGTGCATAATCCATTATGTGTAGCCATATGTGATGGATCTTTTTGCTTCATATGCTTTCTCCAGAAATTTGAGAGAATATATCTATATATTTACTTAATAAGGAAGAAGTATGAAACATTTGAAAATTGTTGAAAGACTTTGAAGATGAATTGAAAAATCATTGTAACAAGAAAATAAAAGAGTTTATGATTTGATCATAAAGGAAGATATTTGAGTTACAGGTTTAGCAAAACACATAAGATTTGAGGAATTGTTCCATGATTTGTGTTTCCCGATAAACCATAGGAGTATGGCATATTCGAGATGAAACCAAACCATGTTTGACATGGTAAGATCAAAGGTGTCATTTATAAAACTTCCATTATGTTTTAAGGATTAAAGCTTTAGAGACTACCGCTTTTACACTAAAAAGAGCACCATTGTGATCTGTTGAAATGACACCATATGAGTTACGGTTTGGGATAAAACCCGAATTGTCTTTTCTTAAATTTTGGTATGTTATGCATAAGTAAAATTTGTACAACCAAAGTCGGATAAGAACGTCTTTGTAGGTTATCCCAAAGAATTTGTTGGAAATTCCTCCATAACACAGAGGACAAAAGAGTTTGTCGCTTGGAACGTCAAGTTTCTTGAGAAGGAATTTTTCGCGAAAAGTTAAGTGGGGGGACAATAGAACTTTGATAAGGTTGTTGAACCTTAGCTATATGTGCGAAGTAGCACAGAGCTGAAAAATGTCCTGGTGGCGGCCACAATGCTAATGGCTCCCGTGATTACAAAGGGTGTGTTCTTGGAGATTAGAGTTCCTATTTGAACCGTATGCATCGAGTAAGAATCAAATACTGAGATTTGATAAACAAGTCATTATTGTTTGGACAATGATGAATTGACTGCATGCAAAGAAGCGATGATGGGCCCTGACTCCATAAAATGACTAGAAGTCATAGAATCTATGATAGTATCTATACACGAAAAATCAAGTTTCTGAACTTGGAAGACCCTCTAGAAAGGCGTGAAGCCTATCGATCGTGTTTGGATCTATAAAGAAATAGACATGGATGTTTAACATGTATGAAATAGTCGACATGTTGGAAAGAAGTTTACGGCAACGTTTAAGGAGTTGACTATGACAGGATTTGATCTTTCATAGCGATACTTAGTCTTGACGGATTAATGTAGCAACCACTACATATAATTTGGTGTATGGTAGTTGAACAAACAAAACAATGTTCTTCTAATAGAATGGTTACCTAGGACGTGTACAAGACACGGTCCGAAGGGTTTTGTTAATTCAAAGGGTGCTAAAAGGGCATGCAAACTTCAATAGTTGAAGTGAGCATAGCGGAGTTGGAAACTTCACCATGATTAAAATGTTAAAAGAGTTTAAATTCATCGGAGATGATGAAGATGCTTGCATTTGCACGAAATTAAGTGGGAGCGCTGAGACATATTTCTAATACATTATGTAGAGGACATGGTGTTGATTAGAAATGATGTATCTTTTATTGACATAAGTTAAGAATTTCATTAAAATAGGATTTCGATGAAAGACTTGGAAAAAACCAGAATATTTGGCATCAATATCTATATGGATAGATTGAGGCGCTAATATGGTTGTGCCAGACGTACATATATGAGATATTTAAAGGATTCAATATGAAACATAAAGAAAGGTTCTTGCTGCATGGAAAGGATTGTATCAAGTTTAAGTGTTTCAACACTTAGTGTGTAAAATCACATGAAGATTTTGATCGATTATACAATGATATGTATATATCCAGATATGTCCTATGCTCTAAATGTTATGAGCACATACCAGAATGATTCATAAGATGATCATTGGACGATATTAAAGATATTCTTATGAGCTTTGGAAGAACTAAGAATATATCATGTATAAGTGACAAATAGTTAAAGGTAGTTCATTGTAAAGTGTTACATTGATACTAGTTTTGCCACAAGATACAAATTGAATTTATCTCAATTTATACTATGGGTGGCACAATGTAATGGAAAAGATGTTCCATGATGGATTTGGATGAGTTCCAAAGTTGAGACATTGTGACGGATACTACAACAAAAGGCTAAGTATATGACTGCTATAGTAGCAACAAAGGAGGGCATTTGTGTTAAGTAGTTTGTTATCAAACTAGGTGTGGCTCAAAGTGGGCTAATACTATGAATATATATTGTATGACAATAATATAAACATATTTTAACCCGAACGAAATAAAGGTCTCACTAAAGGACCAAATTTATACAATGCCATCTCATTTGAGAACGAGTGATGCGTAGAGACGCAAAGACATGCAAATACACACGGACCTGAAACTTTCAGATCTAGAGATTATGTTAACCACTAGAAATCGCGTTTATGCAACACCAGAAAGCCATAGGTGTTCAATACGCAAAGTTTTTCAAACTAGATTATTGACTCTAGTGCAAGTGGGAGACTGAAGGGAATATGCCCGAGAGGTAATAATAAAGTGGTTATTATCTTATTCCTTGTTTATGATAAATGTTTATTTTGAATGCTATAATTGTATTAATTTGGAAATGTTAATACATGTGTGTTTAATAAACAAAAGGAAAGTTTCTAGTTATGCCTCTCTTATAAACTAGCTCGTTGATTAATAAGATGATCAAGGTTTCCTGATCATGGACATTGGATGTTGTTAATAACGAGGTCACATACTTAGTGGAATGATGTGATGAACATTCGTCCAAAGTATAGCTTTACGATCAAAGTAATTGTGTTTATATTGCTACAACATCATGCGAAGTAATCCTAGTCCTTTGACCATGAGATCATGTCAATCACTAACACTAGAAGAGTATCTTGATAACATCAAACATCACACCGTGAAAGGGTGATTATAAAGGTGGGTTCAGTGCTACGAAAGTGTTATGTAGAGGCTCGTGGATCAAGAGTGGGATTTGTCCATCCCGATGACGGATAGATATACTCTGGGCCCTCTCGGTCATATCACATTGGTTAGCATGCAAGCAAGTGATGCGATCACTAGAATGTTATATCACGGGAACGAGAAAAGAGTACATGTCGGTAATGACTTAAAAATAGGTATGGAGATGCCGATGATCGAATATCGGACATGTAATATATCGTGAGACAAAGGGATTTAGTTACTAGCGTTAAAGGTTCTCACGATCACAGAAGTCATCGTTGAATGTGTAGTAGTCAGTATGGATCTCTTGGTCCCACTTCTGATTATTGATATGAGAGGGGTCTCGATCATGTATGCATTATTCTCGAACCGTAGGGTGACATACTTAAGGGACACCGACACCATTTGGAGCAAATAAGTTACGGATAAATATTTAAGAAAGCGCTAGAATTATTTCAATAGACACCGAAACTGTTTCGGGTGAAATTTCTGAAATTGGTTCTGCATGTAATATTGAAATGTTGCAAGGGGTTTATATGAATGTTTTTTAATTAAAGTAATTAACAAAATTATGAAAAAAATTAATAAAAGAGTTTTAGTAAATGAGAGAGCATTAAATTTGGAGAAATTTAATGCATTTAAAGTGGAGACTTTAAAAGAGAATGTGAAAGGGCAAATTTATGTGGTGGAAGTTACCACCATATGAATGAGGAGGTGAAGGGTCGCCCCTTGGGCGCCGGCCATGGGGAGGGGCACCCCCTCCTCGTATAAAAGGCCCCCCTCACACCCCTTCATCCTCACACCTCCTCGTGAAGGATCTCTCTCCCCTCTAGTATTTTCCCCATGGTCTCGGACTAGCGAGATACATGTTTCTGGTTGCTTTATCTGGACAGGAGTTGCTACTTCCGCTGCTTTGCTAGAGCAAGGGACGGAGGTTGTCAGTGTACCAGACGTGTGTGTGTAATCCCGGATGCACCGCTGCTTTGCGGTGCTGGACTTGGTGGTGCTGGACTTGCTGGAGCTAGATCTGATGGACGTGCTGGAGCTGGACCTGATGGACCTGCTGGACTTCATCACGATCTTGAGATCGGAAAGTGTATGCCTACATCATCCACGAGTTCCATCTCGTTAACAAAGCTTTGTTGTCTTCAAGGGTATGTTCTCTATGGATGTATATCCACCCGTTGCTTGTATCTAATGGATAGATCTTCGCGTATAATAGTGCCCATCATAGGAATATTTTTTTCTATGCTGCGAACCCAACACATTTTACAACAAGGACCTAAAAAGGGGAGAAATTACATCAAGGTCCACACATTTAGCACAAAGGACCCTAACATTAAGCAAGGGAAACAGTCGGGTCCACCTCCTTCTCACGAGATTAACTCATCAATCCATACTCTTCATACTACTTCATCTTCGATTGTTTTCAAAATATGGCCAAATTTGTTGGCATGCAAATTCTTGGATATGGGATCATGAGCATAAAGTATGATGTAGATATGGCCTTGAGCTTGGTGGTTCGTCTCGAAATTGAAGAATGGTACATACTCGTTGACAACTAAGCTTAAATTTGTTTAAATTTCACCACTTAATTTTAGGTTAGAACGTTGCACGGTCAATCGGAGTACATTTTACATCAGGAACCTCAAAAAAGAAAAAATTACATCAAGGTCCATACATTTAGCATAAAGGACCCTAAAAGGAAAAATTTCTGGTTCGACTCCTTCTCGTGAGATCAATTGATCTGAGCCAAACTCTTAATATAACTTCCTCTTCGATTGTTTCCAAAACATGGCCAAATCTATTGCCATGCACATTCTCTAACATGGGATCACGAGCATAAAATATGATGTTGATATGGCCTTGATGACCATGGTCGTTCGGCTTGAACTCCCAGAATGTTCATACTCGTTGACAAGTAAGCTTAAAATAATCCTATAAATTTCACCACTTACACTTTTAGACATAAAAAGTGGGTAAATTACATCGAGGTCCATACATTTAGCACAAAGGACCGTTAAATGAAGCAAGGAAAACAGTCGGGTTTGGCTCCTTCTCACGAGAGTAGTTGATCAGCCATACTCTTCATATTCCTTCATCTTAGATTTTTTTCAAAATATGGCCCAATCGGTCGCCATGCAATTTTTTTGATATGGGACCATCAGCATAAAGTATGATGTAGAGATATGGCCTTGACCTTGTGGTCGTTCAGCTTGAAATCTAAGAAAGTTCATACTTGTTGAGAACTAAGCTTAAATTAATTAAAATTTCACAACTTACTTTTAGGTTAGCATTTTACACGGTCCTTTGTGAGCCAAACTCTTCATACTACTTCCTCTTCAATTGTTTTAAAAATAATATGGAAAATTCTCTGATATGGGGTCATCAGCATAAAGTATGATGTTGATATGGCATTGATCTTGGTCGTTCGTCTTGAAATCCAAGAATTTTTCGTACTCTTCAACAACTCTGCTTAAATTCGTTTCAATTTCACCACTTTCTTTTAGGTTAAAATTTTACCTGAGCGTAGGAGTACATTTTACATCAAGTACCAAAAAATGGGAAATTATATTGAGGTCCATACATTTAGCGCAAATGACCGTAAAATTTAGAAAAGAAAATAGCCGGGTTCGGCTCCTTCTCGAGAGAGCAGCTGATCGAGTCATACGTTTCATACTACCTCCTCTTCGACTATTTTACAAAAATGGCCAAATTTGTCGTCATGCAAATTCTGGGATATGGGATCATCAGCATAAAGTATGATGTAGAGATATGGCCTTGACCATGTGGTCGTTCGGCTTGAAATCCAAGAAAGTTCCTACTCGTTGACATCTAAGCTTAAATTCGTTTAAATTTCACCACTTACTTTTAGGTTAGCATTTTACATGGTCGATGGGAGCATAGGGAAATTTACATGGAGGTCAATACATTTAGCCCAAATGAACGTAAAAGGGAAACTTTCTTTTCGGTTCCTTCTCGAGACATCAGCTGATCTGAGGCAAACTCTACATACCACTTCCTCTTCGATTGTTTTCAAAATATGGCCCAATCTGTTGGCATGCAAATTCTCTCGTATGGGGCCATTAACACAAAGTATGATGTTGATATGGCCTTGACCTTGGTCATTCGGCTTGAAATCCAAGAATGTACATACCTGTTGAGAAGTAAGCTTAAATTTGTTTAAATTTCACCACTTAGACTTATTTGTTAGAATTTTACACGGATAGTGGGACTACATTTTACATCAAGGACCTAAAAAAAGGGATAACTACATCGAGGTCCATACATTTAGCACAAAGGACCCTAAAACCAAACAAAGAATTGAAAACAGTCGGCTACGACTCCTCGAGAGAGTAGTTGATCGAGCCATACTCCTCATACTCTTCCTCTTTCCCAATTTTGGATGCATATTAGGTTTGGTCAAAGTCAATCTTTATAAAATTCGACAAACTATATGTAAAAACATACTAACTTTTCTAATGACAAATGCATATAATATGAAAATATAGTTCATGATGATTCTAATAACATTGAATTGATGTCGTACATTTAGTCAATGTTTATTAAATTTGCCTCTGACCAGAAGTAATACGCGTCCTAATTTGGGAAGTAGGGAGTACTACTTGTTTCACGGGATAAAAGGAGCGCTCCTCACTTTCAAACTAGCTTGCTGGGGGTGTGCTTGGTGCTTCCTCTTCCTAGGGTATGGAGGTGGAGTTGTGCGGAGTAGGTAGGCTGGTTAGATCATAAATGGTGAGCATCCAATGCGATGGGATGTTTTTGTTTTTTTGCTGGCCACATCAACCAATCCCTAGTCCAACACTTTAGTAGTACTCGTACTTGTACTAGTAGTACTGCGAATGGCGATCTTTTGAATATCCTTCCCCACAGATGTTTGTGAAGGAAGTGAAAATTTCAAAACCAGGAAAGTTTGAATTGCTACTCTATTGTACTCCCTCCATTTCAAAATATAAGATGTTTTAGCTTTGCGAAAGGAGTGTATCTAGATCCCTTTCAATGTGTAGAGTCACTCCAAATCTGGATGAACCTACACACTAAAAGAAGTCTAGATACACTCCTTTCACAAAGCTAAAACATATTATATTTTGAAATAGAGGGAGTACTTTAGTAGTAATACTTTTTGCCGCCAAGGACCAAAATGGTTCCGACCGACGCAGCTGACGAACACGCCAGACATAGACACGAAGCCGCTGACATAAGGCAGGTTGTCGGTCAACGTGCGTGCGCAGCGCCACTTTGTGGACGAGGGAGAGATCAGCTCGCCAGGGTGTGGGGCAGTGAGGCTGGTCATACTGGGGAATAACTTAGTACTAACATGCATATGTTACTATTCTAAGATACTCCCTCCATAGTGGAAAATAATATAGGTGTGGTATCATGCAAAGCCTCGTTTATTGCAATGTAGACTCATTTTGTCTTGAAATGTGTGATGTTAACATAGCTAGTTACCACAAGGCTCTCTTTCATCATTTAATTGCATGCCATGTCATCTAAATGTTTACTGTTGGCATTACAAGTAGGACTACGTTACTACGTACTACGCAAGTTACTCCCACTATGACTAGCCTGATGAGGGAGTGAAGGAGAGGGAAAACACATTTTATTTTGTGTGCATACATATCGTGGTCCTGAAATTTACTCTACTCACTGTACCCTGTACCTCGTGTCAGGAACCCAACCAATCTTTGCTCTAACATCACACCACCTTAAAATCCTCCTCTTCGCAGCTCTCTCGCTGCCTCCTCTATGCTCATATAGTCTCTTCTCTCTATTTATTTTTTTAACAGAAATAGGAAATAAATTCTTCTTACTTGCTTTTCAGAAAATAAATTCCTGTCACTAGGAAAATGAAATTAATTATTTTTTGTTTTTAATATCTTCGATTGTTTTCAAAAGATGGCCAAATTTGTCGGCATGCAAATTCTTGGATATGGGATCATAAGCATAAAGTACATTCTACATAAATGACCTAAAAATGGGAAAATTACATCGAGGTCCATACATTTAGCACAAAGGACCCTAAAATTGAGCAAAGAAAATAGTTGGGTTTGGCTCCTTCTCGAGAGAGCAGCTGGTCGAGCCATATGCTTCATACTACTTCATCTTTGCTTGTTTTCAAAATATAGCTAAATCTGTCGCCAAGCAAATTCTTGAATATGGGATCACCAACATAAAGTATGATGTATAGATCTGGCCTTGACCTCGTGGTCATTCGGCTTGTAAATCCAGGATTTATTCATACTTGTTGACAACTATGCTTAAATTCGTTGAAATTTGATCACTTACTTTTAGGTTAGCATTTTACACGGTCGGTGGGAGTACATTCTACATCAAGGACCTAAAAAAGGGGGAAATTACTTCGAGGTCCATACATTTAGCACAAGGGACCCTAAAATTGAGGAAAGAAAACAATCGAGTTTGGCTCCTTCTTGAGAGAGGAGTTGATCGAGCCATACTCTTCATACTACTTTCTCTCCGATTGTTTTCACAATATGGATAAATCTATCGCCATGCAATTTCTTGCATATTCGATCCTTAGAATAAAGTAGATGTAGAGATATAGCCTCGACCTTGTGGTCATTTGGCTTGAAATCAAAGAATGTTCATGCGCATTGACAACTATAAGATGAAATTCATTTAAATTTCACCACTTACTTTTAGGTTAGAATTTTACATGGTCGATGGGAGTACATTTTACAACAAGGACCTTAAAAGGGGAAAATTACATCGAGGTCCATACATTTAGCACAAAGGACCATAATATTAAGCAAGCAAAACAGTAGGGTTTGGCTCCTTCTCGAGCGAGTAGTTGACCGAGCCACACTCTTCATACTACTTTATCTTCGATTGTTTTCAAAATATGGCCAAATTTGTCTATATGAAAATTCTTAATATGGGATCATTGGCATAAAGTATGATGTAGATATGGCCTTGACCTTGGTCGTTCGGCTTGAAATCCAAGAATTTTCATACCCGTTGAGAAGTAAGCTTAAATTCGTTTAAATTTCACCACTCAAACTTATTGGTTAGAATTTTACATGGATGGTGGGCCTAGATTTTACATCAAGGACCTAAAAAAGTGATAACTACATCGAGGTCCATACATTTAGCACAAAGGACCCTAAAACCAAACAAGGAATTGAAAACAGTCAGGTACGACTCCTCGAGAGAGCAGTTGATCAAGCCATACTTCTCATACTCTTCATCTTTCCCAATTTTGGATGCATATTAGGTTTGGTCAAAGTCAATCTTTATAAAATTCGACAAACTATATGTAAAAACATACTGACTTTTCTAATGACAAATGCATATAATATGAAAATATAGTTCATGATGATTCTAATAACATTGAATTGATGTCGTACATTTAGTCAAAGTTTATTAAATTTGACTCTGACCAGAAGTAATACGCGTCCTAATTTGGGAAGTAGGAGCACTACTTGTTTCATGGGATAAAAGGAGCGCTCCTCACTTTCGAACCAGCTTTCTGCAGGTGTGCTTGGTGCTTCCTCTTCCTAGGGTATGGAGGTGGAGTTGTGCGGAGTAGGTAGGCTGGTCAGATCATAAATGGTGAGCATCCAATGCGATGGGACGTTTTTGTTTTATTGCTAGCCATATCAACCAATCCCTAGTCCAACACTTTAGTAGTACTCGTACTTGTACTAGTAGTACTGCGAATGGCGATCTTTTAAAATATCCTTCCCCCTGGATGTTTGTGAAGGAAGTGAAAATTTCGAAACCGGGAAAGTTTGATTTGCTACTCTATTGTACTCCCTCCATTTCAAAATAGAAGATGTTTTAGCTTTGTGAAAGGAGTGTATCTAGATCCCTTTTAATGTGTAGAGTCACTCCAAATCTGGATGAACCTACACACTAAAAGAAGTCCAGATACACTCCTTTCACAAAGCTAAAACATCTTATATTTTGAAATAGAGGGAGTACTTTAGTAGTAACACACTTTTTGCCGCCAAGGACCAAAATGGTTCCCACCGACGCAGCTGACAAACACGCCAGACACAGACACGAAGCCACTGACACAAGGCAGGTTGTCGATCAACGTGTGTGCGCAGCGCCACTTTGTCGACGAGGGAGAGATCAGCCCGCCGGGGTGTGGGGTAGTGAGGCTAGTCATACTGGGGAATAACTTAGTACTAACATGCATATGTTACTAGTCTAAGATACTCCCTTCATAGTGGAAAATAATATAGGTGTGGTATCATGCAAAGCCTCGTTTATTGCAATGTAAACTCATTTTGTCTTGAAATGTGTGATGTTAACATAGCTAGTTACCACAAGGCTCCCTTTCATCATTTAATTGCATGCCATGTCATCTAAATGTTTACTGTTGGCAATACATGTAGGACTACGTTACTACGTACTACGCAAGTTACTCCCACTATGACTAGCCTGATGAGGGAGTGAAGGAGAGAGAAAACACATTTTATATTGCGTGCATACATATCGTGGTCCTGAAATTTACTGTACTCATTGTACCCTGTACCTCGTGTCAGGAACCCAACCAATCTTTGCTCTAACATCGCACCACCTTAAAATACTCCTCTTCGCAGCTCTCTCGCTACCTCCTCTGTGCTCATATAGTCTCTTCTTGCTATTTATTTTTTTAACAGAAAAAGGAAATAAATTCTTCTTATTTGCTTTTCAGAAAATAAATTCGTGTCACTAGGAAAAATGAAATTAATTTTTTTTTTTGATATCTTCGATTGTTTTCAAAAGATGGCCAAATTTGTCGGCATGCAAATTCTTGGATATGGGATCATAAGCATAAAGTACATTCTACATAAATGACCTAAAAATGGGAAAATTACATCGAGGTCCGTACATTTAGCACAAAGGACCCTAAAATTGAGCAAAGAAAATAGTCGGGTTTGGCTCCTTCTCGAGAGAGCAGCCGGTCGAGCCATACGCTTCATACTACTTCATCTTTGCTTGTTTTCAAAATATAGCCAAATCTGTCGCCATGCAAATTCTTGAATATGGGATCATCAACATAAAGTATGATGTATAGATATGGCCTTGACCTCGTGGTCGTTCTGCTTGTAAATCCAGGATTTTTTCATACTTGTTGATAACTATGCTTAAATTCATTAAAATTTGATCACTTACTTTTAGGTTATCATTTTACACAGTCGGTGGGAGTATATTCTACATCAAGGACCTAAAAAAGGGGGAAATTACATCGAGGTCCATACATTTAGCACAACGGACCCTAAAATTGAGGAAAGAAAATAATCAGGTTTGGATCCTTCTTGAGAGAGGAGTTGATCGAGCCATACTCTTCGTACTACTTTCTCTTCGATTGTTTTCACAATATGGCTAAATCTATCGCCATGCAATTTCTTGGATATTAGATCCTTAGAATAAAGTATGATGTAGAGATATAGCCTTGACCTTGTGGTCATTTGGCTTGAAATCAAAGAATGTTCATACGCACTGACAACTATAAGCTGAAATTCATTTTAATTTCACCACTTACTTTTAGGTTAGAATTTTACATGGTCGATGGGAGTACATTTTACAACAAGGACCTTAAAGGGGGAAAATTACATCGAGGTCCATACATTTAGCACAAAGGACCATAATATTAAGCAAGCAAAACAGTAGGGTTTGGATCCTTCTCGAGCGAGTAGTTGACCGAGCCACACTCTTCATACTACTTCATCTTCGATTGTTTTCAAAATATGGCCAAATTTGTTTTTATGAAAATTCTTAATATGGGATCATTGGCATAAAGTATGATGTAGATATGGCCTTGACCTTGGTCGTTTGTCTTCAAATGCAAGAATGGTTCATACTCGTTGACAACTAAGCTTGAATTCGTTTAAATTTCACCACTTACTTTTATGTTAAAACTTTACACGGCCGATCGGAGTACATTTTACATCAAGGACATCAAAAAATCAAAAAATACGTCGAGGTCCATACATTTATCATAAAGGACCCTAAAAGGACAAATATCGGGTTTGGCTCCTTCTCGAGAGATCAGCTGATCTGAGCCAAACTCTTGATACTACTTCCTCTTCGATTGTTTTCAAAAGGACCCTTAAATTACATAGAGTTCCATACATTTTGCACAAAGGACCCTTAAATTAAGCAAAGAAAATTACATCGAGGTCCATACATTTAGCAAAAATGACCATAAAATTTGACCACTTAAACTTTTAGGTTAGAATTTTACATGGGCGTGGAAGTAAATTTTACATCAAGGACCTAAAAAGGGAAAATTACATCAAGGTCCATACATTTAGCACAAAGGACCCTAAACTAAAGGAAAGATAATAGTCGGGTTCAGCTCTTCGAGAGAGTAGCTGATCGAGCCATACTCTTCATAGTACTTCATATTCGATTGTTTTCAAAATATGGCCAAATTTACCGACATGCAAATTCTTAGATATGGGATCATGACCTTGGTCGTTCATCTTGAAATCCTAGAATGGTTCATACTCGTTGACAACTAAGCTTAAATTCATTTACAATTCACCACTTACTTTTAGGTTAGATTTTTACATGGTTGGTTGGAGTATATTTTACACCAGGTACCTAAAAAAGCAAAAAATACATCGAGGTCCATATATTTATCATAAAGCTCCCTAAAAGGAAAGTTTTCTGGTTCGGCTCCTTCTCAAGAGATTAGCTAATCTGGGCCAAACTCTACATACAACTTCCTCTTCGATTGTTTTCAAAATATGGCCAAATTTGTCGCCATGCAAATTCTCTCATCATAAAGTATGATGGTTGGTATATATGGCCTTGACCTTGGTCGTTCGGCTTGAAATTGAATAATGGTCATACTTGTTGGCCTGTAAGCTAAAAATCATCGAAATTTCACCACTTACAATTTTAGGTTATAATTTTACATGGGCATGCAAGTACATTTTACATCAAGGACCTAAAAAGGGGAAAATTACATCGAGGTCCATACATTTAGAATAAAGGACCCTAAAATTAAGCAAGGAAAACAGTCGGGTTTGGCTCCTTCTCGAGAGAGTAGCTGATCGAGCCATACTCTTCATACTACTTCATCTTCGATTGTTTTCAAAATATGGTAAAATTCGTCGGAGCGCAAATTTTTGAATATGAGATCATGACTTTGGTCGTTCATCTTGAAATCCCAAAATGGTTCATACTCGTTGACAACTAAGCTTAAATTCGTTTAAATTTCACCACTTACTTTTAGGTTAGATTTTCACACGGTTGGTCGGAGTACATTTTACACCAGGGACCCAGAAAAAGCAATAATTACATTGAGGTCCATACATTTATCACAAAGCTCCCTAAAAGGGAAAAAAGTTATAGTTCGTCTCCTTCTCGAGAGATCAGCTGATCTGAGCCAAACTGTACACACTACTTCCTCTTCGATTGATTTCAAAATAGGGCAATTTATCGCCATAGAAATTCTCTCATATGGGATCATGAACATAAAGTATGATGTTGATACGGCTGTGACCTTGGTCGTTCGGCCTGAAATCAAATAATGGTCATACTCGTTGATAACTAAGCTTAAAATCATCGAAATTTCACCACTTATAGTTTTAGGTTAGAATTTTACACGGGCGTGGAAGTACATTTTACATCAAGGAACAAAAAAGTGAAAATTACATCGAGGTCTATACATTTAGCACAAAGGACCCTTAAACTAAGCAAGAAAAATAGTTGGGTTCGACTCCTTCTATAGAGAGGAGCTGATCGAGCCATACTCTTCACACTACGATTGTTTTTAAAATATGGACAAATTTGTCGGCATGCAAATTCTTGGATATGGGATCATATGCATAAAGTATGATGTAGATATGGCTTGACCTTAGCCGCTTGTCTTGAAAATCCAAGAATATGGTTCATACTCGTTGACAACTAAGGTTAAATTCGCTTAAATTTCACCACTTACTTTTAGTTTAGAATTTTACACGGTCGGCGGGAGTACATTTTACATCAAGGACCTAAAAAGGGAAAATTACATGGAGGTACATACATTTAGCACAAAGGACCCTACAAAGGAAAACTTTCTGTTTCGTCTCCTTATCGAGAGACCAGTTGATTTGAGCCAAACTCTTCATACTACTTCCTCTTCAATTATTTTCAAAATATGGCCAAATCTGTTGCCATACGGATTCTCTGATATGGGATCATCAGCATAAAGTATGATGTTTATATGGCCTTGACCATGGTCGTTCGACTGAAATCCAAGAATGTTCATACTCATTGACAAGTAAGCTTAAAATCATCTAAATTTCACCACTAACACTTTTAGGTTAGAATTTTACATGGTGTGTGGATGTAGATTTTACAGCAAGTACCCAAAAAAGGAAAAATTACATCGATTTCCATACATTTAGCACCCCCCTAAAAATAAGCAAGGAAAACAGTCGTGTATGGATCCTTCTTGAGAGAGCAGCTGAGCGAGCTATACTATTCGTACTCCTTCATCTTCGATTGTTTTAAAAATACGTCCAAATCTATCAGCATGCTAATTCTTGGACATGGCATCATCACCATAAAGTATGATGTTGATATGGCCTTGACCTTGGTCGTTCGGCTTGAAATCCAAGAATTTTCATACTCGTTGACAACTAAGCTTAAATTTGTTAAAATTTCACCACTTACACTTTTTGGTTAGAATTTTACACAAATGGTGGGGGTACATTTACACCAAGGAGCTAAAATAAGGTAAAATTACACTAAGGTCCATGCATTTAGCATAAAGGACCATAAAATTTAGCAAAGAAAATAGTCAGGGTTCGGCTCCTCGAGAGAGCAGATGATCGGGCCCTACCCTTCATACTTCTTCCTCTTCGATTTACAAGAAAGATTTATTGTGGAGGGAACTGGGAGCAGAGTAGTACTATTCTGAAGGGAACTAGAGCAGAGGAACAGGCGTCCGTTTTCATTTTATTCAACCTCGCCTATATGCTCTATCCCCACTTCTACGCCAAGCGCCACCATTCTTCTCCTCCACAATGCCGCTTTCTGATCCTGTTCACCACACAGTATGAGAGTATTGTTCTTCTCCCTGTCCCGCCTACCGCCATTGATCTTCCCTCTTTTCCAGAAAACCAAATCAAGCCATTTTCCTAACTTCTATCAGCTCCCTTGTGATAGCAGGACCGAGCAACGACAGTGATGATTCTGAGCTATTCCAGCATGTTTTTACTGACGGCCCGCTTCAAGAACTCATAACCAGATGCGGCGTCATCACCGCCACGAGCCTTGCTGGTTCGTCCAAACATGTTCTTGACTCGGCAAAATAAAGTGCAACTTTACATGCTTCTTAGCCATTTGGCCTCCCCTATGTTCTTCATTCTCACCCGACTAAGAAACCATGGGAATGCAACAAGTACTTCAAGGGCAAAAGCACGATATTCAAGATGACGCTGCTGGACTGGTCCTCCTCCAATGCTGTGTTCCCGAATTGTATGGGTAAGTAGTGAGTAGGTGCCAATGGATATTGGATCACCACTGTTGGGTCCGATTTCAAGTGGGGACTTGTCAATGTGTACACTCATCAACATGTTCCTCTCCCACATTTCAGTGAGTTTGTACGAGGATGACTAGCGGGAGGGCGCACTCTAGAGAGGACGCGACGCGTGGCCCTACGCGTGGGCAGCAGTCCGTCTGGCTCTCCTTAGTCGCCACATGGACACGCTGCTACTCTGCTTGTGTACAGTTATTCTGCTATTTTACGCTCGTTTTACAATAAATATCCACGATGAAAAATACGTGAGCAGTATATGCAAAAAAGAGCAGTGCACCGTAAAAAAAGAGAAAAAGAGAAAAGACTGTGCACTACATCTGGGTCGTTTTGTGCACTACGATCGAAGGAAGTACAACACAGAGTACTTCTAGGACATCGTCTCGTGTACTGCAATCGAAGGAAGTGCAATGCAATACAAAAAGGTAGTGCACTGCTAGGTTACCTAGGCTCGAAGGCAGTGCAACACAATATAAATAGGCAGTGCACCGGACATCGTCTCGTGCACTGCAACCGAAGGAATTGCAACACAACATAGAAAGGCAGGATACCTCTCCATGCACCGGGCCCGAAGGTAGTGCACCATAGTATAAATAGGCAGTGCACCGGCCGTGCACTGCCAGGACATCGTCTCGTGCACTGTGATCGAGGGCAGTGCAACGCAACACAACAAGGCAGTGAACTACTCATGCACTACCAGGATACCTCGTCGTGCACTGCATCCGACGGCAATGCAATACAGTATAAATAGGCAGTGCACGGCCGGTGCACTGCCTGGACATCGTCCCATGCACTGTGTCCGAAGGCAGTGCAACGCAACACAAACTAGCAGTGCACGAGTAGTGCACTGTCAGGATATTTTGTCGTGCACTGCGCCAAAGGCAGTGCAATGTAATACAAAAAGGCAGTACGCAGACAGTGCACCACGAGGACATCGTGCCGTGCACCGCTAACCAGAGGCAGTGGAACATAGGGTCAATAGGAAGTGCCAAAAAAAGTTCGTCGAAACCTATCAACATGGGATCTAGTTTTGTAGGTCTCGGCACAACTAGTACAACTGTGAAAACAGATGTTGATTTAAATGATTTGTTTAAAAGATATCACATTTTTCGTATTTGAATGTAAAAGAGAAAGGGAAAAAGGATCGCGACCCTCTCTCTGCAGGCACCACGTGTCGTGTAGGGGAAGGACCGGGATAGCGTGAGAAGAACTCTCAGGACGCCACGTGCAGGGAAATGGAGATTGCGGGTCGATCTCTATAACACGCGCTCTTTTTCTAGTTTTTCGAAGTTTGTACCCACCAAAGATCCATTTACATTCATGCATAATTATCGCCCTATTCTCCTCTAGAAGATTGTTATTTTCCGAGCTCCCACAGCTGCGGCTGATTATTTAGATTTCTCTCTTGTCGCTATCTTCGACTACTCAATTGCTACCCTTGATGGCGATGAGTATGCATGGACAGTTCTTGAGAACCAGTTACAATGCTATTTCAGATACAGCGATGCACTTGTCCATAAGGGTCTAGTGTTTGCAGCAACTGAGAGTGGCAGTGTTTATGTCTGGAATCATCTATATTTCGGTAAGTTTGATCCATTCCTTTTCTAAACACTAGCTTCCGTTTTAATGGATGTAAACTAGTGTTGGCTGATTTGGCCGTCATTTCTTTTTGTAGGTTCTATTCTGCTCCCGTCACCACCTATCACGCATCTCGAGGAGGGCAACCTTGTTGCCATAGATGTTGACAAGCACGAACCTGGTTTATGGTTCTTAGCAATATCTGTAGATGAATCTTGCCTTCTTCTTATCCATACCATGGGCGTTACTGACGAGGAGTTTTATGGTGCAAGGTGTACTCAAAGGACACTGCTTACTTGTATCCACCTAAGCCATGGATAGAGATTTCTAACCTGGGAGCATATTCCCTTTTCCTTGGATTTAACTATCCGGTTACTATTGCGGTAGGCGGTGCAAATGTTGCCCTAGGATATCTGACGAGAAGAAACTGTGTCTACACATCCCACATGCAATAGGACTTGGATATACACCGTTTCCTGAAATATGTTGCTTCAGTCTAAATACCGAAGAAGCAGATGTTGGTTTCTCAACCAATGGTGCATGGAAATCTCCAGAGATTCCATTATGGTTCATCCCGAGCATCGCCAATGCCCGCGATTGGAACCAAACTACCATAAGTAATCGTAATACTATGTAATAGGATAGCTCAGTTTAGATCAAGTGCAGTAGAAGGTCTCTTTTCTTTTGTAACTTAGCATTGTCATAAACTCATAATCTAGATAAGGTTTTGGGCATTTTGAGTTGCCAATGGAGGTCACACACAGGCATTGATGCGAGAAGGAGGCATGCACACAAAAGCAGACTCGATCGTCAATTTTGTTTCTTCTAATGACGACTCTATGGAGAAAAGGGCAAACTGAATCTATCACTTTGAAATGCTGCTGAATATGTACAAGTGACGCTGAATGTGAACTGTGAATCTGTCGATATTTTTCTTTCTTATTATGTACTGCTGCATCTTTGAAATGCTACTAAACCTATCAAAAGTTTTGTTTGGTACTTGTTCAGATCGACCCGTCGAGTGCAGAATATGGTCTCTCATTCCTTTTGAATCAGTCCTTGCTACATCTATTGAATTTCAATGTCCGCATTGCTAAATCTGTCAATTCTTTTGGTCATTGTCTATGTACTGCCACAACCAGTCACATTGAAATGTTGTGCTGACTCTATCAAGTGCTGCTGAATATGAATCGAGAATCTATCTGATATTTTTATGGTCTATTCTATACTGACGAATCTTCCAAATGCTATTGAATCTATCAAATGTTTTATCGTTACTATTAGTACAATATTTTGTAGAACGAACTGTGGTGTACAGGTACTTGGTTATATGAAGTGCATCAGATTGTCTTGCTTTTCTTTTGAAATTTAGCATTTTTACAATTATCTGGATGAGTCTTGGGCATTTTGGGTTGCTATGGGCGGTCACACAGGCATTAACTTAAGGAGGAGGTACTCACACAGAAGCAAACTTGATCGTCATTTTTGCTTGCTCTAATGATTGAGTCTATTCCGAGAACATGCCAAACTAATTGTGGTCCAAGGTTTTTTTAGCTGGAACAAGAACTGATTCTCTCTGTACTGCTATTGAATTTCAAGCAGGAAAGCTATTGAACCTCTCAAATCTTGTGTCATTGCTATTACTAAAGCATTAGTGCAACTAGCACTGATGTAATGGTATTGTATTTCATTGTCTCTATTGCTGCATTGGTCACTTTTGAAATGATGCTGAATTGGTCAAGTGCTCCCGAATATTAACTTCGAATATGTTGATAATTTTTCTACCTTATTCTGTACTGCTAAATTTTGACATGAATATCTGCCAAAAATAATTATCACTTTTCCCCCGCCCTCACTGAGGTCTTTGATTCGAATGCGGCAGATCACATCACAGTGCAATTTTTATTAACCAGGAGAAGAAATCTAGTACTCCATCTGATCCAAATTATTGTTCTCACATTTGTCTAGATTCTGACATGTCTAGTCATGTTTTAGTGCTAGATACATCCGAATCTAGCCAAATTCAAGAACTTTAATTTGGATTGGAGGGAGTAGCTGATTCGACCCCTCTTTAGCCCAGAACATTTTAATTCAGTCTTTTTAGGATCAGGTACTACGGAAATTTTAGAAAGGAGCCCATGGAGCATAGCTGAGAACATATTAGTTCGGCCTTTTACGGGTTAGCAGACTGCTGAGCACAACCCAGTGAAATTTGAGAATGAAGCCCATAGAGCATAGCCTATGGAATGTAACCCACGTAGAGCAATAGACAAACTCTTTTCAATTCGGCCTTTTGGGCATTGCCCCCACCTCTCATAATAAAAAAACTCTGCCTACCCATGTTTTTAACAAAATACCCCATTATGTGGGATTTTATAAATTGAGATGCCAGGACCGCTACCCTACTATATTTTAAAAGAGATAAACATAGACACACAAAATATTTTAAGAAGACTAATACAGAATTTATATTACTAATAAAAGTTTCTTCTAACGAGAGGATGACATGTGGGGCTCAAGAGGTTGGTTAAACGGTAGATGCGTCGAGCAGCGCTATCAACTTCGGAACGGGGTAGCACCAGCGAAGGAAAAAATTCCATCATACACACGTTTCTTCTAACGAGAGGATGACATGTGGAGCTCAGGAGGTTGGTTAAACAGTAGATGCGCCGAGCAGTGCTATCAACTTTGGAACGGGGTAGCACCAGCGAAGGAAAAAATTCCATCATACACACGTTTCTTCCAATGAGAGGATGACATGTGGGTCCCACGAGGTTGATTAGACGGTAGACACATCGAGAAGCACTATCAACTTTGGAACAGGGTAGCGCGAGTGAAGGAAAAAATTTCATCATACACACGATCCTTGTAATGAAAGGCTGACATGTGGGACCTAGCAGCCTGACTAAATGGCAAACCCCTCGAGCTACGTTATAGAGTTCAAATCAGGGAGGCACGATCAAAAAGTATGGTCCACTAGAGATACTGACATCCGAGACCTACATGCCTCAAAAGACTTTAGCGAGTCAACATCGCGTGAGGAAACGAAAATCATGCTTCTGCCACGCGATAGCCGAGCTTCCTCCATGTTTTTGATAGATCCATCGTAGTAGAGGGCCACAAAACCAGAAAAAAAAAGTTTTCCATCGGGCACGGCCGAGCCGAGAATTTCGTCGTGGAAGACGCGCCTTCTACGACGACCGTTGGGCCAAGTCGTTGCAGAAGGAAACTTTTCTTGTAGTGGGATTTAGGGTTTAGTGTTTAGGTTTTAGGGTTTCAGGAATTTTAAATAATGTTCAAGCATTATGCTTATATTCGTGGAATAGAACGGCGTTACTCCAATTTAATAATAGTATGTCAAATTTTGATATATAAGTGCATGATACCTGCTTGGTTAGGGTTCATGGGCCGAGGGTTTAGGGTTTTATAGTTTAGTTTTATGGGTTCTTTTCGATTTAGGGTTTAGAGAATTTTTGGTAATGCTCAGGATTTATGCTTATATTCATCTAGAATGGAGTTACCTGATTTAATGAAACTATCTCACATTTTGATCTATTAGTGCATGACACACCTGCTTTGTTAGGGTTTTTGGGCTGATGGTTTTAGGGTTTAGGGAATTTTCAATAATGCTCAGGATTTATGCTTATATTCGTCAAATAGAATGGCGTTACTCAATTTAATGAAAGTATCTCAAATTTTGATCTATAAGTGCATGCTACGTGCTTGGTCAGGTTTTGGGGTATAGGGGTTTAGGGTTTATTTGGGTTTAGCTAGGGATTAGGTTTTCGGGAATTTTGAATAATGTTCAAGCTTTATGCTTATATTCGTGGAATAGTATGGTGTTACCCAATTTAATGAAATTATCTCAATTTTTTATCTATAGGTGCACAATACCTGCTTGGTCTGGGTTTAGGGGTTTAGATTTTATGGTTTAGGATTCTGTGAATTCTCAATAATATTTTCATACTTTAAGGTTATATATATTTGTGGAATAGAATGGTGTTACCACAATTTAATGAAAGTATCTCAAAAATTGATCTACAAGTCGATGATACCCTGCTTGGTCATATTTTTTGTTAAATAAAATTTAAGGTACCCAAGTACTAAAACAAGGGAGAAACATGAAGAGTTCCTTGAGATTTAGGCGCCGTTTGGTTGGGCTCTAATTTTGGCTTTTGATTTTTGCTTATAAAGCTACGAACGTGTTTTTGGCTTTGTTTTTTAGCTTTCACTCTGACATAGTGGAATGATAGTACAAGCCAGGTTAGATGATTTTAATGATTTTATCTCGGTTTGGCGAAAAATGTTCGAATTTTGAACAACAAGCGATGGGAATTTCTACTTCATGTAATTCTGGCTCACTAACATGTGGGTCACTTGCATAGTGGGTCCAAAAAGTCAGTGTAGGTCGGAGTGGGCGGGCAGGTAAATATTGAAGACGGGCTGGAAAACGTCGATGGGGTGATGAACTTGGGAGAATGCAAATTTACCACCTATATCCCATTGTTATTGCAGTGCTCCCTCGGATTCTTGTTTCCGGGGCAGGGATAGAAGAGGAATTTTGCATTCTAGAAAGAGGTGAAGCATGTTTGAATGGATGTGCGGGATATTTTAATGGATGGGTGAGGTGTTTGGGCGTCGTACTAAATTTTGAGGTCGAAGCTTCTAGCATACGCCACTCTAGCGTGGGGCCTCTCAGACGCGTTGTCAACGTCTAGGCCCCAACACCAGCGAGAGTTGCTTCCCAGCATTTAAACGAGTTTCTAGGCATTTGCTAAAAATTTCAAACAATTTAAGGATTTCAAGAAGATGACCATCATCCATAAAAAAAGTTAACCAAGCTCCTGGAAATAGTTTATGATGATGGGTCCGTATTTGGTAGATTGGTGCATCTTTGCAAATCAACCAATATGTGTGCTCCAAATTTGAAGTTTGTTTTCGAATTTCCAAGTAACAACAATGTGTTTTGTTGTGAAGCAACTACAAAGATGATGGCTCAAAATGCCACTGTCCCCTTTTTCACACAATGTATAACGCTGTTTCAAGCTTTTAGGCTAAATTTGTGCAATAAAATAATTTTGGGGGCTGGATGTTTAAATGGCTCGGCGGGATGTTTGAATGGGTGGGTGGGATATTTTGGCGCTCTGCCGAAATTTTGAAGTTACGCTACTCCCACTTGGGATGTTATCCTCGTCAGATAGACCCATGGGCATGTATGCTTTCCAGCATTTAATGAGTTTATAGACATCTGCCAAAATTAATGAACATTAATTCAAAGCTTTCAAACAAGAGGAGCAATGTCACAACCATAATTTATGTACCATTTTAATGTTTTGTACTACTCCGTATATTGAATCATCTTCGCGAACCAAGCTTACAAACATGTCCATATTTGGTAGATCGGAGCATCTTGGCATTTCAAGCAATTATTTACAAAGGAGATTCCAGATTTGATGGATAATGCCCTACTTTCATGAGTTTCCAATCTTCCTAGCTAAAGATGCTGAAATTAAATAACTTTTTGACGATTGAAAGTAAGTATGTCTATTTACAAACTACAAAGTGTGTGATATAGCTTGCTCTTGACTTTTTAAAAATAGTTTAAATCTACCGAATTAGTCAAATATTGGAGAACCACTGATAGTTTTGCAAGATTTCAATTTTTTCATATGAATAGTAATGACACGAAATATGGGCCAATTTTTTTAAAGAAAAATAAAGAAACAAAATATAAAATGAAATACATCCATTCGTTTCTCCGTTGGTGTCTCACTTTGTGCATGGGAGAATTTCCATGAAAATATATAAAATGTGATGACCTTTTGCTGGATTTTAGCTATGACTAGTACGTACGGGTATGGTATATCTGTATCTATATGACGGTTCCCTATATGACCAAATATTATGACAATGATTGTGTTCTAGTGATCGAGTGTGTTTGGACCACGTAGTAGAGGGCCCTCAAACCGGAAAAAAAAGTTTTCCATCTGCCACGGCTGATCAGAGAATTTTGTCGCGGAAGACGCGCCTTCTACGACGATCGTCAGACCAAGTCGTTGTGAAGGAAACTCTTCTTGTAGTGTGTTGCACCAGTATGCCAGAATTTGCATGACAGAATCCACTACAGTGTGTGTAACCATGTGGATCCATATGGTTTATGACAAGAGGACATACTATGACACGAGTGTATCAATTGGATTAGGAAAAGAACACATGCAATGACTATAGTGGATCCATGTGTCAAACCATGGTCATAGAGACCAAAAGCACATCGGAAAACAGCTTCCACATTGCATGTTGCACCAGTGTGATAAAAGTTGCTTCACAGAATCCACTAGAGTGAGTTTGGTCATGTGTACGAATGTTGTTTAGGAAAACAACACATGCAATGACTATAGTGGATCCATGTGTGAACCCATGATCACAAATATCAAAAGCACATAGGAAACACCTTCCACATTGCATTTTGCACCAGTGTGAAAGAAGTTGCATCACATAATCCACTCTAGTGTGTGTAACCATGTGGATCCACGTGGTTTAGTAAAAGAACACATGCAATGACTCTAGGGGGTCCATATGGTTTAGGACAAGAACACATGCAATGACACTAGTGTATGAATGTGGTTTAGAAAAAGAACACGTGCAATCACTCGAGTCGATCCATGTGCCAAACCATGCTCACAGAGACCAAAAGCACATAGAAAGAGTAGCTTCCACATTGCATTTTGCACCAGTGTAGTAGAAATTGCATCACAGAATGTACTTGAGTGTGTGTGGTCATCTGGATCAATGTGGTCTAGGAAAAGAACACATGCAATGACACTAGTGATCACTGTGATTTTGGAAAAGAACATGCAATGACTATAGGTGATCCGTGTGCTAGACCATGGTCATAGAGACCAAAAGCACATAGGAAAAGTAGCGTCCACATTGCAAGTTGCACCAGTGTAGCAGAAGTTGCATCACATAATGCGCTGGAGTGTGTGTCTGTGTTCATGTCGATCAATGTGGTTTAGGAAAAGAACACATGCAATGTGGTCATGTGGCTCAACGTGGTTTACAAAAAGAACACATGCAATGACTATAGGTGATCAATGTGGTTTAGGAAAAGAACCTCATGCAATGACTCTAGTGGATTAATGTGGTTTAGCAAAAGAACACATGCAATGACACTAGTCGATAAATGTGGTTTATAAAAGAACACATCCAATGACTCTAGGGATACATGTGTCCAACCACATAAGAAAACAGCTTCCACATTGCATGTTGCACCAGTGTGGGAGAAGTTGCATCATAGAATCCATTTTAGTGTGTGTAACAATGTGGATCCATGTGGTTTAGGACAAGAACACATGCAATGACACTAGTGGATCAATGTGGTTTAGGAAAATAACACATGCAATGAATATAGTGGATCCATGTGGCAAACCATGGTCACAAAGACCAGAATCACATAGGAAAACAACTTCCACATTGCATGTTGAGCCATTGTGGCATAAGTTGCATCACATAATCCACTAGAGTGTGTTTGGTCATGTGGATCAATGTGGTTTGGAAAAAGAACACATGCAATGTGGTCATGTGGATCAATGTGGGGCTCAGGGGTTGACATGTGGGGCTCAGGAGGTTGGTTAAACGGTAGATGCGTCGAGCAGCGCTATCAACTTCGGAACGGGGTAGCACCAGCGAAGGAATAAATTCCATCATACACACGTTTCTTCCAATGTGATTTAGGAAAAGAACACATGCAATGTGGTCGTGTGGGTCAATGTTGTTTAGGAAAAGAACACATGAAATGACACTAGTGGATAAATGTGGTTTAGAAAAGAACACATGAAATGACTATATTGTATCCATGTGTCAAACCATGGTCACATAGACCAAAGAGATATAGGAAAACAACTTCCACCTTGCTTGTTTCACTAGTGTGGCATAAGTTGCATCATAGAATCCACTACAGTTTGTGTAACCATGTGGATCCATGTGGTTTAGTAAAAGAAAACATGCAATGACTATAGGGGGTCCATATGGTTTAGGACAAGAACACAAGCAATGACACTAGTGGATCAATGTGGTTTAGGAAAAGAACACATGCAATGACTATAGGTTATACATGTGTCAAACCATGGTCACAAAGACCAAAAGCACATAGGAAGAGCAGCTTCCACATTCCATGTTGCACCACTGTAGCAGAAGTTGCATCACAGAATGCACTGAGTGTGTGTGGTCATGTGAATCAATGTGGTTTAGGAAAAGAACACATGCAATGTGGTCATGTGGCTCAACGTGGTTTAGGAAAAGAACAAATGCAATAACTATAGGTGATCAATGTGGTTTAGGAAAAGAACACATGCAATGACTCTAGTGGATCAATGTGGTTTAATTAAAAACAAATGCAATGGCACTAGTGGATAAATGTGGTTTATGAAAGAACACATTCAATGACTCTGGGGATACATGTGTTAAACCATGGTCACAGAGACCAAAGACACATACGAAAACAGCTTCCACATTGCATGTTGCACTAGTCTGGACAAAGTTGCATCACAGAATCCACTTCAGTGTGTGTAACAATGTGGATCCATGTGGTTTATGACAAGAACACATGCAATGACACTAGTGGATCAATGTGGTTTAGGAAAAGAACACTGATGTTTACGCACTTCTATTCTTGTAGACTGTTGTTGGTCCTCCAAGTGCAGAGGTTTGTAGAACAGCAGCAAGTTTTCCCTTAGGTGAATCACCCAAGGTTTATCGAACTCATGGAGGAAGTGGTTAAAGGAATCCCCTCTCAAGCAATCCTGCAATCAAGATACAAGAAGTCTCTTGTGTCCCCAACACACCCAATACACTTGTCAGGTGTATAGGTGCACTAGTTCGGCGAAGACATAGTGAAATACAAGTGGTATGGATAATTATAAGTGGTAACGGTGCTAGAAAATACATTGATGGCGCGTGGTTGACGTGGGAAAAGACTAAAGGCAAACTAAAATAAAGATGGAAGCAAGCAAACATGTAACATATCTAATTGCAACCGGTGTATCAATGCTTAGAAACAAGGCCTAGGGATCATACTTTCACTGGTGAACACTCTCATATAAATATCTTCTCTTTATGATACTACTCTTAACTACTCATTGGCAGGGCTATAACAACACTCCTCAAAGTTCGCCTTCCGCATCTAGATAACCCCACACTGTCACCTTGAGAACTAGATGGTTCCAACAAACACCACAATTTCATAAAGACATCCACTACCAAATATAACTCATAACAAGTATTTGTAATCTCTAGCCTAAGTGCCACCATGGTGTGCACACTGTCAACTTCACACACATGGGGAGAGCAGAGATCTATTAAAGCACTTGAGTAGCAAGGTAGATGTACTTCATTACAAAGCTCATGATGACATTATGATCATGCATAGAGAGAGAGAGATGAACACATAGCTACTGGTAGAACCCTTAGCCTCGAGAGAGAACTACTCCCTCCTCATCATGGGAATCAGCAACGGTGATGGAGATGGTGGTGGAGATCGATGGAAATGGCTCCGGGGGCAATTCCCCGTCCCGGCAGGGTGCCGGTACAGAGACTTTCTGTCCTCCGAATCTCCCCTTCGGTGGCGGTGGCTCTTTGGAACTTTTCGTGGCTGGAGGCTTGACGATTTAGGGTTTTTGCATCGGGAGGCATCTTATAGGCGTAGAGGCAAGGTCGGTGGATGGCCAGGGGGCCCACACCACCTGGTGGCACGGCCAGGGCTAGCCCGCACCACCACATGGTGTGGCCGCCCTGTGGCCCCTCTCCGTCTCGTCTTTTGGCTCCGTGAGTCCTCCGGTAAAATATCGACTTTGGCTTTTATCCGGTCCAATTCCGAGAATATTCATTTTCAGACTTTTCTAGAACCAAAAATAGAAGAAAACAGGCAACTGGCACTGTGGCATCTTTTTAATAGGTTAATCCAAGAAAGTGTATAGAAATACTCCAAAGTTTGGACAAAACATAAGAAAGTAGATGTAAAACAAGTATGGAACATCAAAAATTATAGATACATTAGCAACGTATCAACGTCCCAAGCTTCACTCTTGCTCGTCCTCGAGTAGGTAAGTGATAAAAAGAAAGAATAATTTTTGAGGTGACATGCACCATCATAAACTTGATCAAAGTATTTGTAAAACATTGATACCTGGGATCATAATACTTTAACATAGCATGAAAGATATAGTTCTAACAATAAGACATAGCAACTATATTGTAACATGAAAAGGCACAAACAAAAGATTCATGAATAGCAATGCTTTGCAAGACGTTTGTTTGTTTCACATAAAGAAAACATAGCATATTGGCATTCAGCTTGTCCCTCATAGAGTAGCAAATCATAATTGCATAGGACACCTTCAAAGTTCATAAGGGTGACTAGATACAAATAGTTTAAGAACAAGCAATATCAAAGTTATGCATCAATCAACAAGTCTTGGGACAATGCACATTAAACTAAGAATGGCCACTATGCTCTCTCAATAGGTGCATAAAGATAGAATATGGAGACTCAACATAAAAGTAAAAGAAAGGCCTTCATGGAAGGAAGCAGGATTCAAGTCTCATAAAGAGCTTCGAAAAATTATGGTACTTATTACCTTTTAGCTCTCATTGCCCCTATCATAAGCATCTTTAAGTGATTAAGGTTAAAGTTACACAACTAAGAGGATATGCTTGACAAGTTATAAGCCGAAATCTCATCCCCCTTACATACGAAGACCGAACCTCATGCTACTCAATTTTAGTCATAAGTAAGCTCTTGTCATTGTAAGTACATATGTATCATAGAGAACCGCCAATGGGGTACCCCTTGCACATGATACAGGAGCTATCCCATAATCAAAATGACAAGGCAAGCAGACAATGAGCATCTCAGCGATCTTTTTATTTGCTATTTGCATAGGTTTTTATTGAGGATGCTTAATAGGGTGCTCATTATGGTTATGCTGCAAGTTTCGAGCATGATTAGGCATGGCTTAGACTAGTGACCCAAGTGTTTCTCTAACACACATACAAACTCCATGATCTTACAAGTTCCACTTTTATTTCACACCATCGGGATCGATAAGCAAAAGAACATGATATCAACGTGGTACAAATTACAAGTGCAATGTTGAAAGTGTTCCCCATAATACATGGTTCTGCTAACTTCAACTTATAAATCGCAAGAATATACGCAACAAAGATGGACGCCATAGTTCAAGTTTATTAAATGAAAGAAAGTAAAGTGTGCCATCAAGTTCGTGAGATCTCTAATTACTAGTTTTCTCATAACAAGTTTAATTCGGAATGTAGATAAAAACATGAATATACTTGGAATAGAAAATGCTAATAGGTAGGTATGGTTGACTCCATGGAATAACTTGGTTTTAGGAGTTGGATGCATGAGTGGAACTCATACTTGGTTATGGAGGCTAGCAAAAGACTGGGAGCGACCGACTAAGAGAGCAATAATAGCCATAATCATGTAGAGCAAAAAAACATGATTGATTAAAGCATAAAGTGATATTGCAAGTCCAAAACTAAAGGATCATAAAGGCTATGGTGACTTGGGATAGTCTTAACATGGTGCGAGCATGCGCCAAGTCAACCCAAATAAAGCATCAAAGGAGAATACCACAATACTATGCTTTAATATGCTAAAACAACGCATGATTTTTTCAAGGCACATTAAGCAATCTCAATTGTTTATAACATGTCATGATACAGAAAAAATCACTAAGCATAAAGCCAAAACAATATCAAACATGACATCACAAAACATAGGCCACATTCAAAAACAAGCTCATTTTTACCACTTAAGCATGAACTTTCCTACTCTTTCCAATCCAAACAAAACTATTTAAAAACCAATACATGAAAGAGGGGGTCCAACCAATTTATTCAAGCAAACTAAGCAAACAAAAACTAAAAACTAAAGCAAAGACGCTCCAAGAACAACACAACTGTGCATGAAACAATAAAAATGAAGAGTTTGGAAGAACCTGAGATTTTTATTGGTGAAGAAGGGGATGCATTGGGCATCCCCAAGCTTTGATGCTTGTACCTCTTGACTATTTCTTGGGGTGACACGGGTGGCATCCCCAAGCTTGAGCTTTAGACCATTCTTTGTCTCATTACATCATTCTTTCCCTACACCTGAAATTTTTCCTTCATACAAAACTTCACACAATCTTTATTAGCAACATTAGTTCACACAAGATAATAAGTCTTTGGGTTCAGTTTCAACACCAATAAACTTCCATTAAAACAAAAGCTACTGTAGCAATTCCCTCAAAAATCTCAATCCCCTAAAAAGAACTCAAAAAGGAATCAACAAGAGGCAAATGCAAAGAATGGCAGAAATCTGTGAAAACAGACCAGCAAGTAAAAACCAATTTTTTCGAAGACCTTATGTTGCTCAAATCGAAAAGTGTTGAACTAACGAAAGTTAGATAATAACCTGGGGAAGAAGTAAAAAAAATCACAGCTCAAACCAACGTACATATATTTTTCAAAAAAATTACAGTGAAGCACAAAAGTCTGTTTCGGGACAGGAACTTTCCCAAGCATTACTTCTCTCTCATTAGATGTTAATCTTGGCACAAAAAGCAAATAAAAAGGATAAGGAGCAATTATTATAGAGGTAATAACTTCCAAGACTCATATAAAACTTTTGGGTTATCTCCCAATAAGTACTTTTCTTTAACGCCTTTAAGTTAGGCATGATAGTTTGAGAAGATGCTCACATAAGAAATATGAATTTAAGTAAAAGAGAGCATCAAGAAGCAAATTCAAAGAACATTTAAGTCTAACCCACTTCCTATGCATAGGAATCTTGTAAAGATACAAGTCATGAAAGCACAGAGCAACAAGCATAGGAAAGCAAAACAAGTGCAACTTCAAAAATTTCAACATAAAGGGGGGAAACTTAATATTGTTGAGATACATAAAACCATGTTTCCCTCTCTCATAATAACTTTTATCATGTGCCACATGCATAAAAGAATTAATACTCCCCACATAAACATAGTCATTCTTATTAATTGTAGTGGGAGCAAATTCAACAAAATAGCTATCATTATTATTCTCATCACCATAATCATCAAATATAGGAGGCATATTGTAATCATAATTAATTTTTTCCTCAGTAGTATGTGGACTGAAAATATCATACTAATCATTGTAATCATCATATATTGGAGGCATAGTATCATCAAAGTAAATTTTCTCCTCCATGCTTGGGGGACTAAAAAGATCATTCTCATCAAAACCAGCTTCCCCAAGCTTAGACTTTTCCATAGCATTAGCAATAATGGTGTCCAAAGAATTCATACTAACAACATTGCTATTAGCATGCAAATAAAGTTCCATAGGTTTTTAATTTTCTCTGCAAACACTTCATGTCCTAACTCAAGATAAATACTATAAATACTATAATTTTGTTGTTGTTTTCCATTAAGCCTAACAAGTGAAAACAAGAAACAAAAAGAAAAAATTGAAGAATATAAAGGAAAAAACTTCGAGCACTCACACCGGAGGATGTGAGTACCTTTTACCTTACCTCCCCGACAATAGTGCCAGAAAATAGCTTGATGTCTACGCACTTCTATTCTTGTAGACAGTTGTTGGGCCTCCAAGTGAAGAGGTTTGTAGAACAACAGCAAGTTTTCCCTTAAGTGGATCACCCAAGGTTTATCGAACTTAGGGAGGAAGTGGTCAAACGTATCCCCTCTCAAGTAATCCTGCAATCAAGATACAAGAAGTCTCTTGTGTCCGCAACACACCCAATACACTTGTCAGGTGTATAGGTGCACTAGTTCGGCGAAGAGATAGTTAAATACAAGTGGTATGGGTAATTATAAGTGGTAACGGTGCTAGAAAATACTTTGATGGCGCGTGGTTGACGTGGGAAAAGACTAAAGGCAAACTTAAATAAAGATGAAAGCAAGCAAACATGTAACATATCTAAATGCAAATGGTGTATCAATGCTTAGAAACAAGGCCTAGGGATCATACTTTCACTAGTGAACACTCTCATATAAATATCTCCTCTTTATGATACTACTCTTAACTACTCTCCGGTTGGACACTCTAATCATTGGTAGGGCTATAACATCACTCCTCAAAGGTGGCTTTCCGCATCTAGATAACCCCACACTGTCACCTTGAGCACTAGATGGTTCCAACAAACAGCACAATTTCATAAATACATCCAGCTCCAAATATAACTCATTACAAGTATTTGTAATCTCTAGCCTAAGTGCCACCATGGTGTGCACAATGTCAACTTCACACACATGGGGAGAGCAGAGATCTATTAAAGCACTTGAGTAGCAAGGTAGATCTACTTGATTAGAAAGCTCATGATCACAATATGATCATGCATAGAGAGAGAGAGAGATGAACACATAGCTACCGGTAGAACCCTTAGCCTCGAGAGAGAACTACTCCCTCGTCATCATGGGAATCAGCAACGGTGATGGAGATGGTGGTGGAGATCGATGGAGATGGCTCCGGGGGCAATTCCCCATCTCGGTAGGGTGCTAGAACAGAGACTTTCTGTCCCCCGAATCTCCCCTTTGGTGGTGGAAGCGTTGTGGAACTTTTCATGGATGGAGGCTTGACGATTTAGGGTTTTTGCATTGGGAGGCATCTTATAGGCGAAGTGGCAAGGTCGGTGGGCATCCAGAGGGCCCACACCACCTGGTGGCGCGGCTTGGGCTAGCCCACACCACCACATGGTGTGGCCCCTCTCCGTCTCGTCTTCTGGCTTTGTGAATCTTCTAGTAAAATATCGACTTTGGCTTTTGTCCGGTCCAATTCTGACAATATTCATTTTCTGACTTTTCTAGAACCAAAAACAAAAGAAAACAGGCAACTGGCACTGTGGCATCTTGTTAATAGGTTAGTCCAAGAAAGTGTATAAAAATTATAGATATGTTAGCAACGTATCAAACACACACAATGACTATAGTGGATCCATGTGTCAAACCAAGGTCACAGAGACCAAAATCACATAGGAAAACAGCTTCCACATTGCATGTTGCACAAAGTGTAGAATAAGTTGCATCACAGAATTCACTGGAGTGTGTGTGTTCATGTGGATCAATGTGGTTTAGGAAAATAACACATGCAATGTGGTCATGTGGATCAATGTGGTTTAGTAAAAGAACACATGCAATGACTATAGGTGATCAGTGTGGTTTAGGAAAAGAACACATGCAATGACTTTAGTGGATCAATGTGGTTTAGGAAAAGAACACATGCAATGTCACTAGTGGATAATTGTAGTTTATCCAAGAACATCGAATGACTCTAGGGATACATGTGTCAAACCATGGTCATAGAGACCAAAGACACATAGGAAAACAGCTTCCACATTGCATATTGCACCAGTGTAGCAGAAGTTGCATCAAAGAATCCATTGTAGTGTGTGTAACAATGTGGATCCATGTGGTTTAGGACAAGATCACATAAAATGACACTAGTGGATCAATGTGGTTTAGGAAAATAACACATGCAATAACTATAGTGGATCCATGTGGCAAACCATGGTCACAGAGACCAAAATCACATAGGAAAACAGCTTCCACAATGCATGTTGCACTAGTGTGGTAGAAGTTGCATCACATAATCCACTCGAGTGTGTTTGGTCATGTGGATTAATGTGGTTTAGAAAAAGAACACATGCAATGTGTGTCATGTGGATCAATGTGGTTTAAGAAAAGGACACATGCAATGTGGTCATGTGGATCAATGTTGTTTAGGAAAAGAACACATGCAATGTGGTCATGTGGCTCACTGTGGTTCAGGAAAAGAACACATGCAATGACTATAGGTGACCAATGTGGTTTAGGAAAAGAACACATGCAATGACACTAGTGGATAAATGTGGTTTATAAAAGAACACATCCAATGACTCTAGTGATACATGTGTCAAACCATGGTCATAGAGTCCAAAGACAGATAGGAAAACAACTTCCACATTGCATGTTGCACCAGTATGGCAGAAGTTGCATCACAGAATCCATTGTAGTGTGTGTAACAATGTGGATCCATGTGGTTTAGGACAAGAACACATGCAATGACACTAGTGGATCAATGTGGTTTAGGAAATAACACATGAAATGACTATAGTGGATCCATGTGGCAAACCATGGTCACCGAGACCAAAATCACATAGGAAAATAGTTGCATCATATAATCCAATAGAGTGTGTTTTGTCATGTGTATTAATGTGGTTTAGAAAAATAACACATCCAATGTGGTCATGTCGATCAATGTGGTTTAGGAAAAGAACACAAGCAATGTGGTCGTGTGGATCAATGTTGTTTAGGAACATAACACATGCAATGACACTAGTGGATCAATGTGGTTTAGAAAAGGACACATGCAATGACTATAATGGATCCATGTGTCAAACCATGGTCACATAGACCAAAGAGACATAGGAAAACAACTTCCAAATTGCATGTTGCACTACTGTGGTAGAAGTTGCATCACAGAATCCACTGCAGTGGGTGCAACCATGTGGATCCGTGTGGTCTAGTCAACGAACACATGCAATGACTGTAGGGGATCAATGTGGTTTAGGAAAAGAACACATGCAATGACTATACTGGATCCATGTGGCAGTCCATGGTCGCAGAGACCAAAAGCACATAGGAAAACAGCTTCCATATTGCATGTTGCACCAGTGTAGAAGAATTTGCATCACATAATGTGGAGTGTGTGGTCATGTGGATGAATGTTGTTTAGGAAAATAACACATGCAACGTGGTCATGTGGCTCAATGTGATTTAGGAAAAGAACACACTAAATGACAATAGGTTATCAATGTGTCTAGGAAAAGAACACATGCAATGACATTAGTGATCAATGTTGTTTCGGAAAAGGACACATGCAATGAATCTAGGTGATCCATGTGTCGAACCATCATCACAGAGACCAAAAGGACATAGTAAGAGCAGCTTCCACATTGCATGTTGCATCACATAATGCATCACATAATGCACTAGAGTGTGTGTGGTCTTGTGGATCAATGTGGTCTATGAAAAGAACACATGCAATGACACTAGGGATCAATGTGGTTTAGGAAAAGAACACATGCAATGACTATAGGTTATGTGTCAAACCATGGTCACAAAGTCAAAAAGCACATAGGAAGAGCAGCTTCTACATTGCATGTTGCACCGGTGTAGCAGAAGTTGCATAACAGAATGCACTGGTGTTTTTGTGGTCATGTGAATCAATGTGGTTTAGGAAAATAACACATGCAATGTGGTCATGTGGCTCAACGTGGTTTAGGAAAATAACAAATGCAATGACTATAGGTGATCAATGCGGTTTAGGAAATGAACATATGCAATGTGGTCATGTGGATAAATATTGTTTAGGAAAATAACACATGCAATGACACTAGTGGATAAATGTGGTTCATAAAAGAACACATGCAATGACTTTAGGGATCCATGTGTCAAACCGTGGTAACAAAAAAAAGACACATAGGAAAACAGCTTCCACATTACATGTTGCACGAGTGTGGCCTAAGTTGCATCATAGAATCCACTTTAGTGTGTGTAACAGTGTGGATCCATGTGGTTTACGACAAGAACATATGCAATTACACTAGTGGATCAATGTGGTTTCGGAAAAGAACACACGTAAGGACTATAGTGGATCCATGTGTCAAACCATGGTCACAAAGACCAAAATCACATAGTCAAACATCTTCCACCTTGCATGTTGCAGAAAGTATAGCAGAAGTTGCATCACAGAATGCATTGGAGGGTGTGTGTTCATGTGGATCAATGTGGTTTAGGAAAATAACACATGCAATGTGGTTTAGGAAAAGAACACATGCAATGACTATAGGTGATCAATGTGGTTTAGGAAAAGAACACATGCCATGACTCTAGGGGATCCATGTGTCAAACCATGGTCACAAAGCCCAAAGACACATAGGAAAACAGCTTCCACATTACATGTTGCACCGCTATGGCAAAGGTTGGATCACATAATCCACTGCATTGGGTGTAACTATATGGATCCATTTGGTTTAGGACAAGACACATGCAATACACTAGTGGATCAATGTGGTTTAGGAAAAGAACACATGCAATGACTATAGTGGATCCATATGTTAAACCATGGTCATACAGACCAAAGGCACATATGAAAACAACTTTCACATTGCATTTTGCACCAGTGTGGTAGAAGTTTCATCATACAATCCACTATAGAGTGTGAAACCATGTGGATCCATGTGGTTTAGTAAAAGAACACATGCAATGACTCTAAGTGGTCCATATGGTTTAGGACCAGAACACATGCAATTAATCTAGTGGATCAATGTGGTTTATAAAAAGAACACATGCAATGACTCTGGTGGATTCATGTGTGAAACCATGGTAACATAGACTAAAAGCACATAGAAAGAGCATCTTCCCCATTGCATGTTGCACTAGTGTAGCAGAAGTTGCAGCACATAATGCATTAGAGTGTGTGTGGTCATGTGGTCTAGGAAAAGAACACATGAAGTGACACTAGTGATAAATGTGGTTTAGGAAAATAACACACGCAATGAGTCTAGGTGATCGACGTGTCAAACCATTGTTACTGAGACCAAAAGCACATAGGAAGAGCAGCTTCCACATTGCATGTTGTATCACAAAATGCATCACAGAATGTACTTGAGTGTGTGTGGTCATGTGGATCAATGTGGTCTATTAAAAGAACACACGCAATGACACTAATCATCAATGTCATTTTAGAATAGAACACATGCAATGACTATAGGTGATCCATGTGTTAAACCATGGTCACAAAGACCAAAAGCACATCGGAAGAGCAGCTTCCACATTGTATGTTGCACTAATGTATGAGAAGTTGCATCATAGAATGCACTGGAATGTGTGTGGTCATGTGCATCAATGTGGTTTCGGAATAGAACACATGCAATGTGGTCGTGTGGCTCAATGTGGTATAGGAAAAGAACACATGAAATGACTACAGGTGATCAATGTGGTCTAGGAAAACAACACATCCAATGACACTAGTGATCAATGTTGTTTAGGAAATGAACACATGCAATGACTCTAGGTGATCCATGTGTCGAACCATCATCACAAAGACCAAAAGCACGTAGGAAGAGAAGCTTCCACATTGCATGTTGCACCAGTGTAGCAAAAGTTGCGTCACATAATGCATTGGAGTGTGTGTGGTCATGTGGATCAATGTGGTCTAGGAAAAGAACACATGCAATGACACTAGTGATCAATGTTGTTTAGGAAAAGAACACATGCAATGACACTAGCTGATCTATGTGTCAGACCATTGTCACTGAGACCAAAATCACATAGGAATTGCAGCTTCCACATTGCAAGTTTCACCATATAATGCATCACAAAATGCACTATAATGTGTGTGGTCTTCTGGATCAATGTGGTCTATTAAAATAACACATGCAATGATACTAGTCAACAATGTGGTTTACGAAAACAACACATGCAATGACTATAGGTGATCCATGTGTCAAACCACGGTCACAGAGACCAAAAGCACATAGGAAGAGAAGCTTCCACATTGCATGCTGCACCAGTGTAGCAGAAGTTGCATCAAACAATGCACTGGAGTGTGTGTGGTCATGTGGATCAATGTGGTTTAGGAAAAGAACACATGAAATGTGGTCATGTGGCTCAATGTGGTTTAGAAAAAGAACACATGAAATGACTATAGGTGATCAATGTGGTTTAGGAAAAGAACACATGCAATGACACTAGTGGATAAATGTGGTTTATAAAAGAACACATCCAATGACTCTAGTGATACATGTGTCAAACCATGGTCATAGAGTCCAAAGACAGATAGGAAAACAACTTCCACATTGCATGTTGCACCAGTATGGCAGAAGTTGCATCACAGAATCCATTGTAGTGTGTGTAACAATGTGGATCCATGTGGTTTAGGACAAGAACACATGCAATGACACTAGTGGATCAATGTGGTTTAGGAAATAACACATGCAATGACTATAGTGGATCCATGTGGCAAACCATGGTCACGGAGACCAAAATCACATAGGAAAATAGTTGCATCACATAATCCACTAGAGTGTGTTTGGTCATGTGTATTAATGTGGTCATGTCGATCAATGTGGTTTAGGAAAAGAACACAGGCAATGTGGTCGTGTGGATCAATGTTGTTTAGGAACATAACACATGCAATGACACTAGTGGATCAATGTGGTTTAGAAAAGGACACATGCAATGACTATAATGGATCCATGTGTCAAACCATGGTCACATAGACCAAAGAGACATAGGAAAACAACTTCCACATTGCATGTTGCACTACTGTGGTAGAAGTTGCATCACAGAATCCACTGCAGTGGGTGCAACCATGTGGATCCGTGTGGTCTAGTCAACGAACACATGCAATGACTGTAGGGGATCAATGTGGTTTAGGAAAAGAACACATGCAATGACTATACTGGATCCATGTGGCAGTCCATGGTCGCAGAGACCAAAAGCACATAGGAAAACAGCTTCCATATTGCATGTTGCACCAGTGTAGAAGAATTTGCATCACATAATGTGGAGTGTGAGGTCATGTGGATGAATGTTGTTTAGGAAAATAACACATGCAACGTGGTCATGTGGCTCAATGTGATTTAGGAAAAGAACACACTAAATGACAATAGGTTATCAATGTGTCTAGGAAAAGAACACATGCAATGACACTAGTGATCAATGTTGTTTCGGAAAAGGACACATGCAATGAATCTAGGTGATCCATGTGTCGAACCATCATCACAGAGACCAAAAGGACATAGTAAGAGCAGCTTCCACA
Organism: Avena eriantha; assembly: GCA_910589775.1. Taxonomy (NCBI): domain Eukaryota; kingdom Viridiplantae; phylum Streptophyta; class Magnoliopsida; order Poales; family Poaceae; genus Avena; species Avena eriantha. Next base: position 133,815,212 of record OU342740.1, on the reverse strand, counting down.
TTGCATGTTGCATCACATAATGCATCACATAATACACTAGAGTGTGCGTGGTCTTGTGGATCAATGTGGTCTATGAAAAGAACACATGCAATAACACTAGGGATCAATGTGGTTTAGGAAAAGAACACATGCAATGACTATAGGTTATGTGTCAAACCATGGTCACATAGTCAAAAAGCACATAGGAAGAGCAGCTTCTACATTGCATGTTGCACCGGTGTAGCAGAAGTTGCATAACAGAATGCGTTGGAGTTTTTGTGGTCATGTGAATCAATGTTGTTTAGGAAAATAACACATGCAATGTGGTCATGTGGCTCAACGTGGTTTAGGAAAATAACAAATGCAATGACTATAGGTGATCAATGCGGTTTAGGAAATGAACATATGCAATGTGGTCATGTGGATAAATGTTGTTTAAGAAAATAACACATGCAATGACACTAGTGGATAAATGTGGTTCATAAAACAACACATGCAATGACTTTAGGGATCCATGTGTCAAACCGTGGTAACAAAAAAAAGACACATAAGAAAACAGCTTCCACATTACATGTTGCACGAGTGTGGCCTAAGTTGCATCATAGAATCCACTTTAGTGTGTGTAACAGTGTGGATCCATGTGGTTTATGACAAGAACATATGCAATTACACTAGTGGATCAATGTAGTTTAGGAAAAGAACACACGTGAGGACTATAGTGGATCCATGTGTCAAACCATGGTCACAAAGACCAAAATCACATAGTCAAACATCTTCCACCTTGCATGTTGTAGAAAGTATAGCAGAAGTTGCATCACAGATTGCACTGGAGGGTGTGTGTTCATGTGGATCAATGTGGTTTAGGAAAATAACACATGCAATGTGGTTTAGGAAAAGAACACATATAATGACTATAGGTGATCAATGTGGTTTAGGAAAAGAACACATGCCATGACTCTAGGGGATCCATGTGTCAAACCATGGTCACAAAGCCCAAAGACACATAGGAAAACAGCTTCCACATTACATGTTGCACCGCTATGGCAAAGGTTGGATCACATAATCCACTGCATTGTGTGTAACTATATGGATCCATTTGGTTTAGGACAAGACACATGCAATGACACTAGTGGATCAATGTGGTTTAGGAAAAGAACACATGCAATGACTATAGTGGATCCATATGTTAAACCATGGTCATACAGACCAAAGGCACATATGAAAACAACTTCCACATTGCATGTTGCACCAGTGTGGTAGAAGTTTCATCATACAATCCACTATAGAGTGTGTAACCATGTGGATCCATGTGGTTTAGTAAAAGAACACATGCAATGACTCTAAGTGGTCCATATGGTTTAGGACCAGAACACATGCAATTAATCTAGTGGATCAATGTGGTTTATAAAAAGAACACATGCAATGACTCTAGTGGATTCATGTGTGAAACCATGGTCACATAGACTAAAAGCACATAGAAAGAGCATCTTCCCCATTGCATGTTGTACCATTGTAGTAGAATATGCATACATAATGCACTGGAGTTTGTGTGGTCATGTGGCTCATGTGGTGTAGGAAAAGAACACATGAAGTGACACTAGTGATAAATGTGGTTTAGGAAAAGAACACACGCAATGAGTCTAGGTGATCGACGTGTCAAACCATTGTTACTGATACCAAAAGCACATCGGAAGAGCAGCTTCCACATTGTATGTTGCACTAATGTATGAGAAGTTGCATCATAGAATGCACTGGAATGTGTGTGGTCATGTGCATCAATGTGGTTTCGGAATAGAACACATGCAATGTGGTCGTGTGGCTCAATGTGGTATAGGAAAAGAACACATGAAATGACTACAGGTGATCAATGTGGTCTAGGAAAACAACACATCCAATGACACTAGTGATCAATGTTGTTTAGGAAATGAACACATGCAATGACTCTAGGTGATCCATGTGTCGAACCATCATCACAAAGACCAAAAGCACGTAGGAAGAGAAGCTTCCACATTGCATGTTGCACCAGTGTAGCAAAAGTTGCGTCACATAATGCATTGGAGTGTGTGTGGTCATGTGGATCAATGTGGTCTAGGAAAAGAACACATGCAATGACACTAGTGATCAATGTTGTTTAGGAAAAGAACACATGCAATGACACTAGCTGATCTATGTGTCAGACCATTGTCACTGAGACCAAAATCACATAGGAATTGCAGCTTCCACATTGCAAGTTTCACCATATAATGCATCACAAAATGCACTATAATGTGTGTGGTCTTCTGGATCAATGTGGTCTATTAAAATAACACATGCAATGATACTAGTCAACAATGTGGTTTACGAAAACAACACATGCAATGACTATAGGTGATCCATGTGTCAAACCACGGTCACAGAGACCAAAAGCACATAGGAAGAGAAGCTTCCACATTGCATGCTGCACCAGTGTAGCAGAAGTTGCATCAAACAATGCACTGGAGTGTGTGTGGTCATGTGGATCAATGTGGTTTAGGAAAAGAACACATGAAATGTGGTCATGTGGCTCAATGTGGTTTAGAAAAAGAACACATGAAATGACTATAGGTGATCAATGTGGTTTAGGAAAAGAACACATGCAATGACACTAGTGGATAAATGTGGTTTATAAAAGAACACATCCAATGACTCTAGTGATACATGTGTCAAACCATGGTCATAGAGTCCAAAGACAGATAGGAAAACAACTTCCACATTGCATGTTGCACCAGTATGGCAGAAGTTGCATCACAGAATCCATTGTAGTGTGTGTAACAATGTGGATCCATGTGGTTTAGGACAAGAACACATGCAATGACACTAGTGGATCAATGTGGTTTAGGAAATAACACATGCAATGACTATAGTGGATCCATGTGGCAAACCATGGTCACGGAGACCAAAATCACATAGGAAAATAGTTGCATCACATAATCCACTAGAGTGTGTTTGGTCATGTGTATTAATGTGGTCATGTCGATCAATGTGGTTTAGGAAAAGAACACAGGCAATGTGGTCGTGTGGATCAATGTTGTTTAGGAACATAACACATGCAATGACACTAGTGGATCAATGTGGTTTAGAAAAGGACACATGCAATGACTATAATGGATCCATGTGTCAAACCATGGTCACATAGACCAAAGAGACATAGGAAAACAACTTCCACATTGCATGTTGCACTACTGTGGTAGAAGTTGCATCACAGAATCCACTGCAGTGGGTGCAACCATGTGGATCCGTGTGGTCTAGTCAACGAACACATGCAATGACTGTAGGGGATCAATGTGGTTTAGGAAAAGAACACATGCAATGACTATACTGGATCCATGTGGCAGTCCATGGTCGCAGAGACCAAAAGCACATAGGAAAACAGCTTCCATATTGCATGTTGCACCAGTGTAGAAGAATTTGCATCACATAATGTGGAGTGTGAGGTCATGTGGATGAATGTTGTTTAGGAAAATAACACATGCAACGTGGTCATGTGGCTCAATGTGATTTAGGAAAAGAACACACTAAATGACAATAGGTTATCAATGTGTCTAGGAAAAGAACACATGCAATGACACTAGTGATCAATGTTGTTTCGGAAAAGGACACATGCAATGAATCTAGGTGATCCATGTGTCGAACCATCATCACAGAGACCAAAAGGACATAGTAAGAGCAGCTTCCACATTGCATGTTGCATCACATAATGCATCACATAATACACTAGAGTGTGCGTGGTCTTGTGGATCAATGTGGTCTATGAAAAGAACACATGCAATAACACTAGGGATCAATGTGGTTTAGGAAAAGAACACATGCAATGACTATAGGTTATGTGTCAAACCATGGTCACATAGTCAAAAAGCACATAGGAAGAGCAGCTTCTACATTGCATGTTGCACCGGTGTAGCAGAAGTTGCATAACAGAATGCGTTGGAGTTTTTGTGGTCATGTGAATCAATGTTGTTTAGGAAAATAACACATGCAATGTGGTCATGTGGCTCAACGTGGTTTAGGAAAATAACAAATGCAATGACTATAGGTGATCAATGCGGTTTAGGAAATGAACATATGCAATGTGGTCATGTGGATAAATGTTGTTTAAGAAAATAACACATGCAATGACACTAGTGGATAAATGTGGTTCATAAAACAACACATGCAATGACTTTAGGGATCCATGTGTCAAACCGTGGTAACAAAAAAAAGACACATAAGAAAACAGCTTCCACATTACATGTTGCACGAGTGTGGCCTAAGTTGCATCATAGAATCCACTTTAGTGTGTGTAACAGTGTGGATCCATGTGGTTTATGACAAGAACATATGCAATTACACTAGTGGATCAATGTAGTTTAGGAAAAGAACACACGTGAGGACTATAGTGGATCCATGTGTCAAACCATGGTCACAAAGACCAAAATCACATAGTCAAACATCTTCCACCTTGCATGTTGTAGAAAGTATAGCAGAAGTTGCATCACAGATTGCACTGGAGGGTGTGTGTTCATGTGGATCAATGTGGTTTAGGAAAATAACACATGCAATGTGGTTTAGGAAAAGAACACATATAATGACTATAGGTGATCAATGTGGTTTAGGAAAAGAACACATGCCATGACTCTAGGGGATCCATGTGTCAAACCATGGTCACAAAGCCCAAAGACACATAGGAAAACAGCTTCCACATTACATGTTGCACCGCTATGGCAAAGGTTGGATCACATAATCCACTGCATTGTGTGTAACTATATGGATCCATTTGGTTTAGGACAAGACACATGCAATGACACTAGTGGATCAATGTGGTTTAGGAAAAGAACACATGCAATGACTATAGTGGATCCATATGTTAAACCATGGTCATACAGACCAAAGGCACATATGAAAACAACTTCCACATTGCATGTTGCACCAGTGTGGTAGAAGTTTCATCATACAATCCACTATAGAGTGTGTAACCATGTGGATCCATGTGGTTTAGTAAAAGAACACATGCAATGACTCTAAGTGGTCCATATGGTTTAGGACCAGAACACATGCAATTAATCTAGTGGATCAATGTGGTTTATAAAAAGAACACATGCAATGACTCTAGTGGATTCATGTGTGAAACCATGGTCACATAGACTAAAAGCACATAGAAAGAGCATCTTCCCCATTGCATGTTGTACCATTGTAGTAGAATATGCATACATAATGCACTGGAGTTTGTGTGGTCATGTGGCTCATGTGGTGTAGGAAAAGAACACATGAAGTGACACTAGTGATAAATGTGGTTTAGGAAAAGAACACACGCAATGAGTCTAGGTGATCGACGTGTCAAACCATTGTTACTGATACCAAAAGCACATCGGAAGAGCAGCTTCCACATTGTATGTTGCACTAATGTATGAGAAGTTGCATCATAGAATGCACTGGAATGTGTGTGGTCATGTGCATCAATGTGGTTTCGGAATAGAACACATGCAATGTGGTCGTGTGGCTCAATGTGGTATAGGAAAAGAACACATGAAATGACTACAGGTGATCAATGTGGTCTAGGAAAACAACACATCCAATGACACTAGTGATCAATGTTGTTTAGGAAATGAACACATGCAATGACTCTAGGTGATCCATGTGTCGAACCATCATCACAAAGACCAAAAGCACGTAGGAAGAGAAGCTTCCACATTGCATGCTGCACCAGTGTAGCAGAAGTTGCATCAAACAATGCACTGGAGTGTGTGTGGTCATGTGGATCAATGTGGTTTAGGAAAAGAACACATGAAATGTGGTCATGTGGCTCAATGTGGTTTAGAAAAAGAACACATGAAATGACTATAGGTGATCAATGTGGTTTAGGAAAAGAACACATGCAATGACACTAGTGGATAAATGTGGTTTATAAAAGAACACATCCAATGACTCTAGTGATACATGTGTCAAACCATGGTCATAGAGTCCAAAGACAGATAGGAAAACAACTTCCACATTGCATGTTGCACCAGTATGGCAGAAGTTGCATCACAGAATCCATTGTAGTGTGTGTAACAATGTGGATCCATGTGGTTTAGGACAAGAACACATGCAATGACACTAGTGGATCAATGTGGTTTAGGAAATAACACATGCAATGACTATAGTGGATCCATGTGGCAAACCATGGTCACGGAGACCAAAATCACATAGGAAAATAGTTGCATCACATAATCCACTAGAGTGTGTTTGGTCATGTGTATTAATGTGGTCATGTCGATCAATGTGGTTTAGGAAAAGAACACAGGCAATGTGGTCGTGTGGATCAATGTTGTTTAGGAACATAACACATGCAATGACACTAGTGGATCAATGTGGTTTAGAAAAGGACACATGCAATGACTATAATGGATCCATGTGTCAAACCATGGTCACATAGACCAAAGAGACATAGGAAAACAACTTCCACATTGCATGTTGCACTACTGTGGTAGAAGTTGCATCACAGAATCCACTGCAGTGGGTGCAACCATGTGGATCCGTGTGGTCTAGTCAACGAACACATGCAATGACTGTAGGGGATCAATGTGGTTTAGGAAAAGAACACATGCAATGACTATACTGGATCCATGTGGCAGTCCATGGTCGCAGAGACCAAAAGCACATAGGAAAACAGCTTCCATATTGCATGTTGCACCAGTGTAGAAGAATTTGCATCACATAATGTGGAGTGTGAGGTCATGTGGATGAATGTTGTTTAGGAAAATAACACATGCAACGTGGTCATGTGGCTCAATGTGATTTAGGAAAAGAACACACTAAATGACAATAGGTTATCAATGTGTCTAGGAAAAGAACACATGCAATGACACTAGTGATCAATGTTGTTTCGGAAAAGGACACATGCAATGAATCTAGGTGATCCATGTGTCGAACCATCATCACAGAGACCAAAAGGACATAGTAAGAGCAGCTTCCACATTGCATGTTGCATCACATAATGCATCACATAATACACTAGAGTGTGCGTGGTCTTGTGGATCAATGTGGTCTATGAAAAGAACACATGCAATAACACTAGGGATCAATGTGGTTTAGGAAAAGAACACATGCAATGACTATAGGTTATGTGTCAAACCATGGTCACATAGTCAAAAAGCACATAGGAAGAGCAGCTTCTACATTGCATGTTGCACCGGTGTAGCAGAAGTTGCATAACAGAATGCGTTGGAGTTTTTGTGGTCATGTGAATCAATGTTGTTTAGGAAAATAACACATGCAATGTGGTCATGTGGCTCAACGTGGTTTAGGAAAATAACAAATGCAATGACTATAGGTGATCAATGCGGTTTAGGAAATGAACATATGCAATGTGGTCATGTGGATAAATGTTGTTTAAGAAAATAACACATGCAATGACACTGGTGGATAAATGTGGTTCATAAAACAACACATGCAATGACTTTAGGGATCCATGTGTCAAACCGTGGTAACAAAAAAAAGACACATAAGAAAACAGCTTCCACATTACATGTTGCACGAGTGTGGCCTAAGTTGCATCATAGAATCCACTTTAGTGTGTGTAACAGTGTGGATCCATGTGGTTTATGACAAGAACATATGCAATTACACTAGTGGATCAATGTAGTTTAGGAAAAGAACACACGTGAGGACTATAGTGGATCCATGTGTCAAACCATGGTCACAAAGACCAAAATCACATAGTCAAACATCTTCCACCTTGCATGTTGTAGAAAGTATAGCAGAAGTTGCATCACAGATTGCACTGGAGGGTGTGTGTTCATGTGGATCAATGTGGTTTAGGAAAATAACACATGCAATGTGGTTTAGGAAAAGAACACATATAATGACTATAGGTGATCAATGTGGTTTAGGAAAAGAACACATGCCATGACTCTAGGGGATCCATGTGTCAAACCATGGTCACAAAGCCCAAAGACACATAGGAAAACAGCTTCCACATTACATGTTGCACCGCTATGGCAAAGGTTGGATCACATAATCCACTGCATTGTGTGTAACTATATGGATCCATTTGGTTTAGGACAAGACACATGCAATGACACTAGTGGATCAATGTGGTTTAGGAAAAGAACACATGCAATGACTATAGTGGATCCATATGTTAAACCATGGTCATACAGACCAAAGGCACATATGAAAACAACTTCCACATTGCATGTTGCACCAGTGTGGTAGAAGTTTCATCATACAATCCACTATAGAGTGTGTAACCATGTGGATCCATGTGGTTTAGTAAAAGAACACATGCAATGACTCTAAGTGGTCCATATGGTTTAGGACCAGAACACATGCAATTAATCTAGTGGATCAATGTGGTTTATAAAAAGAACACATGCAATGACTCTAGTGGATTCATGTGTGAAACCATGGTCACATAGACTAAAAGCACATAGAAAGAGCATCTTCCCCATTGCATGTTGTACCATTGTAGTAGAATATGCATCACATAATGCACTGGAGTTTGTGTGGTCATGTGGCTCATGTGGTGTAGGAAAAGAACACATGAAGTGACACTAGTGATAAATGTGGTTTAGGAAAAGAACACACGCAATGAGTCTAGGTGATCGACGTGTCAAACCATTGTTACTGATACCAAAAGCACATAGGAAGAGCAGCTTCCACATTGCATGTTGTATCACAAAATGCATCAGAGAATGTACTTGAGTGTGTGTGGTCATGTGGATCAATGTGGTCTATTAAAAGAACACACGCAATGACACTAATCATCAATGTCATTTTAGAATAGAACACATGCAATGACTATAGGTGATCCATTTGTTAAACCATGGTCACAAAGACCAAAAGCACATCGGAAGAGCAGCTTCCACATTGTATGTTGCACTAGTGTATGAGAAGTTGCATCATAGAATGCACTGGAATGTGTGTGGTCATGTGGATCAATGTGGTTTAGGAATAGAACACATGCAATGTGGTCGTGTGGCTCAATGTGGTATAGGAAAAGAACACATGAAATGACTACAGGTGATCAATGTGGTCTAGGAAAACAACACATCCAATGACACTAGTGATCAATGTTGTTTAGGAAAAGAACACATGCAATGACTCTAGGTGATCCATGTGTCGAACCATCATCACAAAGACCAAAAGCACGTAGGAAGAGAAGCTTCCACATTGCATGTTGCACCAGTGTAGCAAAAGTTGCATCACATAATGCATTGGAGTGTGTGTGGTCATGTGGATCAATGTGGTCTAGGAAAAGAACACATGCAATGACACTAGTGATCAATGTTGTTTAGGAAAAGAACACATGCAATGACACTATCTGATCTATGTGTCAGACCATTGTCACTGAGACCAAAATCACATAGGAATTGCAGCTTCCACATTGCAAGTTTCACCATAGAATGCATCACAAAATGCACTATAATGTGTGTTGTCTTCTGGATCAATGTGGTCTATTAAAATAACACATGCAATGATACTAGTCAACAATGTGGTTTACGAAAACAACACATGCAATGACTATAGGTGATCCATGTGTCAAACCATGGTCACAGAGACCAAAAGCACATAGGAAGAGAAGCTTCCACATTGCATGCTACACCAGTGTAGCAGAAGTTGCATCAAACAATGCACTGGAGTGTGTGTGGTCATGTGGATCAATGTGGTTTAGGAAAAGAACACATGAAATGTGGTCATGTGGCTCAATGTGGTTTAGAAAAAGAACACATGAAATGACTATAGGTGATCAATGTGGTCTAGGAAAAGAACACACGCAATGACACTAGTGATCAATGTGGTTTTGGAAAATAACACATGCAATGACTCTAGGTGATCCATGCGTCGAACCATCATGACAAAGACCAAATGCTCATAGGAAGAGGAGCTTCCACATTGCATGTTGTACCATTGTAGTAGAATATGCATCACATAATGCACTGGAGTTTGTGTGGTCATGTGGCTCATGTGGTGTAGGAAAAGAACACATGAAGTGACACTAGTGATAAATGTGGTTTAGGAAAAGAACACACGCAATGAGTCTAGGTGATCGACGTGTCAAACCATTGTTACTGATACCAAAAGCACATAGGAAGAGCAGCTTCCACATTGCATGTTGTATCACAAAATGCATCAGAGAATGTACTTGAGTGTGTGTGGTCATGTGGATCAATGTGGTCTATTAAAAGAACACACGCAATGACACTAATCATCAATGTCATTTTAGAATAGAACACATGCAATGACTATAGGTGATCCATTTGTTAAACCATGGTCACAAAGACCAAAAGCACATCGGAAGAGCAGCTTCCACATTGTATGTTGCACTAGTGTATGAGAAGTTGCATCATAGAATGCACTGGAATGTGTGTGGTCATGTGGATCAATGTGGTTTAGGAATAGAACACATGCAATGTGGTCGTGTGGCTCAATGTGGTATAGGAAAAGAACACATGAAATGACTACAGGTGATCAATGTGGTCTAGGAAAACAACACATCCAATGACACTAGTGATCAATGTTGTTTAGGAAAAGAACACATGCAATGACTCTAGGTGATCCATGTGTCGAACCATCATCACAAAGACCAAAAGCACGTAGGAAGAGAAGCTTCCACATTGCATGTTGCACCAGTGTAGCAAAAGTTGCGTCACATAATGCATTGGAGTGTGTGTGGTCATGTGGATCAATGTGGTCTAGGAAAAGAACACATGCAATGACACTAGTGATCAATGTTTTTAGGAAAAGAACACATGCAATGACACTAGCTGATCTATGTGTCAGACCATTGTCACTGAGACCAAAATCACATAGGAATTGCAGCTTCCACATTGCAAGTTTCACCATAGAATGCATCACAAAATGCACTATAATGTGTGTGGTCTTCTGGATCAATGTGGTCTATTAAAATAACACATGCAATGATACTAGTCAACAATGTGGTTTACGAAAACAACACATGCAATGACTATAGGTGATCCATGTGTCAAACCATGGTCACAGAGACCAAAAGCACATAGGAAGAGAAGCTTCCACATTGCATGCTGCACCAGTGTAGCAGAAGTTGCATCAAACAATGCACTGGAGTGTGTGTGGTCATGTGGATCAATGTGGTTTAGGAAAAGAACACATGAAATGTGGTCATGTGGCTCAATGTGGTTTAGAAAAAGAACACATGAAATGACTATAGGTGATCAATGTGGTCTAGGAAAAGAACACACGCAATGACACTAGTGATCAATGTGGTTTTGGAAAATAACACATGCAATGACTCTAGGTGATCCATGCGTCGAACCATCATGACAAAGACCAAATGCTCATAGGAAGAGGAGGTTCCACATTGCATGTTGTACCATTGTAGTAGAATATGCATCACATAATGCACTGGAGTTTGTGTGGTCATGTGGCTCATGTGGTCTAGGTAAACAACACATGCAATGAAACTAGTGATCAATGTGGTTTAGGAAAAGAACACATGTATTGACTCTAGGTGATCCATGTGTCAAACAATTGTCACTGAGACCAAAAGCACATAGGAAGATCATCTTCCACATTGCATGTTGCATCACATAATGCATTACAGAATGCACTGGAGTGTGCGTGGTCATGTGGATCAATATGGTCTATGAAAAGAACACATGCAATGACACTTGTCATGAATGTGGTTTAGGAAAAGAACACATGCAATGAATATAGGTGATCCATGTGTCAAACCATGGTCACATAGACCAAAAGCACATAGGAAGAGCAGCTTCCATATTGCATGTTGCACCAGTGTAGAGAAGTTGCATCTTAGAATGCACTGGAATGTGTGTGGTCATGTGGATCAATGTGGTTTAGGAATAGAACACATGCAATGTGGTCGTGTGGCTCAATGTGGTATAGGAAAAGAACACATGAAATGACTACAGGTGATCAATGTGGTCTAGGAAAACAACACATCCAATGACACTAGTGATCAATGTTGTTTAGGAAAAGAACACATGCAATGACTCTAGGTGATCCATGTGTCGAACCATCATCACAAAGACCAAAAGCACGTAGGAAGAGAAGCTTCCACATTGCATGTTGCACCAGTGTAGCAAAAGTTGCGTCACATAATGCATTGGAGTGTGTGTGGTCATGTGGATCAATGTGGTCTAGGAAAAGAACACATGCAATGACACTAGTGATCAATGTTTTTAGGAAAAGAACACATGCAATGACACTAGCTGATCTATGTGTCAGACCATTGTCACTGAGACCAAAATCACATAGGAATTGCAGCTTCCACATTGCAAGTTTCACCATAGAATGCATCACAAAATGCACTACAATGTGTGTGGTCTTCTGGATCAATGTGGTCTATTAAAATAACACATGCAATGATACTAGTCAACAATGTGGTTTACGAAAACAACACATGCAATGACTATAGGTGATCCATGTGTCAAACCATGGTCACAGAGACCAAAAGCACATAGGAAGAGAAGCTTCCACATTGCATGCTGCACCAGTGTAGCAGAAGTTGCATCAAACAATGCACTGGAGTGTGTGTGGTCATGTGGATCAATGTGGTTTAGGAAAAGAACACATGAAATGTGGTCATGTGGCTCAATGTGGTTTAGAAAAAGAACACATGAAATGACTATAGGTGATCAATGTGGTCTAGGAAAAGAACACACGCAATGACACTAGTGATCAATGTGGTTTTGGAAAATAACACATGCAATGACTCTAGGTGATCCATGCGTCGAACCATCATGACAAAGACCAAATGCTCATAGGAAGAGGAGGTTCCACATTGCATGTTGTACCATTGTAGTAGAATATGCATCACATAATGCACTGGAGTTTGTGTGGTCATGTGGCTCATGTGGTCTAGGTAAACAACACATGCAATGAAACTAGTGATCAATGTGGTTTAGGAAAAGAACACATGTATTGACTCTAGGTGATCCATGTGTCAAACAATTGTCACTGAGACCAAAAGCACATAGGAAGATCATCTTCCACATTGCATGTTGCATCACATAATGCATTACAGAATGCACTGGAGTGTGCGTGGTCATGTGGATCAATATGGTCTATGAAAAGAACACATGGAATGACACTTGTCATGAATGTGGTTTAGGAAAAGAACACATGCAATGAATATAGGTGATCCATGTGTCAAACCATGGTCACATAGACCAAAAGCACATAGGAAGAGCAGCTTCCATATTGCATGTTGCACCAGTGTAGAGAAGTTGCATCTTAGAATGCACTGGAATGTGTGTGGTCATGTGGATCAATGTGGTTTAGGAATAGAACACATGCAATGTGGTCGTGTGGCTCAATGTGGTATAGGAAAAGAACACATGAAATGACTACAGGTGATCAATGTGGTCTAGGAAAACAACACATCCAATGACACTAGTGATCAATGTTGTTTAGGAAAAGAACACATGCAATGACTCTAGGTGATCCATGTGTCGAACCATCATCACAAAGACCAAAAGCACGTAGGAAGAGAAGCTTCCACATTGCATGTTGCACCAGTGTAGCAAAAGTTGCGTCACATAATGCATTGGAGTGTGTGTGGTCATGTGGATCAATGTGGTCTAGGAAAAGAACACATGCAATGACACTAGTGATCAATGTTTTTAGGAAAAGAACACATGCAATGACACTAGCTGATCTATGTGTCAGACCATTGTCACTGAGACCAAAATCACATAGGAATTGCAGCTTCCACATTGCAAGTTTCACCATAGAATGCATCACAAAATGCACTACAATGTGTGTGGTCTTCTGGATCAATGTGGTCTATTAAAATAACACATGCAATGATACTAGTCAACAATGTGGTTTACGAAAACAACACATGCAATGACTATAGGTGATCCATGTGTCAAACCATGGTCACAGAGACCAAAAGCACATAGGAAGAGAAGCTTCCACATTGCATGCTGCACCAGTGTAGCAGAAGTTGCATCAAACAATGCACTGGAGTGTGTGTGGTCATGTGGATCAATGTGGTTTAGGAAAAGAACACATGAAATGTGGTCATGTGGCTCAATGTGGTTTAGAAAAAGAACACATGAAATGACTATAGGTGATCAATGTGGTCTAGGAAAAGAACACACGCAATGACACTAGTGATCAATGTGGTTTTGGAAAATAACACATGCAATGACTCTAGGTGATCCATGCGTCGAACCATCATGACAAAGACCAAATGCTCATAGGAAGAGGAGGTTCCACATTGCATGTTGTACCATTGTAGTAGAATATGCATCACATAATGCACTGGAGTTTGTGTGGTCATGTGGCTCATGTGGTCTAGGTAAACAACACATGCAATGAAACTAGTGATCAATGTGGTTTAGGAAAAGACACATGTATTGACTCTAGGTGATCCATGTGTCAAACAATTGTCACTGAGACCAAAAGCACATAGGAAGATCATCTTCCACATTGCATGTTGCATCACATAATGCATTACAGAATGCACTGGAGTGTGCGTGGTCATGTGGATCAATATGGTCTATGAAAAGAACACATGCAATGACACTTGTCATGAATGTGGTTTAGGAAAAGAACACATGCAATGAATATAGGTGATCCATGTGTCAAACCATGGTCACATAGACCAAAAGCACATAGGAAGAGCAGCTTCCATATTGCATGTTGCACCAGTGTAGAGAAGTTGCATCTTAGAATGCACTGGAATGTGTGTGGTCATGTGGATCAATGTGGTTTAGGAATAGAACACATGCAATGTGGTCGTGTGGCTCAATGTGGTATAGGAAAAGAACACATGAAATGACTACAGGTGATCAATGTGGTCTAGGAAAACAACACATCCAATGACACTAGTGATCAATGTTGTTTAGGAAAAGAACACATGCAATGACTCTAGGTGATCCATGTGTCGAACCATCATCACAAAGACCAAAAGCACGTAGGAAGAGAAGCTTCCACATTGCATGTTGCACCAGTGTAGCAAAAGTTGCGTCACATAATGCATTGGAGTGTGTGTGGTCATGTGGATCAATGTGGTCTAGGAAAAGAACACATGCAATGACACTAGTGATCAATGTTTTTAGGAAAAGAACACATGCAATGACACTAGCTGATCTATGTGTCAGACCATTGTCACTGAGACCAAAATCACATAGGAATTGCAGCTTCCACATTGCAAGTTTCACCATAGAATGCATCACAAAATGCACTATAATGTGTGTGGTCTTCTGGATCAATGTGGTCTATTAAAATAACACATGCAATGATACTAGTCAACAATGTGGTTTACGAAAACAACACATGCAATGACTATAGGTGATCCATGTGTCAAACCATGGTCACAGAGACCAAAAGCACATAGGAAGAGAAGCTTCCACATTGCATGCTGCACCAGTGTAGCAGAAGTTGCATCAAACAATGCACTGGAGTGTGTGTGGTCATGTGGATCAATGTGGTTTAGGAAAAGAACACATGAAATGTGGTCATGTGGCTCAATGTGGTTTAGAAAAAGAACACATGAAATGACTATAGGTGATCAATGTGGTCTAGGAAAAGAACACACGCAATGACACTAGTGATCAATGTGGTTTTGGAAAATAACACATGCAATGACTCTAGGTGATCCATGCGTCGAACCATCATGACAAAGACCAAATGCTCATAGGAAGAGGAGGTTCCACATTGCATGTTGTACCATGGTAGTAGAATATGCATCACATAATGCACTGGAGTTTGTGTGGTCATGTGGCTCATGTGGTCTAGGTAAACAACACATGCAATGAAACTAGTGATCAATGTGGTTTAGGAAAAGAACACATGTATTGACTCTAGGTGATCCATGTGTCAAACAATTGTCACTGAGACCAAAAGCACATAGGAAGATCATCTTCCACATTGCATGTTGCATCACATAATGCATTACAGAATGCACTGGAGTGTGCGTGGTCATGTGGATCAATATGGTCTATGAAAAGAACACATGCAATGACACTTGTCATGAATGTGGTTTAGGAAAAGAACACATGCAATGAATATAGGTGATCCATGTGTCAAACCATGGTCACATAGACCAAAAGCACATAGGAAGAGCAGCTTCCATATTGCATGTTGCACCAGTGTAGAGAAGTTGCATCATAGAATGCACTGGAATGTGTGTGGTCTTGTGGATCAATGTGGTTTAGGAATAGAACACATGCAATGTGGTCGTGTGGCTCAATGTGGTATAGGAAAAGAACACATGAAATGACTACAGGTGATCAATGTGGTCTAGGAAAACAACACATCCAATGACACTAGTGATCAATGTTGTTTAGGAAAAGAACACATGCAATGACTCTAGGTGATCCATGTGTCGAACCATCATCACAAAGACCAAAAGCACGTAGGAAGAGAAGCTTCCACATTGCATGTTGCACCAGTGTAGCAAAAGTTGCGTCACATAATGCATTGGAGTGTGTGTGGTCATGTGGATCAATGTGGTCTAGGAAAAGAACACATGCAATGACACTAGTGATCAATGTTTTTAGGAAAAGAACACATGCAATGACACTAGCTGATCTATGTGTCAGACCATTGTCACTGAGACCAAAATCACATAGGAATTGCAGCTTCCACATTGCAAGTTTCACCATAGAATGCATCAAAAAATGCACTATAATGTGTGTGGTCTTCTGGATCAATGTGGTCTATTAAAATAACACATGCAATGATACTAGTCAACAATGTGGTTTACGAAAACAACACATGCAATGACTATAGGTGATCCATGTGTCAAACCATGGTCACAGAGACCAAAAGCACATAGGAAGAGAAGCTTCCACATTGCATGCTGCACCAGTGTAGCAGAAGTTGCATCAAACAATGCACTAGAGTGTGTGTGGTCATGTGGATCAATGTGGTTTAGGAAAAGAACACATGAAATGTGGTCATGTGGCTCAATGTGGTTTAGAAAAAGAACACATGAAATGACTATAGGTGATCAATGTGGTCTAGGAAAAGAACACACGCAATGACACTAGTGATCAATGTGGTTTTGGAAAATAACACATGCAATGACTCTAGGTGATCCATGCGTCGAACCATCATGACAAATACCAAATGCACATAGGAAGAGGAGCTTCCACATTGCATGTTGTACCATCGTAGTAGAATCTGCATCACATAATGCACTGGAGTTTGTGTGGTCATGTGGCTCAATGTGGTCTAGGTAAACAACACATGCAATGAAACTAGTGATCAATGTGGTTTAGGAAAAGAACACATGTATTCACTCTAGATGATCCATGTGTCAAACAATTGTCACTGAGACTAAAAGCACATAGGAAGATCATCTTCCACATTGCATGTTGCATCACATAATGCATCACAGAATGCACTGGAGTGTGCGTGGTCATGTGGATCAATATGGTCTATGAAAAGAACACATGCAATGACACTTGTCATGAATGTGGTTTAGGAAAAGAACACATGCAATGAATATAGGTGATCCATGTGTCAAACCATGGTCACATAGACCAAAAGCACATATGAAGAGCAGCTTCCATATTGCATGTTGCACCAGTGTAGAAGAAGTTGCATCATAGAATGCATTAGAGTGTGTGTGGTCATGTGGATGAATGTGGTTTAGGAAAAGAACACCTGCAATGTGGTCATGTGGCTCAATGTGATTTAGGAAAAGAAGACATTAAATGATAGTACGTTATCAATGTGGTCTAGGAAAAGAACACATGCAATGATACAAGTGATCAATGTTGTTTAGGAAAAGAACACATGCAATGAATCTAGGTGATCCATGTGTCGAACCATCATCACAGAGACCAAACGGACATAGGAAGAGCAACTCAGACATTGCATGTTGCACTAGTGTAGCAGAAGTTGCTTCACAGAATGCACTGGAGTGTGTGTGGTCATGTGGATCAATTTGGTTTATGAAAATAACACATTCAATGTGGTCATCTGGCTCAATGTGGTCTAGGAAAATAACACATGCAATGACTATAGGTGATCAATGTGGTTTAGGAAAAGAACACATGCAATGACACTTGTGGATCAATGTGGTTTAGAAAAGGGCAGATGCAATGACTCTAGGGATCCATGTGTTAAACCATGGTCATAGAGACCAAATACACATAGGAAAAGAGCTTCCACATTGCATGTTGCACTAGTGTGGCAGAAGTTGCATCACAGAATCCTCTAGAGTGTATGTAACCATGTGGATACATGTGGTTTAGGACAAAAACACATGCAATGACACTAGTAGATCAATGTGGTTTAGGAAAAGAACACATGCAATAACTATAGTGGATCCATCTGGCAAACCATGGTCAGAGAGACCAAAGGAGCATAGGAAAATAGCTTCCACATTGCATGTTACACTACTGTGGCAGAAGTTGCATCACAGAATCCACTGGAGTGTGTTTGGTCATGTGGATCAATATGGTTTAGGAAAACAACACATGCAATGTGCTCATGTGGATCAATGTGGTTTAGGAAAAAGAACAGATGCAATGTGGTCATGTGGATCAATGTTGTTTAGGAAAACAACACATGCAATGACACTAGTGGATCAATGTAGTTTAGAAAATAAAACATGCAATGACTATATTGTATCTGAAGGAGAAATTCCCTAGAGGCAAATAATAAACAGGTTTTTATTGTCATATCTTAGTTAGTTCGTGATAGTTTCATACTGTGCTATAACTGTATTAATGCGAAACGTTAATACACATGTGGTATGTGAACAAACCAAGTCTCTAGTTACACTACAAGAAATGTGTTTACTTGTGACCTTCTCATAGTGACAGGGAATGAAATTGTCATAGATCTATGACGATTTCACACAAGATGGTCACAGGACGTTTGGATAGGTCAAACCCCGGTAGAATTACGACGATTTGTGTGAAAATCGTCGTAATTTCTTCATATGAAATTGTCATAAACTACATGATACAGCTGATAGACTTATTTATAGCCGATTATGACCAATTCCGTAATACCTAGATCATAATACATTTATAAATTATTAGAGGACCACATTAGCAATTCCGGCTACGTGTCAAATATATGTGGCAATGTTTGCTTACACGTGTCTATTTTTGCCACTTTGCATTCACCTGCCAAGCAGGCCCACCGACCTGACATAGGCCCACAATACCAACGGACCACCAAGACAAACCACGAGCGGGGAACGTAATTTCCAAAAATAAGTCCG
Organism: Avena eriantha; assembly: GCA_910589775.1. NCBI lineage: Eukaryota > Viridiplantae > Streptophyta > Magnoliopsida > Poales > Poaceae > Avena > Avena eriantha. The sequence continues at coordinate 133,796,062 of OU342740.1, read as the reverse complement.
GGCAGGGATTGAACCCGCTACCCCCAGAATCAGTAGTACCAAGTGATCTAACCACTACACCGAAGTCTCTTTTGTATTCAGCTACCGCGCTGACGCTATTTAACCACTTCGGTGTTGGACCTATGCCTCGATGGGCCGATTTCTTCCTGTACCATTGTTGGGCATGTGCCTCGCTTCTTTTTAACTTACATCGTTGTTGCACCTGCTGCAATGAATGGGCCAACAACCCATAATCCAATAGCAAGCTGAATTCACACATTAATTGGGCTGCTTCAAAAGAGTTTGAGCCCCAAAATTACGGAGCTTTTTCTTTATATGTAATGTCTAATATATCAATTCTCCATTAATTTTGTGTAAAACTTCAGATTGATATTTTTCTTTGTAACTATGTCACATAATATGATGCCACGCGAAGTATTTACATTGTTCGAATCATTTATGAATTTTTTATACCCCTTTCAAAGTATGGTTAAAACGGCGGGCATTAAGATTCTTAGCTCGGTGTTGAGCCTCGCTAAACTTGCGTTGGATATTTGAAGAAACATGATATTGTGATTCCAAAAATGATTTTTTCAAAACATCATGAGCATTGGATCATGTACATGTAGTTCAAATCTGACCCACTTCGTACCGATTCGGTAGGAATTTGTCTTTTTCACGACTTATGGATGAAAAGTTTTGAGATACCCCGGCTGGAACACTATGCATGTAAGGTGCTCTAGTATTTTATAAAAATCGGTTTGTACCATTTTGAAACATACATTTGGTGGTTGCTTGACGAAACGCCCCATTCTTAACGCTCAGAAAATGGAAAATGGCTTTTTTGTGTGACGAAAAGGAAAACTTCCTGCTACAACATTATTCGCCATCCCAAGATGAACACACGTGCATAATATGGCCACATTATCACAAACTATGCCACGATTCTAGCCATAACATTGGTCTTTCGGCCTGAAAGCCATGAAACCTTGGACATGATAGGTCATTTGTGAGAAGGTTTTTCCGAGACGCAATAAATATACCAGATTTAATATTTGTCCTTGTAACTATGTCACATAATATGACACCACACGAATGATTTACATTGTTTGGACCATTTTTGAATTTTTTATGCCCGTTTCAAACTATGGTCAAAACGGCAAGCATTAAGATTCTTAGCTCGGGGCTAAGCCTCGCTAAACTTGCGCTAAATCTCTAAAGAAACATGATATTGTGAGTCTGAAAATGACTTCTTTCAAAAATCACATGCATTGGATCATGTACATGTTGTTTAAATCTGACCCACTTCCTACCGATTCGGCAGGAATTTGTCTTTTTCACGACAGAATGACATAAAGGTTTGAGATACCCCGGTTGGAACACTGTGCATTTAATGTGGTCTGGTATTTTATAAAAATCGGTTTGTACCATTTTGAAATTTTCATTTGGTGGTTGCTTCACAAAATGCCCCGTTCTTGGCCCTCGGAAAATGTAAAATGGCTTTTACGTGCGACGAAAAGGAAAACTTCCTCCTACAACACTGTTCTCCATCCCAAGATACACGTGTGTGCACAATATGAGCACATTATCACAAACTATGCCACGATTCTAGCCATAACATTGGTCTTTCGGCCTGAAAGCCATGAAACCTCGTACATGATAGGTCATTTGGGAGATGGTTTTTTTGAGACGCAATAAATATACCAAGTTTAATATTTTTACTTGCAAATATGTCACATAATATGACACAACACGAAGGATTTACATTGTTCGGACCGTTTTTGAATTTCTTATGCCCGTTTCAAAAAAATTCTATTTCAAACTATGGTCAAAACGACAAGCATGAAGGTAGGGGATGAGCCTCGCTAAACTTTCACTGGATCTCTGAGAAAATAGCATATTGTGAGCCTAATTTTTTCAAAAAATCATGAGCATTGGATCATGTAGATGTAGTCCAAATCTGAGCTATTTCCTACCGATTCGGCAGGAATTTGTCTTTTTCACCATGGATGGGAAAAAAGGTTTTAAAATCTCTGGCCGGGACATTGTTCATGTAAGGTGTTCTATTATTTTTGATAAAGGGGGTGGTATCATTTTTGAATTGAACATTTGGTGTTGCTTCACAAAATGCTCATATTTTGGCACTCAAAAAATAGAAAACACCTTTTCTATGTGACGAAAAGGAAAACTTCCTCCTGCAACATTGTTCGCCATCCCAATATGCATGTGTGTGTGCACAATATGGGCACATTATCACAAACTATGACGTGATTCGGGTCATAATATTGGTCGTTTGGCTTGAAAGCCATGAAACCTCGAACATGATAGGTCATTTCTCTGAAGGTTTTTTCGAGATGAAATCAATATACCAAGTTTGAGTCTAAAAATGATTTTTATGAAAAATCACGAGCACTAGATCATGTACCTGTAGTTCAAACCGGACCCACCTCCTACCGACTCGGCAGACATTTGTCTTTTTCACCAAGGGTGGACGGAAATGTTTTCGAATCCCCGGTTGGGACATTGTTCATGTAAGGTGGTCTAGTATTTTTGAAAAATAAGGTGGTAGCATTTTTGTATTTACCATTTGGTGTTGCTTCACAAAACGCCCTTATTTTGGCACTTAGAAAATAGAAAATGGTTTTTTCGTGCAACGAAAAGGAAAACTTCCTCCTGCAACATTGTTCGCCGTCCCAAAATGCACATGCATGCGTAATATAGACACATTATCACAAACTATGTCGTGATTCTAGCCAAAACATTGGACGTTTGGCCTGAAAGCCATGAAACCTCGAACATGATATGTCATTTTTTAGAAGGTTTTTTCGAGATGCAATCAATATGCCAAGTTTAATATTTTTACTTACAACTATGTCACATAATATGACACCACACGAAGGTTTTATATTTTTCGGACCGGTTTTGAATTTCTTATGCCTGTTTCAAACTATGGTCAAAATGGTGGGCGTGAAGGTTCTTAGTTAGGGGACGAGCCTCGCTAAATTTTCATTGGATCTCTGATAAAACAGTATATTGTGAATCTAAAAATGATTTTTGCATAGAATCACGAGCATCAGATAATGTACTTGTAGTTAAAATCTAACCCACTTCCTATCGATTTGGCATGAATTTGTCTTTTTCACAATGGGGGAAAGAAAGGTTTGAGATCCCCCAATTGAGAAATTCTCCATGTAAGGTGGTCTAGTATTTCTAAAAAATTGGGTGGTAGCATTTTGCAAAATTCATATGGTGACTGCTTCACAAATTGCCCCGTTTTTGGCACTCGGCAAATGAAAAAGGCCTTTTTGGTGTGATGAAAAAGAAAACCTCATGCGGTAATGTAGCACCCTGATAAAACCACTACTAGAAAATCGCTCGTTGTTTCTACTTTGTGCATCATCATGACATCATCATGCATGTTTGTTCATAAAAGTACTTTGCAAAAAAAACCCTATTTTGTTTTCTAATTAGCCCTCCTTTAATTTCAACTCATAAAACCAGGTCTTCCTGGATATTTTATTTGTCTAAAAACTGATTACAAAAGCCTTTTAAATAATAAATAAAAAGTTATATTATTTTTAGGAGGCAGCCAGCCAGGCCCAAAAGCCCGACCGGCCACCTCCATCCTATAACATGACCAAACCCTAAACCTAACCAATTCCCAAACCCTAATCCTACCCTCACCCTTCGCACTCACCGCGCAGTGCACACAACCCTGCATGCTCTGGCGCCTGGCCCCACCACCCCATCGCATGCGCCCCGCGATCCCGTGCCTCGCAGCATACACCGCTCGCTCACGCTCTAGCCGCGTTGCACCGCAAGCACGCTCATGCATGCTTTTCCTCACCCGATCGAATGACCCTGGCCCCACTCCCATGCTACCGACACACCCCGCACACAAAATGTGACCGACACGGCCGCTTCCGCACGTCCCTCTTCTCGTCCCCGATCCCTGCGTGAGCCCTCCCTCCACCAGATCCCCGCGGTCACACGTCCGCCCGCGATTCCCCACCAACCCGCGCTCGCCCGCTCCCTCGCCCCTATCCGGCCGACTCTCTTCGATACGGCGACCGCCACTGCGCCGCTCGAGCCCGAGCTCGTCGAAGAGCCGCCACGGCAGCATGGCCGCGACGCCTGTGTCCCTGGCCGCCTTGCCATCTGCCCAGGCCCCGCTCTGCCTCGCCGTCGGGAGCAGACCCGCTCCGTTCCACTGCCAGCGGTCGAGCCGCCTGCCGCCACGCGCGGTTCCTCATCGCGCCACCTTCCCTTCGAGCAGCGCTGTGCTCGCGTTGCCATCCTCGTCCTCCGGCAGCAAGCCCCGCGGCTGTGCTTGCCCCCCGAAGCTCCGGACGAGACCGCTAGTCGTTCCGCCAGCGAGCTCCTCTGCCCCAACCCTGCGCATTTCCTCGGCGCCGTCTCTTCCTCAGCCACGAGCGCCGACGCCTCGCTACCCCGAGCCGTCCACAACTACCTGGCCTGTACTCCGCGTGCTCTACACCTTGAGTCCGGCCGTACCAAGCATGCTCGTGCGTCCTCCACCACCGCAGGTCGCGTCCCCCTCGGCTGCCGTCTCCACCGTGCCATGGGTGTCGTCGCGAGCCGCATGTCCTCTGCCCCTGACGGTGATGCCATGTTCTCCTTGTCCTTTGTATCATGTGTTTTGCTTCTGGTTACTACCGCACTTGGTGGCAGATGGCCGCATCCTCCTCTTATGTTTGGTGAAGGTTGCTCCCGAATCTCGTGAAGTGGTTGTGTGACCTGGAAGTGTATTCCCGTGTGAAGATGGCCAAGTTTCCGCTCGATATTCCGACACCCGACCAAGTCCATCATCGACATTAAATCCGGAACCCTGAAGTACTTCGACAGGAACCCTAAGACGATGTCGTCATACTAGAAGCTCTTCATTCCGGACCCGAAGACGCCGAGCTCTCCCTCCTGCAACCCAAGACCTTCTTCACGCACGGCAAAGAACCTGAACCCGGAGACCTTCACGGACGCCAAGTTCATCGAGACCCCGAGTGTGCCGTCACGGATTCGAAGGCCGATCCCACCTAACCCGAACCATTGAACGCCAAGATCGCCGATACCCATGTGTGACCCCTATCCGACATCCCCCTTATTTTTATAAAATATGACATTCATCTGTTGTATATTAAATCATTCATATTCGCATACATATTGTGGTTGTTTGGGGGATATTTAGACAATTCACCTAAATTAAATATGGAGGCTATATGTAGGCGATTCTAGTCTTATATTGCCTCTATTTAAATTTGTGTAGCGAACCGATGCCATGTTTTGCCTTGGTAATGCAACATTTAAATTGAGGGTAGCTAAATAACTTGAACCATATAATTAAATGTCGGGACCCTTATTCCGCTTAATATTGCCTAATTGCACTACATCTTGCCATGCCATGCATCATATCATGCATCATGCCGATCTTCTGTCGTAGTATTAAATAGTGCATCCGGTGTTTCTTTTAGTGCTCTGCTTCTTCACGGATTAGGCCCATGAGTTGATGCGAGTGTCGGCCCGATCTTCGGATGAACCTTCGGTAGTGTTTTCCCAGACGAGCATCTCCCTCTTTCTATCTATTTTGCATTTATAGTATTTACTTCCTCCTGTTGATCTATTGCTATCCGTATTGCGATTCTTTAGTTTCTGTGCACCATTTATAATCCTTGCAGCCTCTATATTGCCTTGGACACATCCTATTGCCTGTTGTTTGATAGATAGTCGGCCTTGCGAGTCGTAGTTGCTTACTCAGGTGCTGCTTCGTGTCGTTGATGTTCCACCGTTGTTGGAAGATTGGCACATGCTTAATGGTGGATATGATCATGGGTTTAATTACAATTTGATATTAAATTGCTAGGATAACTAATGAAAGAGGCACCGATGGGCAATGTATGCTATTTGGTTTTCCATGCCCACTTGTGTCCCATAGGCCCCGAGTACTTGACACATGTTCCTTAACTATTCGCACTATCCCCATCCGGGAGACCCTATGGATCCCCCTTAGCTAGAGCTTGATTCATTTCTTATTTCTTGGGGACACAAACTAGTTTGGGGCTTTATAACTATCCTGTACTTATGTCATGCTTTACTGCTTTATTTATGATTGTGCGTGGAGCACCTTTACTGTTTTGGATGCGGAGTGTTTTGCGGTATCGACAAGCCCAGTCACACTTTCGGGTTCCCAGTCATTTACAGCCATTGATGCAAACCTTGGGTCCGTCTCGGAGCCGGCCAACTTCGTTGCGGGTAGCTTAATGGGGTGGCCCCCTGAAATATTTTATGAATCCTGTGATTGCTTTGTCATGAAAGCCTCGTTTGGTTTTAATTTGGTTTTTCCGAGGTTGATCGTGTGTCCGTTGCTGTTTGTGCACCCCTGCAGGGTAAATCTTTCTGAAAGCCGTGTCCGCGGTTATGGACGACATGGAGCACAGTATCTCGATCATAGACAAGCATAACTAAAGTAGTGCTATAAATATGACTTAATATGTGACTAGTAATCAGCTTCACTACAATGAAATGGATAATAAAAGTGCCAACAACTGGTGAACTGGGGTGTATCCTGTCATGATATACCTGCCTAGTAAGTATCGCAACTCCAATGGAATGAAATAAAAGTGCCAACAAGTGCTGGGTTTGGAATGTCACATGCTAATTGTATCTGACTAGTAAGTACTGCAACTACAACTGAATGGTTAACTAAAACTGCCAACTACTTATACTTTCAGGATGACTCATACTATCTATATCTGACTGGTAACTGCTTCAACTATAATGGAATGGATCAAACTGCCAACTGTGTGAGTACCTCGGTTTGACTTACTCGTTTGGTCTCGAGGGGGAATACCAGGATGGGTATGGTTGGTGTTAGTATAAGGTTGGTTCTGAATAGGTCTTTCTTATCTCTCTCTAATAGCCGACAGTTAATCGAGTCTCTATAGGTTATTTAGTGCATGTTGCGCTGCCGCTTCAGTCCACCATACCTATGTAGGCGAGAGCCCCCGAATTCTAGCCTCGCCGTGTACTGGCCTCAGTACTGACGCTCCTCTTTTTCCTTTGCCCTTTGTTGGCACCCCTTTTGTTTTAGCAGGTTTGAGATCGACGTCGTTAGCAGGGTTACCCTTCTATCTTGGCCTGGGCAGGGTTATGGACGCCATTGGTTATTCTTCAGGGCTCTTAGCCCCATTTGCATCTTATCCGTACTCGGATGTTGTACTGTTTTTAGGTGATTTGGATCTTTATACTGTATATATTTATTCTTGACTCATGAAGTCGTTGTTGTATATATATGTTCTGTGGGTTCCATCGTGGACTATTGTGTCATGTTATTACTTCGTTTTCCACCCGCACGCAAGTGCGTGGTGGGCATCTTTGAATCGTTTCTATGCGGGTTTGGCGGGAATCGCTAAAACTTGAATAGGGCTGATTCGAGGATGTTATAGGTAACATTGTTCATCATTCCAATATACACATGTGTGCATAATATGGGCATATTGTCACAAACTATACCGCAATTCTGGCCATAACACTAGTCGTTTGGCCTAAAAGTCATGCACACTGTTATATAGCCAATCAGAATTGAGGAAGGGGTTACCCATGGATCACTCTACCGAAGTGAATCTCAGTCGTAGGTAGCATCTCGATTGAACCCTCCCTAACTCACCCCTCAGGCTCTCACCGACCAAAAATGAGGAGTTGCGTGTGTGTTGCCAAATCATTCTTGGCGCTGGATGTTTCAAAATTGGGCTGGAGACCAAAATTCGGTCTGACCTAGGTAAGACCGCGTCCCTCATGTCCTTCCTCATCTCCTCTCTTCCACCCACGTGCACCACCTCCTCCCCAGTGCAGACCTCTGGTGCCCCTCCTCCCTTCCATCCACTACACACCTCTGGCGCCCCTCCTCACCTTCGGCCACCCTAGATCTTAGGTTCCCCTCCTCCCCTCAGAAGCACCTCTAGCCCATCACGCTCAACCCCCATCTCCCTTGATGGCGCAGCCTGTCTCCCCCTCTCTCCCTCCCAGAACCGTCGCTGCTACCACACTCCAAGCGATGGCTTCCCCTCTATCTCCCCACCCCATGCGAACTCCCTCCTCGATCTACCCACCCCAAGCGAACTCCCCCCTCGATCTACCCACAGCCACTACCCGCCTGCGCTTCCCAAGGCTAGTCAGGCTGCCCCACTGCCTTGCGCTGGCCGGATCCATCTTCTCAGGAGCTCGCCGTCGAGACCAAGGGAACTACCGCTCTACCGGCAACGTCGCCCATCTCTCCCTCTTCTCTCAGGCACCATCACCTCCTTCTCAACCTCCTCTAACACGCTGCATCTATTGAAACATGAATCGTGCGGTAGGAACTCGAAGACAGTGACCAGATGAACGTGTGTCGCTGGAGATGGTCGAGAACCGGCACATCGATGGCGTGGTATACTTCGCCGACAAGGAGGGCGTCTAATCTCTAAAGCTCTTTGTCTGTATCTGCCAAATCAGGTGCGAGGTTCGTGTGGGTTCATTCATACACCCCGGTGGTTGTATAAGAGCTGTCGGTAGACGAGCAGCCATCTGATGCTTGCTTTGAGCGTGTACTTTGTGCCTGAGATGTAGTTGTATAGGTCGATCTCGTACCTGGTATCAGCAGCGCTAGGCTTTTATCTCACACTCAGTAGCAGCTCCTTTCTTGATTTGCTTACTCTAAATGTACCTTGTTTACCTTTGTCTACCGCTTAACTAGTAATGGATATTTAGCAGCTGAATACGGAGTGATTTGGATTGTTGAGATCAGGCGATTGATAGGTAGATCAAAGCCAAATTAGCAGTGCTATGTATATTGGCCTAATGCATCTGTAGCAGCCACATGAACTCATTTTCATGCAAGTAAATATGCTCAAGTGGAGGTGTGTCCTGTAGCCAATTTATCAATGGTTCATGTTGAGATTTACTAATAGAGAAACTTCAGCAACTATTTGTCTACTACTCCCTCTGTTTCAAAATATAAGATGTTTTAGCTTTGTGAACGAAGTGTATCTAGACTTCTTTTAGTGTCTAGGTTCATCTAGATTTGAAGTGAATCTAGACACTAAAAGGGGTCTAGATACACTCCTTTCACAAAGCTAAAACATCTTATATTTTGGAATGGACGGAGTAGTTCAAGCCTCATTGCATATCCTTTGTCCTTTGTTGGTGAAGTTGGCAAGATCACATGCAAGCCAGAATATGCATATGGAGCTGCAAGTTCACCTCTAGAGATACCACTAGAGTATGTATGTTGCTCTGTTTAACTTGTCATTACTAACAATCTTGGTGTCCGCGGTAAAACACATGGTAAAACACACTACTTTAGTGGTGCTTGTATATTGTAAAAGATAGTGTTGTATTCTAATCATTTGGGCTCTTTCTTACCATATACTGATTGCTGACATTTATGCACAATTGTTATCTTGTTTGACCCTTAATTCTGCACCTTAGTTCATCATACTCTATGGTCCATTAAATGTTTCAAGTCAACTAAATGATCCAAGTCATGAATTCCCTGAACTAGTACATGCTTATATTTGAGTGATAGTTATTAAGAGATGTAGTAGATTGACTAGTAGTACCAAATGGAAGTTTACGGCAGATCATCGTTGCGCATTACTAGGAAAATGCTACCACCCCATTATAGAAACACCACCTGTTTTTTTTATATTCGCTTGTTATTTATTTGTGCAACTTGCGCCTGCAGTTTCAGAAGTTCAAGTTGACGTCTTCATTTTCAGAATTGGAGAAGGACATAGATGGAGGAGCCTTGATCTGAGGCCAATGCCGCCGTAGCTGCTGAACCTTGGTGGCATGTTTGTGTTCGTCGCCACTCCGCGGAAGCTGCATGCTGACAAGCTCGTCACCATTCTCCTTTTCAAGGCCCTTTGAATATTGAAGTGAGGTACGATTTTGCTGCTGGGTCTTGTCTCTAATGTGGATATTCACCTTTGCATGTGTCAAGGGCTACTAGTGATCTGCTGGCGCTCTACTGGTGCTTTAGTTGGGTGATCTGTGTGCACCTACAGATCACGCAACTAAATCGGTTGCTGGGATCAGTTGCTGTATTGAGTTGGGTGATCTGTGTCCACCAGATGGAACCAGTAGATCACCTAGCTAGATCAGTTGTTTTAATGAGTTAGTCCATGATGGCAATGAGATCAAGCCTTGATTTCTGCAGCTGTCGGTGGTGGACAACCTTGTCTCTACACAAGGGTGAAGTTACCCATGAGGATGCCCACCAAGGTGCTCAACGTGACCACCAGGAAGTCTCCTTGTGGAGAAGGTAAACATCCCTCTTCTATTGTTGTACATGCTAAAATCATTTGTCTGCTGCGCATATGATGTCACAAGGAGGTGTTACTGATATGCTACATCATTGAAGTGTCTTAAAATGGATTTCTAAAACTAATGCCTAGGTTATCTATTAGATGTGCATTTGGCTTGTATTGACTAAACATGTATCTTCTGATGAAAAATTATTGAGATGTGTGTTAGTTTCTGCGAGCTTCATAATCAGTATTGACAACTAATTATGTCCATGTAGGTGTACACGTTCACTAGAAGCAAAATGAATGTTCGATGAACTGTATTGTTGTTGGTTGTCTTATCTGGGTTGTTTGTTTCTTGGCAATGTAGGATGATCTGCAACGGAACAACCTGGAGCTGGATAACTTTGAGGACAAGATCAAGAAGAACCAGTACAGGATCAAGCTCAACCTATTGGTCGTGAGATGGTACTTGGTGGTTAAGAACCAGTATTGACAACACATCATATATATACAACAACGACTCCATGAGTCAAGAATACATATATAATATACAAAGATCCAAATCACCTTGAAAATGATAGAGTGTCCGACTATGGACAAGATGCAAATGGGGCTAAGAGCCCTGAAGAATAACCAACGGCGTCCATAACCCTGCCCAGGCCAAGCCGGAAGGGTAACCCTGCTAACGACGTCGATCTCAACCTGCTTAAACAAAAGGGGTGCCGTTAAAGGGCAAAGGAAAAAAGAGGAGCGTCAGTACTGAGGCCAGTACACGGCGAGGCTAGAATTCGGCGGCTCTCGCCTACATAGGTATGGTGGGCTGAAGCGGCAGCGCAGCGGCACTAAACAACCTATAGAGACTCAATACAACTGGCGGTCATTAGAGAGGGATAAGAAAGACCTATTCGGATCCAACCTGAAGCTAACACCAAACAAACCCATCCTGGTATTTCCCCCTCGAGACCAAACGAGGAAGTCGGACCAAGGAACTCACACGGTTGACAATTTTACTCATTCCTTATAGTTGCAGCAATTACTAATCACATATAGATAGCATGAGTCATCCTGATAGCATAAGTAGTGGGCAATTTAATTACCATTTTGTTGTAGTTGGGACATTTACTAGTCAGATATAATTTTCCTGAGGAATCCCAAAACCCAGCAGTTGTTGGCACTTTTATCACATTCCATTGGAGTTGCAATACTTACTAGGTAGGTATATCAGCACACGATACGACCAAGATCCACCAGTTGTTGGCATTTTTAATATCCATTCCGTTATAATTGAGCTGCTTACTAGTCACATATTAAGTCAAATTTATAGCACTACTTTAGTTATGCTTGTCTATGATCGAGATACTGTGCTCCAAGTCGTCCATAACCGCGGACACGGCTTTCAGAAAGTTTTACCCTGCAGGGGTGCACAAATAGCAACACACACTCGATCAACCTCGGAAAAACCAACTCAAAACCCAACGAGGCATTCACGACAAAGCGATCACAGGATTCATAAAATATTTCAGGGGGCCACCCCACTAAGCTACCCGCAACGAAGTTGGCCGGCTCCGGAACGGACCCAGGGTTTATGTCAATGGCTGTAAACGACTGGGAACCCGAAAGTGCGACTGGGCTTGTCGATACCGCGAAAATATTCCACGTTCCAAAATAGTACAGGTGCTCCACGCACAATCTTAAATAAAGCAGTAAAGCATGGCATAGGTACATAATAGTAATAAAGCCCCAAACTACTTGTGGCCCCAAGAAATAGAAATGAATCAAGCTCTGGCTCAGGGGGGTCCATAACGCCTCCCGGATGTCGATAGTGCGAAAAATCAAGGAACAGGTATCAAGTACTCGGGGTCCTATGGGACACAAGTGAGCGTGGAAGAACCAAATAACATCTATTTCCCACCGATGCCTCTGCATTAGTTATAGCTAGCATTTTAATAGTTGTATTTAAAGTCAGGATCATCTCCACCGGTACGCATCTCCACCATTAACATCTGCCAGCATTCGAACAACTGTGGTACTTGACAACACGAGATCACACATGAGCACGCGACTACGACTCGCAAGGCCAGCTATCTACCAAACACAGGTAATAGGAGGTGTCCAAGGCAATATAGAGGCTGCACGGGATATAACTGGGATGCGGAAACTAAAGCATCACGACACGGATAGCAATAGATCAACAGGAGGAAATAAAGACTATAAAACCAAAATAGGTAGAAGGGGAAGAGATGCTCGCCTGGGAAACACTGCCGGACCGAAGAACTTGTCGATACTCGCATCCACTCATCGGTCTAATCCGCGAAGAAGCAAAGCACTAAAAGAAACACCGGATGCACTATTTAATATTACGGCAGAAGATCCGGCATGATTATGATATGATGCAGATGCGGTGCAATTAGGCAGTATTAAGCGGAACCGGGGTCCCGACAATTTATTAAACGGTTCAAGTTATTTGAAACCCCCGCAATTTAAATGTTGTATTAACAGGGTGAAACATGTCATCGGTTTGCTACACCAATTTAAATGGAGTACGGAATAAGACAAAGATATCCCGCTGATGGACTCCTTATTTAATTATGAGGTGAATCGACATAATGCCCCCAAACCCCATGATGAGATGCGAGCATGAACAATTTAATATGCGACAGATAGATGTCATATTATAAAAATAGGAGCTTAGGGTCACACATCTGGGTTCGGACGATCTTGGGGTTAGATGTGGTTCGTGGTCCGGTCTCAGGGTCCGGATCGGGGGGTTCGGATCGACGGGATCGGTCTTCACAAAATGAGAGGTAGATCTTGTCGCATCCGCGGTCTTCGGATCATGTTGACGGCCATGGCGTTCGGGATGAAGTACTTGTCGTATTCGCGTCAGCGACCTTGGCGTCCAGGATGGCGAGCTTGCCGTATCAGGGAGAAGATCTTGGAGGGTGTCGGCTTCAATTGCCGATGGCGAACTTTGCTCGGAGCCGGGAAGAAGTACTCGGTGTCCATGTAGAAGATCTCGTCCGCGGTTCGTCGAGTGATGCCGGGTTTGGGTACTGCCTTCGGATCGCGCGGGAGCGATCTTCGGGTCGCCGGTAGATCTTGGTGTCCAGGGCTTCTCCGGGTCTGGGGTCTCAGGGTTCCCATGTAGGAGATCTTGGCTTGTTGGGGTTGTTGGAGGAAGTTCTTGTTGTTGGAACACTTGGCGTCGGTGATCATCAAGAGGACTTGTGCAGCTTGGTCAAACATAAGAACAAGCAGAAGGCCACTAATATGTGTTGTGCTGCAGAGGACATAACGCGACCAAGGATAGGCCGCGGCATGCACGGCCAGACGAGGTCGAGCAGGGACGGTAGAGGCACGTCTCGGAAAAGATGCTCGAGGGGGTCGACGAAGTGCGGCCTTGCAGACGTGCGGCGCGAGGCCACGGGGTCGAGCGGCCACGGGGAGCACGGACGAGCGGCCGGGACTCTGGACGGCGGCGGGGTCCGGGCTTGGCGGTGAGGAGCCGGGACAGCGCGGAAGCAGGGCGACGGCCCTCGCGGGAGGACGACGGCAGGACGGCCTGGGGGTGGCGGCGTGCTGCGAGGAGGCCACGTGAAAGACCTTGCAGCGGTTGAAGCTTGGAAGGAGGAGGATGGCCGCAGGGTGGAGAAGGGACAGGGCCTGCAGAGGACAGCAGAGGGAGGCCAGGGCACCACGGGAGGCGGCTTGCGGTGGCGGCGCTGCAGCGATTGGGGACAGAGAGCCCAGAACGGCGGCGGCTCACAGGGCTCCTGACGGTGGACGGAGAGATGCGGCTGGCGGCGGGGGAAGACAGAGGGGATCGGGGCAGGGAAGAGGGGCACCCTCGGTGGCCGGCGAGGCGGTCCTGGCGGCGGGTGCTGGCACCGTTAGCGGCTCTGCAACGAGAGAGAGGGAAGGCGAGGTGGAGAGGAGCGGGCGGTAGAGGCGCTGAGGTCGAGCCCGGTCGGTGGGCTGGAGGCGGGCCGCGCGGAAGGAGGCGGCGGCCGGCGAGCTCGACAGAGAGGGAGTAGCGACGACGGCGTCGAGGTTGAGCTGGGGATTGCGGGGGGGAAGGAGAGAGGAGCCTGTGGCGCGGTTGGTGGGCAGGTGCGGGCGGCACGCGTCGCGACGCGGAGGTGGGGTCGGGGCCAAGCGGGAGCGGCAGGTAGACCAGGTGGGCGGGAGAGGTCGCGTCAGGTGGTGGACCAGGGCGAGCGGGGTGGCTGCATGGGGGAGCGAGCGCGGGGATCTGGGCAGGCAGGTGGGGTGGACGGGCGTGTCTGTCCATCCCTGGAGGTGGGGCCTGCACGGGGTAGGTGGGCATGGGAGTGGCGGGAGGCTGGGATTAGGGGGCGCGCCCAGGAGGAGTCTGGTTGGCGGGGTGGCATGTTGGCTGGGCGGGAAAAGAGGAAGAGGTGGGGTGAGGTGGCAGCGGTTGAGTGGTGGAGATTGGGCCAGGCTGATGTGGCGTGATGGGATATGTTGGGGTGAGGTGGAGGGGGAATGGGTAGGATAGGATGGGGTAGGAAAAGGGTTTGGATAATTCTGGTTTTGTACTAGGGGTGGCCGACTGGGTCGGATCGGCCCGGTACGGCTGCCCCCTAAAAATAAAATAAATATTTTATTATTTAAAACGGGGCTTTTGCAAACCGTTGGTAGACGAAACAAAATAATCCGGAGACCCGAGTTTTAATTTGAAATAAATACGGGGCGTTTAGAAAATAAAAACAGACTTTTCGAAAATAGTTTTATGCAAACAAATGCAAGATGACATGACGATGCTCAAATGCAATGTGGCATGATGACATGAGCATGCGGTCATGACGATGCAATGCACAAAAACAACGCGATTTTCTAATAGGGTTTTGGTGGGATGCCACATTGTGTGACCTTATTGTGTAGTTGGTGAATGTGTGACCTAATTGCGTGTACATGGTGGTTGTGAACTAGGTGTTGGTTGTAGCTACATTGCTCATAATGCTCGAATTACTGTGAATTTGAAATTATACTGATGTATATTTTTTGCTGAATTGGTACTTATTTCAAGTGTTGATTCCTGTGTATATTTACCTGCTATATTGAGTATGGGCTAATTGAAATAGGACCCTGAAGAGGATCTGGCCCAAAGTAATCTGGACTGCAATAAAAGGCCTTGGCCTAAAGTAGTACTAAAATAATTATGCCACAACCAAAACAAAAACGTAAATGAAGTAAAAGGCTGATAATTGTAACTAAATAGATTCTCAAAAAGGCCGAGGCCCATTATTAAAATGGACCGTGAAAAGAACTAGGCCAAAGACAATTTTCCACGTTATTGGGCTCAGCCCAAATAAGCGACAGAAATGGACCGGGCTAAATCTGCGTTACGATGTTCTCATTTTGTCATAGTTTTTCCATGTCGGATTGGCCACGTGGGATCTGACCTAGCCAGCCTAGATGGTCCGTGATGATATTGGATCGTCAAAGAGGTTATGACGATCCAATATCGTCATAGATAATTATGACGATTTCGGAAAAAAACGTCATTATAGTTCATTAGCGACACCCAGCTTTCGATGATCTCAAAATCGTCATAGAATTGTCATAAACGGACTATTGTGACTATTCTGTGATGAAATTAGAGGTTCATATATAGCCAGATTCCTTGTAGTGTTACCTCTAGCAAACTAGTTCATTGGTCATTAGGATGATCTAGGGTTTTGAAATCGTGGGCATTTATGCCAATTGACAATGAGGTCACGTCATTAGTAGAATGATATGATACACAAACAACCCAACCAGTTGTATCTTAATGAGATATAGTTACAAAGTTCACCATCAATGATAATATAAGGAAAACTCGCAACCTGGTCCTTAGACCATGAGATAATGCAAATCACCGTTCTGGAGGGAGCTTAGACGGTTATCAAGTATCACACCGTGACTGGGTAATCGAAAAGGTGCTACTCAGGTTTCCCAAAGGGGCGCGTAGAGGAGTACATATCAAGACCAAGATTTGCCAATCCATGTAACAGATAGATACATATGTGGCCATCTCGGTGACATTGCATTAACGAAGCTTTCAAGCATGTGACTGGGTCATGGAATGCAATAACATGGAAACGAGAAAACAAGTTCATCAGTAACGAGATCGAACGAAGGTATGGAGATACCATAGATCAAATCTTGGGTGAACTAGGTATCAAGTGGCAAAGGGAATGGGAGACGACTGTGTATGGTTCAAACGACATTATCATCATGGAATGCACAGGGGTCATTATGGGCACCCGGTCCCGCTATTGATCATTGATGGAGATCATGTGTGTTCCATTCCCGAGCCGTGGGGAAATACACTTAAGGTTATGATGACCTAGAGATCCTATGTATGTTGGAATCACCATATGAAAGATAAAAGGAAACCAGAATCGTTCCGGAAAGATCCGAAGTCGTTTGGAGGAAATTGAAAGGGAACCGAAAGGTGTTTTGGGTCAAATTGCACTTTGCAATATGTATTTACATATTAATTAATGTAAGTAATATTAAAATCTAATTTGAAGGGATATTCCACTAATGGGCCAAGCTTCCTAGGGAAAAAGGGCCCATGAGGGAAAACCAGAAGGGGGAAGGGCCAAGGGCCAAGGCCTAGCCGCCTCAAGGGGCCCACCCGGCCAGCCTAGGGCTCTGTGTGGGGTGGGCCAACCCATGGTTGGCCGGCCCATGGTGCCCTAAGGGCCCATGAGCCTCCCCCTCTCTCCCTTGTTTAGTCCCACATGGGAAACCCAAATGGGAGGGCACACCCGCTCCCCCTATATAAAGGGGTGCCCATGGGTGGAATAGACACACCAATATTTGGAGAAGACCTTTGGTTGACTTTATCCTTCCCTCTCTCCCTCGTATCCATGCGTTGGCACGGTCCCAACTAAGGACTGTCCATGCAAGAGACACCGCACCTACAGCATGTCGTTGTGCTGCAAGGATTCCAATACGGAGATCTACTTTCGCACTCCCGGCAGGGATCAACTAGCTAGAGGTCGTCATCGTAAACTGTATGTGTACGAAACCACGAGGTGACTCACTTGAGGCACCTTGGATGTCATGAGCCGGAGCTGCTACACGATGAAGAAGGAGCAAGGGGTGACCTGCGAGGAGCTTCGCGACCATGAGTTTGGCTTCGAGTTCAACTACTTCAACCACGTTCCCCTCGGAATGTTAACCGCGTACGGTCTACAAGGATATGTATTCTATACGCTACATCCATTAGTGCATTAATACATAGATAGATCTTGGCGTTAGGGAGTTCCATTGTAGGAACAATTTTGTTTTCTGTTGCAGAACCCTTCAGTGGTATCAGAGCCAATCTATGTGTAGGAGTGATGTACGGCTAGTACGCACAAGTATTGTGCGGGCATTGATCCCTTAGTTGTTACCCTCTAATGTATACTTGTTTATATCTCGGTATTGTTTGATGCAGCGGCCCGGACCAACCTTACGCGTATTCGTACACGAGACTGGTTCCACGCTCAACATACGGCTTGTACCGTATAAGTGGCTAGCGGGTGACTGTCCCTCATTCAATAGTTGATATAGCATTTACAATGGAGGGCTGCGAAAGGGGTGTAGTAGAGACTGCTATTGGATCCATGTTGTGGTTGGAAAGTTCATAGTTTAGAAACGGTTCTATTGCGAAATCCCTAACAACCATGTAAAACTTGCAAAAGATAAAGTAGATGCGTCTAAATTTATTTTGCAGGAGGGCTTGTGTTATGATATGGCATTGGTCGTTACAAAGGTAAAGTAGTTTAGTTTTCTATTACTAAGTAGTATAGTAATAGTCATCGTTCTGATGGATGAACGAGTGGTGGCGTTGTGGACTTGGCGTCAAACAAGGGGTATGATGGAGATCATGCAGGAGCGCTCGATGGAGATCAAGGCGCAAGGAGAAGGACCATATCATATCACAAATTTACATGTGATGTTGATACCTGTTTTATATCTTATTATGTGCTAGTATTAGATACTCAATGGTAGAAAATAAGATAATCCCTAAGTAATTCAAATGATATTGTTCCCCTTTTGTGTGCACCACCAAGAAAGTTTACCGTTATGAAGCCGGCCGTGACGATCATGGGCTAGACATATCTACATTCGCATACAATGGGTGTAAGCCATGTTGCACAGGAAATACACACAAGTTAGATTTGGCGAGCCTAGCATGTGTAGACATGGCCTCGGACCACAACAGACCAAAAGGTCGAGCATGAGTCACATGGTTGATGTGATTGACATTAGGGAATGTCTACCTTTGATGCTGCACTGATGGCCATGACGATCGGGGGAGGTGCGGCGGATTGGGATCATGTGATCACTAAAATCATCTAGAGGATGACAATTTTGGTGGAAGCTCAATTAGGATTGAACTCATATTATGAACTTAGTCTAGATGTCTATTTGCAAATATCTTAGTACATCATGGCCTACCCCATTGACGTCCTTTGCGACCATGGGAAATTTGTTGTTTCACATGGAACTTAGCAAAAGGGTCCAACTTCACACATTAATACCCACGGCCGAGGGATATCCTCGTAAAAGGTGATCTTCTCTTCTTGATACAGTGACCATTAGGAGATAATCCGATGACTCCGCAATGTTTGTGTGTTCTCCGTAATCATCCAATAAGCCATCCTCCATTCGATGGAGAGTTGGATTACAATCTTTTATTCTGCAAGATCAGGCACATAAAGTATGAGCCGTTGGATGAGTTTTCTTCCATGATGGATGAAAAAGGGAATATGCGGAGAAACACTTAGAAATCTTGCATTAGAGTTATGAACTCTCAGAAGGTCTTTATTGCAATGGAGGTCATGAATGAAAAAGGGTATATGTTACATATACAAATTATAAATGTGGTTCTCGCAAAACTCGTCGCAGTTTGTAAAGTATTTGATACTTGTCCCGTTTTGTGAAAACAAGATGGCCTGCTTAAGAATTGCTAGAACTGAGGCTATATGGCTTGATGATGGCAAGCAAAACAGTTAATGGCCGACATCACCGCCTTCCTCAAAAGGTTTATCATTTGGATTAGTGGACTTGAATATAATTTTGTAATCCTTCTTTGAGTGTCTTTATTTTAGCAAGACGATTATTCATATGAATAAGTTACACGCGAGTTGTACTATTCTTATAAATAATACCTTTATGGTCACACTACCATTATAAATAAGTTTTTCTCATCACTATGTTAATGATAATAATTTAAACATTTATAAAGGATTAGAATGCTAAAATATATCCAAAGTTTAATGATGACATGACACTATAGTTTAAGTCATTTTGGTTATTACATGTTCTTTATTATAAATGAAGATCGGGGTCTTAGGCACTTAATCTAGAGATTTTGCAAAACCATGCCTCGTTGTGCATAATGACTAAAACTCTGCATTCTGGTAAAACGGTGATATGCGAAGAAATGTTGAACTTTATACGTAATGATGTATCGTATTTTCAACAACATAGTGGAAACCATTATTTATACTTAATGTTGAATCTTATACATAGTGATGTATCGTATTTTCAACAAATAGTAGAAATCATTATTTCACACTTCATTGTGGATTTAAGTGAATATGAGCATTTGCTTAATGAAACATAAGTTTGAAACTGTTTTGAATTGTTCAAGAGATTTCAAAGTGATGGAGGATATTAAATTAAAAAGAATACAAAAGTCTCTTCGATTTGATCGACATGACTAAAGTATTTGTTTTAATTTTAGCATAAAAGGACATGTGAAAGAGGTTTCACAAATTATGATAATAGGGAAAATTCAAAGTGTATTGAAATGTCTAAATATCATAATCATTATGTATTAGATGCATATGTTATAATATTATCTCTTATCATGGTTATAGTTATTGTTTTGAGTTAGAGATCGAAATGAGCAAACACTCGGTTGACATGCAAAGGAACATCTAAAGATTCGTGGAAACAACACCATAAGAGTTATGGCATGTTCGAGTTTCTAGAATTTTGATAATTCAAAATCGTGGCGAATAAACAAGTCTTTGTAGTGTGTTCTCAGGCAACAATGAATACATGTTCCACAAGGGGAAAACCTGCTATCCTCCAAAGTTGACGTCTCTTGATGAAGATACACGTGGAAGAAAGTAAAAGAACAAATCAAGGTATTTGAACTTGTCTCCGAATTGTTGAGTGGCACAGCGGAATTTGTTTCGTGAAATCGAACCATACAAATAGAGGAGAAACTAATGATAATGATCATAAAGTTTCAGCGAATAATTTTACTAAAGAAAGTAGGATTCAACAATATATACTCTACAAGTTTGTGGAAATATATTATTGATTCACTTGTCATGTTTATGAATAAGACATACCTACGAATTACAAAGAAGCGTGATGGACATAAGTGCAAGAAATGACCAGGAGTCATAAAATCCTATATTAAGTTAAATTTAAGATTGAGAAGTAATATGTTACTTAATCTTATTAAGTAAAGAAGTTTACTTAATATTTTTGAATGACTTCAAAGTAATAAGATGGAAATGAAACTTAATGGAGACGTAAAAGCTCGATTTGTCACAAAGTATGGACAAATTCAAGGAGTTGACTACAAATGTAGCGATGCTTGAGTCTATTGGATTTAGACTAGCAATATATGGATACTGAAGTCTCGTAGCTGGAATTATCAATTTGATGACGATCAAAGAATTTTGGAATGTCCAAGATTATCGAGAGGACATGCATTTAAGTGGGAGCTAATTAGATTGGCAAAATCTTAATATGTAAGAGACATATTTTGAGTGTGAGCTAAGTAGCTTGACTGAATCATGATATGTATCAGACATATTTTGAATGGGAGCATGAAATCATTATAGGATATGTGGACCACATATGTGATTGATGTGATTGGTGTTAATAACTTTTAAGCAGATAAATAAGGATGAAGTTGAAGTTATTAAACAATGAGATCTATCGAGATAGATTGTTAAGTTTAATAAAAATCAAATGGTGAATGCTTCTTGGACTTGATTTTGAAGATGTTCAGAATGTCCTAAGTAAGATTCTGAATAAGTTCAGAATGGAACAAGGTAAGAAAGAAGTTCTTACTATATGAAGCATTATCTTAGTATTATAACGATGGTTAAAAATGAAGAAAGAGATGTGTTGCCTCTCATATGCCTTAGTCATAGGTTCTTCCATACAACCATATTGTATACTCGACGTGATGTGACCCAAATTTCTGGTTGGAAGGACAAGCTCTTAACTGTAAGAACATGTCTTGAAGTTATTCTTGAGTTAATCACTGAACCAGAATTAAGTTTGTACTTAAATGGCAAGAATCAAAGTAAGTGGCATAGTTGCATTTCATGCACTAGGATCTACATAGATATAGAAGTATAAAGGCTCCATCTGATGTGATGTATATTGCTATGGTGGGACTAGTTCGTCTTTAACATAGTATGATATGTCCCAGGGCACAGTGCCCATGAGAAAGCTCTTGAGGTTGATCTAAAGTCACTATAGGCTCCTAGAATCCGACCTCCTTTTTCGACCATAACTGCCGTATATACACACAGGATTACAAAGTGCGTTTTGAAGTTTAGATGACAATTAGATGACAATAGTGAAAATGACCGTCATTATAAACACTAGAAACAAAGTCTCACTTTGTCGTCAAACGAATACTTCAACCCATTATGAGATACTCGTATGAATGTCAAAGTTAGGAAGACATTAACGATTTGCAAAGACATAATGATCTGGTCAAACAGAACATGGACATGACATTTTTCATAAGCATGCATGATCAATAAACATATATGTGATATTGTTTATGATGAGTAAAATGCGAGCTAGATTATTTGTACTCTTGTGCAAGTGGGAGACTGAAGGAGATATGCCCTAGAGGCAAATAATAAACAGATTTTTATTGTCATATCTCAATTAGGTCGTAATAGTTTCATACTGTGCTATAACTGTATTAATACGAAACATTAATACACGTGTGGTATGTAAACAAACCAAGTCTCTAGTTACCTCTAGCGAACTAGTTCATTGGTCGTGAGGATGATCTAGGGTTTCGAGATCATGGGCATTTATGCCAATTGACAATGAGGTCACGTCATTAGTTGAATGATGTGATAGAAAAACAACCCAACTAGTTCTATCTTAATGAGATCTAGTTACAAAGTTCACCATTAATGATAAACTAAGGAAACCTCACAAACTGATCCTTGGACTATGAGATAATGCAAATCACTATTCTTGAGGGAGCTTAGATGGTTATCAAGTATCACACTGTGACCGGGTGATCGAAAAGGTGCTACTTAGGTTTCCAAAGGGGCACATAGAGGAGTACATATCAAGACAAGGATTTTCCAATCCATGGAACGGATAGATACATATGCTGCCATCTCGGTGACGTTATATTAACGAAGCTTGCAAGCATGTGACTTGGTCACGGAATGCAACGACACGGAAACAAGAAAACAAGTTCATCGGTAACGAGATCGAACGAAGGTATGGAGATACTGTAGATCAAATATCGGGTGAACTAGGTATCAAGTGGTAAAGGGAATGGGAGACGACTGTGTACGGTTCAAACGACATTATCATCGTGGAATTCACAAGGGTCATTATGGGCATCTCGGTCCCGCTATTGATCATTGATGGAAATCATGTATGTGCCATTCCCGAGCCCTAGGGAAATACACTTAAGGGTACGATGAGCTATAGATCCTCTATAAGTTGGAATCACCATATGAAAGATAAAAGGAAAACAGAAAAGTTCCGAGAGAGAGCCGAAATTGTTCTGGGAAAGATCCGAAGTCGTTCGGAGGAAATCGAAAGGGAACCAAAAGGTGTTTCGGGTTAAATCAGATTTTGTAATATGTATTTACATATTAATTGATGTAATTAATATTAAATATAATATTAATATCTAATTTGAAGGGGTATTCCACTAATGGGCCAAGCTTCCTAGGGAAAAAGGTCCCATGAGTGAAAACCAAAAGGGGGAAGGGCCGAGGGCCAAAGGGCCATGGCCTAGCCGCCTCAAGCTGGCCCACCCGACCAGCCTAGGGTTGTGAGCGAGGTGGGGCCCACCCCTGGCCGGCCGGCCCATGGTGCCCTAAGGGCCCATGCGCCTCCCCCCTGTCTCCCTTGTTTAGTCCCACATGGGAAACCCAAAGGGGAGGGCACACCCCCTCCCCCTATATAAAGGGGTGCCCATGGGTGGAATAGACACACCAATATTTGGAGAAGTCCTCTGGTTGACTTTCTCCTTCCCTCTCTCTCTCATCTCCATGCGTTGGCACGGTCCCGTGTAAGGACTGTCCATGCAAGAGACACCGCACCTGCAGCACGCTGGTGTACTGCACGGATTCCAAGTCGGAGATCTACTTCCGCACTCCCGGCAGGGATCAAGGAGCCAGAGGTCGTCATCGTACACTGTATGTGTACGAAACCACCAGAGGCCTCACTTGAGGCACCTTGGATGTCGTGAGCCGGAGCTGCTACACGATGAAGAAGGATCAAGGGGTGACCTACGAGGAGCATCATGACCATGAGGTCGGCTTCGAGTTCAACTACTTCAACCACGTTCCCCTCGGAACGTTAACCGCATTCGGTCTACAAGGGTATATATTCTATACGCTCCGGCCGTTACCGCATTACTACATAGATAGATCTAGGCGTTAGGGAGTTCCATCATGGGAAAAAAATTGTTTTCTACTACGGAACCCTTCAGTATCCATGTGTCAAACCATGGTCACAGATACCAAAGACACATAGGAAAACAACTTCCACGTTGCATGTTGCACCAGTGTGGCAGAAGTTGCATAACAGAATCCACTTCAGTGTGTGTAACCATGTTGATCCATGTGGTTTAGTAAAATAACACATGCAATGACTCAAGGGGATCAATATGGTTTAGAAAAATAACACATGCAGTTAATATAGGTGATCAATGTGGTCTAGGAAAAGAACACATGCAATGACAGTAGTGATAAATTTGGTTTAGGAAAAGAAGACATGCAATGACTCTAGGTGATCCATTTGTCAGACCATGGTCACAGAGACCAAAAGCACACAGGAAGAGCACCTTCCACATTGAATGTTGCGCCAGTGTAGCAGAAGTTGCATCACAAATGCACTGAAGTGTGTGTGGTCATGTCGATCAATCTGGCATAGGAAAAGAACACATGCAATGTGGTCATGTGGCTCAATGTGGTTTAGGAATAGAACACCTACAATGACTATAGGTGATCAATGCGGCCTAGGAAAAGAACACATGCAATGTCACTAGTGAGCAATGTAGTTTAGGAAAAGAACACATGCAGTGGCTCTAAGTGATCCATGTGTCAAACCATGGTCACAGAGACCAAATGCACATAGGAAGAGACGCTTCCACATTGCATGTTGGACCAATGTAGTAGAAGTTGCATCACATAATGCACTTGAGTGTGTGTGGTCATGTGGATCAATGTGGTTTAGGAAAAGAACACATGCAATGTGGTCATGTTGCTCAATGTGGTTTAAGAAAAGAACACATGTAATTACTATAGGTGATCAATGTGGTCTAGGAAAAGAACACATGCAATGACACTAGTGATCAATGTGGTTTAGGAAAAGAACACATGCAACAACTCTAAGTGATCAGTGTGTCGAACCATGGTCATAGAGATCAAAAGCACATAGGAAGAGGATCTTCCACATTGCATGTTGCACCAATGTTGCAGAAGTTGCATCATAGAATGCACTAGAGTACATGTGGTCATGTGGATCAATGTGGTCTAGGAAAATAACACATGAAATGACACTAGTGATTAATGTGGTTTAGGAAAAGAGCACATGCAACGAATATAGGTGACCAATGTGTCATACATTAGTTACAGAGACCAAGCGCACATAAGAAGAGTAGCTTCCACATTGCATGTTGCACCAGTGTAGCAGAAGTTGCATCACAGAATGCTTTGGAGTGTGTGTGGTCATGTGGATCAACGTGGTTTCGAAAAATAACACATGCAATGTGGTCATGTGGCTCAATGTGGTTTAGGAAAAGAACACATGCAATGACTATAGGAGATCAATGTGTTTTAGGCAAAGAACACATGCAATGAATCTAGTGGATCAATGTGGTTTAGGCAAACAACACATGAAATGACACAAGTGGATCAATGTGGTTTAGAAAAGAACACATGCAATGACTCTAGGGTATCCATGTGTCAAACCATGGTCACAGGGACAAAAGACACATAAGAAAATAGCTTCCACATTGCATGTTGCACTAATGTCGCAGAAGTTACATCACATAATCCATTGTACTATGTGTAACCATGTGGATCCATGTGGTTTAGGACAAGAACACATGCAATGACACGAGTGGATCAATATGGTTTAGGAAAAGAACATATGCAATGACCGTAGTGGATCCATGTGTCAAACCATGGTCACAGAGACCAAAGGCACATAGGACAACAACTTCCACATTGCATGTTGCAATAGTGTGTCAGAAGTTGCATCACAAAATCCACTGGAGTCTGTTTGGTCATGTGGATCAATGTGGTTTAGGAAAAGAACACATGCATTGTGGTCATGTGGATCGATGTTGCTTAGGAAAAGAACACATGCAATGACACTAGTGTATCAATGCGGTTTAGAAAAGAACACATGCAATGACTATAGTGGATCCATGTGTCGCACCATGGTCACAGATACCAAAGACACAGGAAAACAGCTTCCACATTGCATGTTGCACCAGTGTGGCCGACGTTGCATAACATAATCCACTTCAGTGTTTGTAACCATGTGGATCCATGTGCTTTAGTAAAAGAACACATGCTATGAATCTAGGGGATCAATGTGGTTTAGGAAAAGAACACATGCAATGACTATAGGTGATCAATGTGGTCTAGGAAAAGAGACATGCAATGACACTAGTGATAAATGTGGTTCAGGAAAAGAACACATGCAATGACTCTAGGTGATCCATGTGTCATACCATGGTCATAGAGACCAAAAGCACATAGGAAGAGCAGCTTCCACATTGCATGTTGCACGAGTGTAGCAGAAGTTGCATCACAGAATGCACTGGAGTGTGTGCTCTCATGTGGATCAATGTGGTCTAGGAAAATAACACATGCAATGATACCAGTGATCAATGTGGTTTATGAAAAGAACACATGCAATGACTCTAGGTGATCCATGTGTCAAACCATGGTCACAGAGACCAAAAGCACATAGGAATAGCAGGTTTCACATTGCATGTTGCACTAGTGTAGCAGAAGTTGTATCACAGAATGCACTAGAGTGTGTGTGGTGATGTGGATCAATGTGGTTTTGGAAAAGAACACATGTAATGAAACTAGTGATCAATGGGTATAGGAAAAGAACACATGGAATGACTCTAAGTGATCCATGTGTCAGACCATGGTCATAGAGACCAAAAGCACATAGGAAGAGCAGCTTCCACATTGCATGTTTCATCACAGAATGCATCACAGAATGCATTGGAGTGTGTGTGGTCATGTGGATCAATATGGCCTAGGAAAAGAACACATGCAATGACACTAGTGGATCAATGTGGTTTAGGAAAAGAACACGTGATGTTTGTCCCGACTATTACAGACTGTTCGATCGGGGAGCGTCCAATGGTGGCTATTAAATCGAGTCTTCTAGAAGGTCCACCCCCTGAAGAACTTGTTGTTTTTCCCGGTTGTTATAGATTGATCGATCGGTGCGTGTGGACAATTAGGATGGTTCTTCGTAAGAGCAATTTGCGACATGATTGGCCTCTCTTACTTTTCACTTATATTATTATTATTTCCACTCCTCTCTAGTTTACTAGTTGTATCATAGAGCTCGTGAGTGAGCACATATCCTCCACAACCCCCTCCTCCACCCTACTCCCCATGCCCGGCCGACGCCACCGGCTTTCGTGCGTCGTGCCTAGACGAAGGTCCTTGACTTTCGGGTCGCTACCTTCAGTTAGGAAATTATTTAACTAGTGTTTGAATTTATCTTACATATTCATGTTATTGGCTTAACTAACTGTGGATCTTTTATCCGATTTCTCGATGAACTTCAGATCTGGGAGCCATCGAAGGAGGAGCGTGAGCTGCTGTAGCCCAAGAATCTAAAGATCATCGCGGGCAACATCATGGCGACGTACCCGCTTGTGTGCTCCCATCCAGGATGCTTTCGCCACTACTCCTACTAAGAGCTCCCCGGCCAGGAGCTCGCGTGCCTGCACGACGCGTGCGCCTACACGGAGCCGGGTTGCAACTACACCTGACCACCGAAAAAGCTCGTGGTCCACCTTTTAGAGGATCACTTGATCGAAGTGATTAGGATCTCGTACGGCCACGCCCAACTTCTCCAAGAGCAGGTACCGTTCCCTGACTCCACACGCCGCCGCCTCATTTGCGAGGGGGAGGACGGCTTTGTTTTTGCCCTGACCATCACCATCAGCATCCCGGGAACCAAAGTTGGGCCCACCTTCGTGTGTGCGGTATGCGTGAGGTCGGTCTCGAGTGCCAGGCCCCTGTACACGGTGCGCATGTGAACGCATGCCCAACTTCCGTTGTCTCATACCATGCATGTGACAGCCGATGCACCGAGCTACCCGGAGCCGCGTGAGGTGGAGTTTATGGACCTGAGGGCGGTCCTATGTGTGCCATCTCAGTACCTTGTCGGTGCTAGACCGTGCAAGAAGATGCATTTCTACATTTCGATCAAGAAGACCGATAGGGAGTTGTAGTACTTATGATGTCGTTAAGTATAAGACTGATGCAATGCTACTCCGGTGTGGAGAGCATACGTGTTGTGTGAATGTATCCAAGTTGCAGTTTTTTAGCACTCCATAATAAGTCAACGAGTTTATTTATCCGATGGATAATAATAACTTGCATCAGCTTGTTGTTGTCACGTTACAAAGTACGCTTTCTCTAGACAGACTGGCAATCCCGCAAGCTCCCGCTTGTCAGTGTCACGTGTTTCGTGGTCCCACCTGCTAGTGTCACGTACCCTTTACTTCTCTTCCTTCCCCTCGAAGCCACTGTCCCCACTTTTCTTCCATCCTGCCACTACCGTTTGATGGTTGTAATCTGATTTCGTTGGTTTGTTTACATGTAATCTACGTGGATCCCGCCACATGCTAATGGCACAAACACAATTTGTAAAGTGGTAGCACTTACACCCTATTATTGCACTAAACGCGACTATCCATATTTCTCAACATAGCTCGCCAAACCCATTACAATAATTGTACTCGCACTAAACACAACGGAAATTGCAACCATCCTAAACAACATCTAAACCCATATCACAACACTGCCATCAGAGTCCACCTTGATTGGTGACCCCGTTGTACCCTTCCCAGCGACATCCACTCCCGCTCGTGGCTTTCCCTTCACCAAGGAGGCAACAATGGTCCTCTACATTGCTTCATCCTTGTCGTCCTCCACATCAGAATCGGCAATGACGAAGGGGATGGGGGTGGCATGGACCGAGCCCCGTCGCGCCTGGCAGCTCCTGCTCGAGATCGACGTTGTAGTAGTCTTTCTACAGATAGGAGGTGTCGAGCTCGAAGATGTCGCGCATCCGTTCGTCTCAAGAAACCATGGCCATTTGATACCGTATGGTAGGATCTTGGGTGGATCCGCTATAGTGAGCACGACTGCGAGCGTTGGAGCAGATGGATCTACCGGCGCGAGCCATCACAAGTTCCAAGGGTGTAATAGTGCTGGACAGGCGTTTCTAGTTCCTGAACAAGGCCTTTGAACCACGAAGGCACTACATTTGGTTGACAAGTCCACACGCTAGGTTCCCCACCTATCAGCCAAATGTGGACAATAGGAGTCTGCCCGAGTTAAGTGGAGATAAATCACGCTTCACCGTGCCCATACCCTAACATCCAAAGGATCCTCTTTCCTATGCGCTTTCTCTCCTCGCTCATGGTTTGCAGCTCATGCAGTTCGTCTCGGGCGGAATCAGGGTCGGCTCAACGCCGACAGGTGGGTGTTCCCATTAGGTACCAGTAGACGCCCTACGATTACTACCTGTAGATGCTATGTTTGTGCGGTGAGAAGATGTCCAGATAGATTTCGTGGACCGAAACAAATACTGCAGGAATATTCAGCAACTGCAGCATCAGAGCGGTAATTTCCTATGCTAGGTATAATGGTAACCCGGATCCGGGAAGCGTAATGTAATTATTTTTTTCGTTTCCTTCAATTGTTTGCAGGAAGGGAGGGGGCCTGGCTGTGAAAAGTTTGTGTGGATCAAAAATTCCTTGACAGATTTTCACAAAGAGCTTGTTAAGGATCTACATGGTGCTGTGTGGGACAAGAAAGAGGATCCGTGCGTTGGAGCGAGAGATCCAGGAGATTTTCCACATGCAGGGGAGGTAGGAGCATGGATGTGGTGAGATAACCAGGCTCAATATTAGGCCAGAAAGTGGAAACAATTTCATCATTATCTAGGCATTATCCGTTTCCTTTGCAGTTTATGTTGCCATGTCATTGTCCAGCAGCTGAAATAAGTTGCTGTTTCGTGGAGTGTAGCTTAGAACTTGTTTTTTAGCTCATAACCTTATCATAAGTGTAATGCCAAAGCAAGGATTTATTCAGTGTCTATAAATAATTTATGTCTGTGCCACTAACATGCATCGAATTTAGATACCCCCTCACCGCTCAACTATTGCGGTTCCGGTGGTGCGATTGTTCAGATAGTAGTGGCACCATCACAATTTCAGATTTAACTAGTAGCCTCGGCCTTGTCCAAACCTCAAGTCACGATACATTTTGCTTTGAGAACGGGAGGCAGAATTTTTCGCCCGATAAATTCCACGCACACAGCTCAAGAATTTAACCGAAGTACATGTATAGGTTCAAGTTCAACACATTATTAGGCTTCTACATTGCTAGCATTCTTCTTCTATTTGGGTGCCAACTTTCTTCCTCTTGCCTTCACGTCCCCTGGCTTCTTCATTTCCTGCCTTCTTCCTCTTCCTAGGTGTAATTTTCTTACCTTCACGTACTCTGCATCTCCGGGTCGAGGGAAGTCAGGCTAATCAGCACCAGAATTTTGTGCATCATCATCACAAGACTCTTTTCATTTTCTTCCCGTAGCAAAATCATTGAGTCAGCAGTCTTGTTTCTTACCTTGCGCTTCCTTAAAAAAATAGTACATGGCTAAGTACCTAATATCTACAGATTATAAACAAAAAAATTGAAGGCACCATCTCATGGCCTAATATCTACAGATTATAAACAAAAAAATTGAAGGTTTGGGAGCATTGAGGGGACAATCCACTGCTCTATGGCCTATAAGATGGCAGGTCTTGCATCTGTTTTTCCCTTCTTCCTAGCATTAAAAGGAAAACCCTTCTTCTCTAGAAAATTCTTAAACCTCTTCACCTGAGGTCTTCCTCTGCCCCTTTTTGTAACTGGCTAGCAAAGCTCGACACTCAGTTGAATATGAGGCCACTGAGATGGGTCTGTACATGGCTCGACAGATCTAGTGTACACAACTCTAAACTTTTCTAGAGAGTAATAATTGGACAAATATTGATCCAAGCGTGGTAGAGTTATTTTCTTCACCAAGAAGGCCAAGGTGTGGTCGCAAGGTTTCTGGTACGCTACCACTCTAAGCAGGTGCATTCTTGCTGCTCGATGTTCACAACATCCTTGTGGCCACTATTAGGGGTGGACATAAAGCTTGAGGATCGAGGTTCGGCTCGGGCTCGACAAGGCTTGGCTCGGTCTTGGCTCGGCTCGGAGGTTGGACAAGCCAAGCTCAAACCTTGCTACCAAGGCTCGAGGCTCGACAATCCAGCTCGGTGAAGCTCGCAAGCCGGCTCGAAGGCTCGATGAAATTGAAAAGTTGTTCATATACTTTGCTAAAATGTAAAGAATTCACAATTATAAATAACAATTGAACATATGCTGCATCCCTAACATAGTATAGAAGTCACACAAAGTAACAATAACGATGCGAGTAGCATACATCACAAGTTCACAACACAAATATATGCGAGTAGCAAACATCACAAGTTAACAACACAAATATATGCGCTCAATCGAACGGTCACATACATCACAAACATTGCACTTATTCGTCGTAGTTAAATCAAAGGACAACTCTTAACATGAATTTCAAGACATGTGAGCTCTAAGTTTTGTAACTATGAGATTCAAAAGGAAAATTCACCTCAAAATCTGTAAAGTCAAAGTGACGCAGAAATTATGCCTAAGTGATCCTGTCTGTATATGAGATGAAAGATAAATAAACAAGATACACACTACGAGAACTGGCAATTGTTTTACAGTCTCTGTATATGATGCCAGAGAAATATACTCGTGAGTACTCCAATCCAAACAGAATTTCACCAGGATAACGACAGCATGTACTCCTACTATGGATATCAACAGGGTTTGTGAGGCTTACTATGGTGCAACAAATACGCAGGATCCTAGCACGCAGAATTATGGATATGCTTTACGGTAGCTATGAGCAGCAACAGCAGCTATCTCAACCGTACCAACAGCAGCAATCTTAATGATAGCAGCGACAGCCTGCACATCAGCCTCCACAATACTTACGAGTATAGTTCTCTGGCGAGTAGCTGAATAGCAGCAGGCCCCGCACAACAGGCAAGAAATCGAGAGCCCACTCGCTCGACGCCATCTACAATATATCAAATGAGTCATCTACTTTAATCGAATTTTTACACTCGACGCAGCGATAGACGCATGGGGCATGTAGAACAGACTAATCCCATACAATTTACGTCACGCCAATAGGAGCAGCATCCATGAGCAGGCAACTAACTCGATTTACTTCCCGGTCCGTGTTGCACACGAATGGCCAGCGGTGGAGAGCCGACAGCCCGCAGCCCGATGCTAATCATTATCAATGGCGCGCGCCGCCGTGCGCATCTCACGGGAGTAGCAGGAGCATACTAGGGCCAGTGGTGGACGGACTACAGGTGGCCGACGGCGATGGAGGCAGCCGGCGCTGATCGAGAGAGAGGAGTGGACGGAGTAAGGACTAGAGGGGGTCGTAGGGGCTATCTGCTCTGTATGTTGGACGGGGATTGATCGACACGGAGGGGACAAAGAGCAATCGTCGGGGGGAGGGGAGGGGATTGGAAGGGAAGATGGGCTCGACGGAGCTGCCGAGCCGAGCTGCAAGCCCGATCGAGCAAGCCACGAGGTCAATTTCTATAAAGTTCAAACCACCAGGCCAATCAGCCGGCTCAGCTCGGTTCGATTCCACCCCTATCCACTATTGGACATATTGACCACCTCACAGCTCCTAGTGTTTGATGGGAGAACCCTAAGATGACCAAGTCCTTGGCTTCTCTTATGCAGTTGCTGTACAACAAGGGGTAGCATATGTCCTCTAAGTCTCCTCCCGATCTCTCTCCTTATATTTAACAACTTCATGATCATAGCACATATATTGTCCATCAAGATATGAACAGGACGGACTTTTATGTCCTTCACCCAGTTATTCAGGCATCCGGCAAGGTTATTGTTTATGTAATAAACTTTGATGTCAGGGTTGAATTGACACCTCTACCATAGCTATGAATGATGGGTGGCTAAGTACAGCGCAAGTTTAGAGGCTTCCGCAAAAATCTTGCTCATGAAATATTCGTTGCTCCAAGCTTTGTAAGCTCCAGCAATAGGAAACATGTAATAAAATACACTGGCTGCATAGTGTGAGTACAAGTCGAGCATTAGATGGGCATGTCATTCTCTACCTTCAGCTCGCGGGAACACCTCCTTCACTGCATTCGTCAGCCCTTTGTATGCATCCGTCGATATAGATAATGGATCCATGTGGCATGTTGATCTCCTAAGCTGCCTCATAAACCAGACCGAATTTTCCTCTATCTCTATATCGAACAGCCCGATGCCACTGGGAAGATCCAGTTGTGACCTTCAAGTGATGTCATAGATGCCAGGTAGCCTTTCCACTTGCCAGTTATGACAGTGTTGTTTACACTCAGGTATGGCCTACAACCTTCCTTAAATCCCTGGATGCAAGGTTTAGGTGCCATGAAAAAACTGTTGAAATAAATTTTCTCACCTTCTGATTTAGTGTCAATCTCCACAATGCTCCTAGGACACCTTTCTTGTACCTCGGCTTTGAAGTTGTACAACATCCTGAAGCTATTAGTCAAATCCCCTTGCAAGACTTTTAGAGCTTTCTCTTTACCTTCCCAAACCGTGTAATACGGTAGGACAATGTTGTATTTAGCACCGAGGATAGTTTGTATATTATTCGCGGTCTCCTTAGGGTTATCCTTTAGTATGGACATATCTTGTAAAGCCAACCACTCTATATTAGCCATTGAGGATTTCAACATGCTGCCTGTCAGACATATGTGGGGAGGGCCCATTTTGTTCACCTGCAACATAGATTCATTTACAAGATTAGCAGAGTTGACCTGTTGCCAGATAGGTCTGCACAACAATTGTAGTTATAGAGCGAAAAAAGAGAAATTTTGAATGATTTGCTGCATTCATTGCACCAATACCCTAATTGCCTTTGACACAGGTAAGGCTCTGGTTGCGATCCTCCATTGACAATGTACCGCAACCCGTCCATTCTTCCACATTAACCTGCAAATAGCCTCATACCTCTGGCAGTGTTCTTCACTCTATGAACATCGAACTCCCCCTTGCTACAAAAATGTCTGAACAACATCCTAAACCCATGCATTCTCCTGAACTCGGTGCCGACCAAAATTATAGGATGCTCATGGTCCTGTTTCATATCTTCTATGCCGGAACCCAAATCAACGACTAGAATGCCAGCCTCATCATTAAGTGTCTCATCTATTTCATCATCACTAGATTCTTGATCCTCCACAGTGCCATCTTCTACATCTGTTTCAAAATCTTGGCCATCATTTCTAATGCCTAATACTACACACATCAAATTGACTCCTAGGGGTGGGGCTGCACCATCATCTCCACCCGGATGGACCGGAACATTGTTCCAATATACCTCACCGGCAACTCTGTTTTCTCCCATACGCTCTGTTGGTACTGCTTGAACCACATATGGTAGTCTTACATTTGCACGTATCCTAGGTTCTTCAATAAACAAACAGCAGTCAGATTCTATTATATCTCGACTGTACAGAACCCTCTTTATCTTCTTGTGTACATCTTCCTTCCTAATGGAATCTTTCCTGATGGTATCAGTAGGGCTTGACATCTACGTTATGTTCCTCATCGAACTAGCCTTTTTGCTGCTACTCTTGGGTGTGATCTGCTTCCTGCTTCCCCTCACTGGTGTTGCCTCCTGCATGCTCGCATTATTGCTTGAACTCTGCAGCATGTTCTTCTTCGAATTATCCCTTTTGCTGCTACTATTGGGTGTGTTCTCCTTCGTGCTGGCATTATTGCCAGTCCTCAGCGGCGTGTTCCTCTCCAAATTAGCATTTTTTCTGCTACCACTAGGTGTGGTGTCCTCCGTGCTGGCCATCTTAGACTTTATGCTACCACTCCTAGGTGTGTTCACTACCATGCTAGCCCTCTTACCTTTTTTTCTACTATTTGGTGTGGCATTTTGACTAGATCTCAGGGGTGTACTCTATGGCATGGTGCCTTTTTTCATGCAACTCTTGGGCGTCCTCTTCTCTGGCGTGGTCTGCTTGGTGATATTCTTCTTCGCGGTGCACTTTCTGGGGATGCTCTTCCTACTCCTCTTTATGATGCTCCTCTATAAGACTCTCCTCTATTTGAAGCTACCCTCAGTCGCACAACCATCAGTGATGCCATGGAGCATGTCACACATGTTTTGTACAAGTCCATCATCTCTATTGTGAAAATCCAATTCCTCTCCAACCATTTGCACTATCAAGTGGATGTAAACTTCACATCTACTATGTTTCCTTATAAACGGTACGGTTAAATCACTGGTAACTTTTAGTTGTATGGCCTTTTTGGTCTTGTAACAATAATTTGCCAAATGTGCTACCTGGGAGGACCACGACGCCACCATCGCATGTAAAACTGCCATCAGGTCAGCTAACCGTACCACTTTAGGATCGTATCTGCCAATGATTATATCAATGTCGTCATACAATTTTTCTGTGCCATCATCTAATTTTGCAGTGAACTTCACGACACCGATACGAACGCTTACTTTGCCATCACCAGGTTCCGCAGGACCGAAACCACCGAGTGGTTCGAGAGATGGAGCGGCACCATCAGACCCAGCCACAACGCCATCATCGGCATCAGCAGGAGGATCAAGGCGAGGATCCTTAGCAGTAGGAGCCACAATACCTGGTGGACAGGCAAGGCCATGGCTAACATCAAGCAAATTAGGAGCAGCTATTTTTCATGCCACATCGACGACTACGAGCAGTTCCCACAACAGTAGTGCTTCAAGTGCTAGCAGAGTCCATACCATGAGCTTGCTCCACAACAATAGGGCTTGGAGTAGCCGCAACAGCAACCCGCTGAACTTGAGCACGGATTCGAGGAGGAGCATCACCCAAGACAACTGTCTTGACAACAACATCGGGTGTCGTGGTATTGCCGACGAGTACGCCATGGAGTGGTCCTCACAGTGCGTGTTTACAGATGTGGAGTAAGGAAGAGAGTTGGCAGGTATGAGGTAACATAGCTTACCCAGGTTCAAGTCCCACAACGGTGGTGAAACTCTACTCCTACTATAAATAACTATAATTGCAATACGCCGAGTTACAGAGATAGGTTTGTTGTGCGAGGTGTTGCATGTAGCACGTAGAAATCTAGGCTACCGTGTGTGTTCATATGCCCTAAAGGCTCCCGCATGTCTGGTTTAGAAAGGCACTAGAACCTAGGGTAACAGGGAAAAGACCTTGCCGGGCAAGGTAAAGAGTCCTACACTAATACAAACTAGTCTTTCATGTATTGCACTCCAAGGCTCCAAGTATGTCAATGACTCCTACGTAGCCTTCCTTTATCCGGCATGGGCCTCCCTTCTAGATCCGTCAAACTGGGCCGCCCAGTAGGCCATAGGCCTTGATACCAACTATGGGCCACCCGGGTTAGCCGGAATAAGGACGTGCTATGGTGATACTCGTTTAGCATATCCCCAACAGTAGCCCCCGAATGACTTTGAGATCTTGCGCCATCTTGATTATAGTCTTGAATGATTCGTCTAGGTGATGCCGTCAATTCGTCAAGCAATATCTCAATGGTCTCCCAAATAACCCTGCAATCCTCTCCGGCTTCACAACATAGCCGGAGATTTCTTGAGTCTTTGTTTCGATAGCTGGATATTTCCGCCTTCGATGGAATCTTCAGACGTGAGGCTTCACTTCAACTGTCAAGAGGATGACGTAGGGTACAACCTACGCTACCTCGAAACTCACAGAAGACAGAGAATTAATCATTAGCTATTTTTACGCACGCTGAATCCGAAACGCTAAAGCGGCAAAAACGGAGGTCGTGGCGAGGTACCAGGCACGCTCATCTCCATTTCGGCAACGCTCCGTCCATCAGATCTTTTTGCACGAATCTTGATGTTGAGCCTATATATTTCAACTGTTGATAGGTTATTTTTATTTTACCCGCATTCACCTCCTCGTCTTCGTCTTCATCTAGCCGCACGCCCGTTCGAGCTCCTCCTCGGAAAACCCTAGCCAGAGCCTCCTTCTTCTCCATCCACTCCCAGCATCGCAATGGCCTCCAGCAACTCCATCCCTCCAACAACGGTGACCCCCGAGGCTACGCCAGAGCTGTGTCCGGGGGTGACGGTCCCGCTGGAGGGGGTCGTTGTCCCTATCACCGCCATAGTGGAAACCACCGACGACGACCAAGAACGGGCGGCGCGAGAAGCCGCTGAAGAAGACACTGACTCGCATAAGGGAGTGTGGAGGGGATCTCACCTCTCCGCCAAATATTTGCAAGAACTAGTCACCGAGGGGTATCTCCTCGCGGCAAAGGATTTGGTCTGGCTCCTTCTCGCCAAGCTGGAGAGAAGGTGTACCTCAAAGCCCAACTGGTAAGAGGCGTAAGCCTGCCAATTTCTGACTTCTTCTTGGATGTCCTCCGGCACTTCCGGGTACTTCCCCACAACCTCTCTCCTAACAGCATCCTCGTCCTTAGCAACTTTGTAGCTTTGTGCGAAGGATATCTAGGCATCAAACCTAGATTAGACATGTTTGTATACTTCTTTACTGTCAAGAGAGAGTCTATAGAGTCCAAGGACAAATTGCGGACTTGTGGAACCATTAGCATTAAGATCTGGCCTAGCCAGCGCTTCCCCAACATCGTAGGGCATGAGTCATGCAAGAACTAGACGCGCACATTTTTCTATGGCCCAGATATTCCCCTGCCTGACCGTCTTGAGACATATCCCAACTTCGTCGATGGAGCCACCGCCGAAGTACCTGCTTGGAGGACCCCATCCTCCCTTCCGTCCAACGACGAGGCCAACCGCACCGTAAGGAGGATCGAATGGCACGCAGACCCAGGTCTGACGGGTATGGACCTAGCCATGTGATGGTTTATTAGGCGGATCCATCCTCTGCAGCAACGCGCTAAGTTGATGTGCAAGTACACTCAGGATAGGAGAGATCCCATGCGAATTTCGCGGGAAAACTTCTCCACGGACTCTGTCAAACTCTGGCTTAAGGACATAGTCAAGGTGAAGGATAGGAAGCATGGCTTCAAGATCACCTATGACATGTTCTACTGCGACAAATGCCCGGAGGTAGCTTTTGTTTCCTTTGTTGCTCGTTATATACTCTAAGGTTTTTCTGTCTTGAAGTTGTCAGTCTAACACTCCTTTGGTTCCCATCTAGCGACCTTGGCGGAAGATCAGATGGCCTCCCAGGTCTATGATCCCAAGCTAAAGGATATCCAAGCGGTGTCCGATGATGACGCCCCCAAGGATCAGCCAGCTCCGGCAGCACGAAAGCAGAAGAGCTCCACCTCTAACACTTCTACCGAGGCCAAGAAGAAGAAGAAGAAGAAATCGGAGAGTGGAGTCTCCAGACGATCCACCGCTGCCTTGGAGGGGGAGAAGAAGAAATCCACTAGCATTCCCCTTACCAAGGCTCCTACCGTGGAGTAAGTATATTCATTCTACGACTTCTATTTTTAGCTCATACCTTTTTTTAACTCTTGTACTTATACTTCGTATGTTTCAAGAGGAAAGCCAGTGCTAGTTTGAAGCGATCCTCTAGAGCTGCTAGAGGGTAAAAAAACATTCATGATATGCTTACCAGGGATGTGGCCACCAAGCTTTCTCCCGCTATTGCTCCCCCTACTCCTGCCGCCAAGCCTTCTACCGGTCCCACTAGGCCTTCATCCCCGGCCATACTTAAGATCTCTGCCATGGATACAGATGTCAATCCAATCTTTGATATCTTAGGCTCTGTCGAGGTGGACGTTGCTCCCAGCGATCAGGCAACACACGTGAGTACCTCCGCCAAAGTGGCTAAAGCTCCGGCTAAGGATGCCACCGAGAAAAGGAAGTAGGTAATGGAAGGAGAGGAGGCAGAGGCAGTTGCGAGAACAGACAAGGCAGGAGCCTCTAAGCCATCAACTTCTATGAAAATGCAGTAGGTGGCTAGGGAATCTTCCATGCCTCTGGCTTCATCATCTCCTCTGCTGGGACTCCTCCGACGTTGTGCCTGGATGACTTCATTGCACTGGAAGATGCCGTGTATAGCAATGCTGGCATCTTCCATACTGCATATGCCAAGCTAGCCAACAATCTTAAGCTTATTGCCATTCTGAGTCTTTTAAACTTCACTTATTTTACTTCATGTAACATATCCCTCTGTATCCCCCGAGCTCTTAGGCAAATAAACATAAGTTATTAACCTGAGTGCTCCAAAGAACCAAGAGTAGAAAATGATAATGTAGCCCCCGAGCGTCTAGGTGGAAACTTAGAAAAGATTTGGCTAAATGCTCTAAGAGTAGCATACTTGCTGATTAAAATCTTATACTATAGCCCTCGAGCGTGTAGTTATAACTAGATAGTTCCGACTAAATTCTCTAAAAAGACTAAGCATGTTTATTTGTCGCAGATTGAGAATAGATGGAGGATTACTGCCAATGAGAGGTTTACTGCTTTGCGGAAGGAACTGGACCTTGAATAGGGTAAAACAGCCTTCCTGAAGCAACAGATCAAAAATATCCAGAGTCTTTTTCCTTTAACAACTCCTTGCTTTTTCTCATGGATCCATTTGTGCCGTCTTCTCATAATGATTTCCTTTTTCCGTCTTACAGAGGCCATCGCCAAAGCCAAGAGCATCATCGAGCAATCCAAACATATTCAAGAGCTTGATGATGAGAATAAAATCTTGAAGAAAGACCTAGCTGATGCTATCAAGGGCCACGAAGAGGCAATGAGGGTGCTGTCAGAGTCTGCTGACACCGAGATGCAGCGCCTGAAAACAAATTTGCGCAACTCAAGAAACAGAACGAAGCTGCCAAAGAGCAGAATAGGAGGAACTTTGAGGTGTACAAGACAGTTCAGAAGGAGCAGGGCGTCTTGGAGGAGACATGCAAGCAAGCTGAGATGAGCATCTTCGGTAACTTTCCCCCGTCTTGGTCAATTCTGTACTTTGGATAAAAGTGTGATGTTTTTATACTCATCATCCTTGTATCTTATGCAAACCATAGCTCCCATTGTCCTGGCCATCATGGGTGAAGGTGCTCTGGTTCCCAAGGAGTGCATGATTCTTGCCGGCAACTTTGTCAGCACTGTCATTACCCAGGTCAAGGAGATAGCCCAGCATCTAGGACTAAACATCATGGGGGCAGACTCAGCGGCCAAGTACTCAGAAATCCTGCGCTGAGCTCCCGAGAAAGTCAAGGACTGGAAAGCATCGTGCGTCCAGGCTAGTGCAATGATGACCATGTCCTTGGTCAAGGCACACTATGATAACGCCGACATCGATCTGGTGACCTCCGGCATGCCCAAGCTGGACGAGGAAGGGAAAGAAATCCATAGCCACGCTATTTTGAATTCCCTCGCCGGCTTCGACACTAGAGTTGCCAAGATGGTCAAGGCAGATGTCTACATGCCTGCCGAGATCCTTGATGAAGACATGACTTCTTCTAAGTCTAGCCGATCTCCTTCCGAGTTTGATGAGCTACCTCGGCCTGGCTCTCTTATTGGCGATGATGCCACTACGAAGTCCCCTGCTGCAGAGCCATGAAAAACAATATTTCTATTAAATGTATCTCTGCAATTTGTATGCAAAAAAACTTATGTGTTTTGTTAAGGCGGAAAAAACGTGTACTCAAGTTTTCTGCTACTTATCTGTTTCCAACATGTGTATATTTTTAAGAAAGTGCTGGCTTATCCATTATTCTAGTTCGTATGCTTGACCTTTCATGAGATGAAGACTCACAACACAGAACTATGCTCTTAGGTGATGATGCTTAATAGAACCATCAAGAACCTAAGAGACAAATCGCCGGCTTTGAGTGTCGAGAAGTCACTACTCCAGAATCCACATAAAAACTTCAGAAAACGTGTAGACCAGAAAACTTAAGCTAACGCCCATAAGCGGAATTTTCACAAGTGCAAATGCAAACTTGCGCATAAAGGGTTTATATGATCCAAAAATGAAGAACTAAAGGAGGTAAAAGACTCAGAAGATATGAGTGAACCAAATGCTTTATTTAATTGATCATATAAGAAACTTATAACATAATATAAATATGCTAAGTGTCAAAGGGACGTAGTTGTGCTATGTTCTATGGCTGATCTGTCTCCTGGTAATCATCATCGGAGTCACGTTGCTTGCGCTTGCAATTTTTTGGCCTATCTTTCAACTCGCAAATATGAACGAGGTAATAGGAACCATTTAGAAATGCTTTTCTTATGATGAACGGTCCTTCCCAAGGCGGGGATAGTTTGTCTGATTTCTCTTCTTGAGTGTAAGCACCAGATCCCCCCTTTAAACGAGCGATGCTTTACACAACGACTAAGGTAGCCATGTAGCTTCTGCTGGTAGGCGGTGGATCTCTGGCATGCCAGTATGTGCTCTTCCTCAAGTAGGTCCACAGATAGGCGTCTGGATTCTTCGGCGTCATCCTCCTCATAGGCGGTGACTCTTGGTGCATCGTGGAGGATGTCAGATGGCAGGACGGCTTCTCCTCCATAAACCATGAAGAAAGGAGTCAAGCCGGGGGATCTATTGGGTGTTGTTCATAAACTCCAGAAGACAGATGGTAATTCCTCCGCCCAAGCTCTAGCTTCTCTACATAGCGGTGCTTCTAAGCATGGCTTGATTTCGTGCATAATTAGTCCATTGGCCCTTTCAACTTGCCCATTTGACTATGGGTGTGCCATAGATGCTAGGTCAAGACAGATGACTTTTTCATGACAATACTCCTCAACGTCTCTTAGACAAATTTTTGCCAATTGTCAGTGATGATACTGTGTGGGAGACCAAACCTCACCGCTAGATCCCGAACAAATTTCCGGGTTGGTGCCCCATCAAGCTTTCTAAAGGGTTTAGCTTCAATCCATTTTGTGAACTTATCCACTGCTACTAGCAAGTGTGTAAATCCACAGGGTACTGTCTGCAAAGGTCCCACCATTTCCAGCTCCCATACTGCAAACGGCCAAGTTATTGGTATGGTTCACAATTCTTCAACTAGAACACTTGGTTGTCTTGCATAGAACTGACACCCAAGGCATGTTTGTACCAACTTTTCAGTGTCCGCCTTGGCAGTTAACCAGTAGAATCCTTGTCGGAAATCCTTAGCTACCCACAATCGGGGAGCAGCATCATGCCCGCAATCTTTGAGATACATCTCTCTAAGGATTTCAATACCTTGCTGTTGCGAGACGCATCGAAGGAAAACTCCTGTGGTACTTCTATTATATAGCTGGCCATCAATGATGACATAGACTTTTTATCTATGTACTATTTGCCGACTCTCGACTTCATCGGTGGGCAAAGTCCCGTCTTGTAGATAGTCCATGAATGGTTTTGTCCAAGCCGGGGAGGTCACTATTACTGCGTTAACAAATGAGTCCACTCTATCCGGGTTGTCGGGGTCTGCTCCCTTCATGGATGCAGTCCGTAAGTGTTCCTGGAAAACACCTGGCGGAATTGGTCGGCAGGCTGACCCATCCTTTGATAGCAGATCCGCCGCCTCATTTTCTTCCCTTTTGACGTACTTGACTTCGTAGCCGTCGAAGCACTTGGCTATTTCGTCTACTTCATCTTGATATGCCGCCATCATAGGGTTCTGCGCATTCCAGGTGTCAGCTACTTGCTAGGCAACCAAGTCGCAATCTCCACAGCAAACTATGCGCTTGATGCCAATATCCTTGGCTACTCAAAGTCTGTGAATGAGGGCCTCATATTCTACCATGTTTTTGGTAGCGTTGAAGTGGATCTGCAAGACGTATTGCAACGTATCCCATGTTGGTGATTGTAACAATACACCAGCCCCCGATCCATTGAGTAGCTTTGATCTGTCAAAGTGCATAACCCAATATTGTTGCTCTGGTACAGGAGTGTCTTCTGGCAATTCTATCCAATCTACAATAAAATCTGCCAATGCATGTGATTTCATAGCGTCGCGTCTCTTGTAGGTGATTTCAATGGCAGCAAGTTCAATGCCCCATTTTGCCACTCTTCCTATAGCGTCGCTGTTGTTTATGATGTCGGACAGTGGATCTTTGCTCACCACTATGATAGGGTGCTCCTGGAAATAATGCCTTAGCTTGCGTGAAGCAAGGAAAACTCCATAAGCTATCTTTTGGTAGTACGGGTAACGCTTCTTGGATTCCATAAAGACCTCGCTGACATAGTAAACGGGTCGCTGAACTCCGTATTCGTGCGTTGGTTCCTTGCGCTCCACCACAATGATGATGCTGATGACTCAGTTGGTTCCCGCCATGTAGACTAACATAGGATCCCTTGACGCCGGTGCTGCAAGTATTGGTGGGGAGGAGAGTATTCTCTTCAACTCCTTAAGTGCTGCGTGAGCTTCGTCCGTCCATATGAATTTGTTCGCCTTTTCGAGCAACTTGTAGAGCGGCATGGCCTTCTCCCCAAGTCGGCTGATGAACCGACTTACTTCTTCTATGCAACCTATGAGCCTTTGTATGTCCTTCAGGCATGTCGGATGCTTGATGTTGAGGATGGCCTCGATTTTCTCCAGGTTCACCTCAATTCCGTGATGCGAAATGATGAAACCCAAAAACTTGCCGGAAGATACCGCAAAGACGCACTTCTTGGTGTTCAGCATCATGTTGTATTTCCGTAGATTGTCAAAGGTTTCCTGCAAGTCGGTGATAAGATCATTTGATTTCTTTGACATTACCACGATATCATCCACATAAGCATGTACCTTGTGACCTATTTGGTTGTGTAGGCAACATTGCATTGTCCGCTGGTAGGTAACACCAGCGTTTTTATGCCCAAAGGGCATAGTGACATAGCAATACATGTCGTCACGTGTGGTGAATGAAGTGGCCAGTTGGTCCAACTTTTGCATCTGGATTTTGTGGTAACCTGAGTAGGCATCGAGAAAACATAGAAGTTCTGAGCCAGCCGTCGAGTCAATGACTGGTCAATGCGAGGCAAAGCAAACGGATCCTTCAGACACACTTTGTTCAAGCCGGTGTAATCAACGCACATTCTTAATTCATTAGTTCCCTTTTTGGGGACAAGTACAGGATTTCTCACACATTGGGTGTGAATAACTTCTCGGATACAGCCAACCTTAATTAACCTAGCTATTTCTTTGCCTATAGCCCTTCGTCTTTCGTCACCAAAGCATTGTAGAGGTTATTTCATCGGTTTGGCATTAGGATCAATATTCAAGATTTGCTCGGCAAGTTCCCTAGGTGCACCTTTCATGTCGGCAAGTTGCCAGGCAAAGATGTCCCTGTTCTCACGGAGGAACTTGTCGAGCGTGCTTTCCTATTTGGGATCCAGGTCCATGCCAATGGTTGTGGTCTTGGAGGAATCTCCTTCAACAAGCTCCACCTGCTTGGTCTTGATGGCG
The DNA here is from genome assembly GCA_910589775.1 of Avena eriantha. Taxonomy (NCBI): domain Eukaryota; kingdom Viridiplantae; phylum Streptophyta; class Magnoliopsida; order Poales; family Poaceae; genus Avena; species Avena eriantha. Next base: position 133,751,778 of record OU342740.1, on the reverse strand, counting down.
GCCTTGAAGGCGGGTCGGCAGCAGTAATCTGCTTTTTGAAGCTGGCATCTCCGAAGCTTCAACCTGGTTCTAGATCTCCTTGAAATCCTCACCGTAGAGAACTGCTTCGGCGAAGGCGGCTTCACTGAGCTTTCACTCCCATGCCTTGGTGAAGCTTCCGTCAATGGTGATGATACCGTTTAGTCCGGGTATCTTGAGCTTGTTGTAGACAAAGCATGGCCTTGCGAGGAAGGAGTGGAAGATGTCGCGTCCAAAGATGACATGGTACACGCTCTTGAAAGGCACAACTTCGAAGGTCATGCGTTCTTGGCCGTAATTGTTAACAATGCCAAAAGTGACTAGAAGGGTGATGCAGCCTAGGGAATTTGCTTGTCGGCCGAGGACAACCCCATGGAACACAGTGTTGCACTTCCTTAGCTGGGTCTCCATCAAGATCATCTGTGCAGTGTATCTAGGTACATGATGTTGATGCTGCTTCGACTATCCACGAGGCACTTGGTGAACTCTGTGCCGTCAATCAAAGGGTTGATGACCATGGCATACTGGTTCTCTATTGGGATAAGGTCCGGGTGATCCTTCATATCCCAAGTAATTGGAATCTCCGACCACCTGCGTACCGGGGAACTGGAGGGAGGGTAGCCATCATTATCCTCAGTGAGGTTTACGGGGCCCGGACGGTGGGAGTACCAAGGAAAGTGTGGTAGACTGGAGCCTTCTTCTCAAAGGGGTTTTTCCCTTTACCCTCTCCCTTGTCAAGGATTTGGGTTCCACGTCTTCATCCATATCGCTTGATTCCTTGGATTCCTCCTCCTTCTTCCCTTTGCCCTTTCCTCGAGGCATGTTCTTCCGACTTCGCTTGTAGCTGGACTCAGGGTATTCCTTGAGATCATTGACAAACTTGATGATGAGGATATATACAGGGATTATGATGATTATGACTGCTTGAACTAGAAGGAAATATTGAGTCAAATCAATGATGACTATGAGGTAAATTCATTCCTAGTTGAACATGATACTTTCATTTATAAGAACATTATACTGCCTAAGTATTTGTGCTATTGTATGACCAGGTACATGGGACAAGAAGGCATTGCACAGAGCGAGGAGCTAAAGCATATGGAGCATGGCGTGTTGATCAATGAAGAATGCGTGACAGAGGAGAGGGAGGAAGCGCAAGGAGCTATCAATAAGAAGATCAACACATGGCAAGATCTCTACCACGGCAGAGAAACTGCGCATTTTCCTGCCACAATAGGCTACCACGACACAAAAACAGAGTCTTTCTCTGCCACGGCAGGCTACCGCGGCACAGAAAAGGGCCCAAACTCTGCCACACAGAACAATAGGCCGAACCCACTTTGGGTTAGTTTGTATCCTAGTTAGGTGGGACCAAGTCGTCCCAAGCTTAGGCCACCGCCCCTAAACCTCTTAAATAGATGGGGCGCCACACAAGTTAGGGTTTAGACCATGTTAAAACTATTTTGGAGTTGTTTCTTATTAGAACATCTAGAATTACCCCGTGATCGAATTATCTACTTCAATTGAGTGTGATCTGTTGTTCCATTGGGAATTAGTAGATTGCAAACTACCATTCATGGTCAACAGCTACGTGCGCAAGAGTGTGGTGTTGTGAATATCTCACAGGGTTCGAGAACAGTTGCATTGGCATCAGGGTTCGAGCGGGAGAGTTCATAGCTACAGGCTTGTTATCTATCATCCACCATCATCATCGACAAGTGCTTGCTGAGAAGATCGGGCCACCCCATATCATCTTGGTATCATATTTCTAGTGTTGCCTCGGTAAGCATCCACAAATCCATCCATATATTAGTTGTTTTTTTCCTATATAGAAAAAGCCACACAAAAATATTAGGGTTTATAGTTCATTGCCATAGCATAGATAACATTGTTCATGAGTTCTAGTTGTTGTTCGTAATCCTTTTGTGTAGCCTTTCTTCTAAATATGAGTTGTAGTTTTTGTCTAGTTTTCGTCTGTTTTCATTTCGCCGTCGGAGTCCCTAGACTGTTTGTCATGTTCTTGAGTCTGTTTGTCATGTTCTTGAGTTTTAGATCGCTTTTTCTTCTAGATTAGAATTGTAGATCCGTTTGAAAGAAGGAAAAAACAACACAGAATTTGTTCCGTGTACGTGCGTGAACGTGAAGGAGAAGGAAAGCAAGAAAATAAAATCTGATCGTACCTCCTGTACGTAAGCTTCCTCACGTTGGATTAAAAAAATCGCTACACTATCCACACGTTGAACCAGACAGATTCTTCTCCGTGTCTGCATGCGAGCGTAAAAAAATCTTACGCGCCTGACCAGACATAGGGTCATTTCTGTCTGCCCTGTCGCGTAGCCAAATTTCCCTACCACGGCAGGATTTTGGGCCTTTTTTCTGCTATGGTAGAGACCAATTCTCAAGTCAATTTTTTTCTTTTTTATTTATTTTTTTACTAAGTCCAAATAGCATACCTATCTTTGTGAGCCTTAGTTAGCCTTTCTTGGTGTCTAAAACTATCCTACGAGACTAGCGTTCTTAGTGCTCTGTGGGCTGCTCAGTTTAGCAATCTTGTGCTTGTTTTGTTGAGACATTGCTAGCGTCTCTCCTTGTGCATTGCAACACGAGCATTACTCCGACATACCTCAATTATTGAGCTCTTTTTCATAGTTGCAATTTCCTCATTTCTATCCACCGTGTGTGTTTCCGTAGGTCTGTCATAGATTATCACTAGGACTTGTTTAGGATGTAGTTAGGATACTATACCTAGAGCTCCACCATAAATAACATGTGTGCCATGTGATCGTTCTCTATACCCTTGATATTCACTTCATCACATATGTGCATAAGTTGTTGATTAGAATTGGTAAGCATCACTATACACTTGGAACGGTAAGATCTGCTTTCTTGTCAGTTTTGAGTGAGTTGAGAGAGTTCCACCACCAAATTTTGTTATGTGCACTAATGTACTAATCATGTCTTCTAGTAGTGTTGATGTGATGCAGAAAATGGAGGCAAATGATGTTACAGATAATGTGGAGACCTATAGTTACAAATTCTTCCACAATTGGCATTATAGTGGAACTTTTTGGAAGGAAGAACATGGTATTTTTGATGGTGACAGTCTTTTCCACCATAGTGTGATGATTGGTGAGCGATGTACTACCATTACCATTGATAGAAACTCTACTCTTAATTTGATCAGGTTTGAAGTTGTACAGAAGTTGCAGCTACCCACATGTGCACGTGCAGTGCCATATCTCTTGCATTCATCATATGACACATTGCTGATTTCACACACCGTTGTTGTTCCTATGACTTTTAAAGAGCATTCTGAGATCGTGCATTGTGATGTATCTCCTATACCACTTGATTCTTGTCACATACTATTGGGAGAACCTTGGAGAAGAAGGTTTGAAGCTCGAATATGTCATGATGTCGGAAGGATTTCTTTCAAATGGAACATGAAGAGGCGTGCTTTGCTTAGGATTTCAACCGACAAATTTCATGAGTATCATCTTATTCACAAGGAGAGGACAAAAGAGTTCAGTTTGTCTGCTAAGTACAAGGTCATGATGAATGGTGACATTTCTATTACTTGTCATCTTGAACACGGTGTGCATTACAACCCATGTGAGAATGAGAGACACATAGCCAAAATGAGTGAGAGTGTTATCAAAAGTGAGCTATGTGATTCCACTAAACGTGAGGTTGAGAGCATCCATTCTGAGAGTATGAGAGACAAAGAAAACACCAGTGTAGTAGATGCCAATACATGTGAGGATATTTCTACTAATGTAATCATCTCTACTCCTGGTATTGTTTCTTGTGCTATGCAGGTTGCTTTTGAAGAAAGGGATCCATCTATTTTACAACCTGCATCTTCGGACTGTGCATTGTCACTTGCGGAGGATGTCCCAGTGCCTAGTAGATGTGAGGAGAACACTATTGATATAGGTACTGATTTGGAGCTATAGTTAACAAGCACAACATATGTGAGTCTATTACTTTGTTGATGCCTCCTTGTGATTTGCATTGCACTAATGTTTCAGCACCATGTCATAGTTTACCCAATTTTAATTTTGATTATATGGTACTGATTACACATAAATAAATACTTGCTCGAATACCACCTACTAATATTGTGTATTCCATCATGCTAAATGAACCTATGAGTATGAGTTGTGCTATGGATAAGATTTCGGAAATTTCATGTCTAAATTCTAGCACATATTCTCCTTATTTCACTTTCAATCTAATTGGTGAATATTGCATGGATGAAAATTTTCTTGTGGATTACATATGCATTACTTGTGATAGAATCGCTGAACTAAAATAAGCTATTTTTAGCCATATATGCAATGTGTCACAAAATGTTTGCTATGGGACAATAGTTCATGTTCGAGATATTATGGAAATACATTCTGGTCTAGTTGATATATTGCAACCAACCCAAGTAATTTTACCTATGTTGGATTGTTCTAATCTTGCTAGAATAGAACCCAAGTTTTCATATTCATTGTGTTTGTCCCAAAAGTCTTTGTCTACTTATGTTACTACTATAGAATTCAATGATATTTGCAAATTGAGTTACATCTTACATACTGGACAGCATGATCACGTTCATAATAATCAGAGTAGCGCAGTTGAAGCATGACATGAATCAATTTGGTTTTCACACATATTGAATTAGCTTGATCTTGTTCACAAATTTGATCATAGATCTTCTTTGAGAAAACTGAACTTAATATTAAAGAACAAGACTATCTATTTAGTTGTTTTTCACCATGATCATGATTCTTTGTACTTCACTTATACCTGCAATTTAAGTTGCTTGATGTATACTGGACATACTTTTCATGTGAACAACAATAACACAACATGTTATATTTAAACATACTTTGCGTACAAGTTGTTCTTTTTGTTTCTTCCACTTTTAGCTTACCAAAAGCCGTGGAAGGCTTTTCATGAAGAAAGGGAGGATGATGAGGATATATATATAGGGATTATGATGACTCTGACTGCTTGAACTAGAAGGAAATATTGAGTCAAATCAATGATGACTATCAGGTGAATTCGTTCCTAGTTGAACATGATACTTTCATTTATAAGAACTTTATACTGCCTAAGTCTTTGTGCTATTGTATGATGAGGTACATGGGAGAAGAAGGCATAGCATGGAGAGAGGAGCTGAAGCATATGGAGCATGGCATGTTGATCAATGAAGAATGCGCGAGGGAGGAGAGGGAGGAAGCGCAAGGAGCTACCAAGAAGAAGATCAACACATGGCAGGATCTCTTTTGCGGCAGAGAAACTGCGCATTTTCCTGCCACAACACAAAAACAGAGTCCTTTTCTGCCATGCTAGGCTACAGCGATAGAGAACAAGCCAAATATCTGCCACGGCAGAACCCTGAGCCGGACCCATCTTTGGGTCTATTTGTATCCTAGTTAGGTGGGACCAAGTCATCCCAAGCTTAGGCCGCCGCCCCCAAACCTCTTAAATAGATGGGGCACCACAAATTAGGTTTAGACCACATTAAAACTATTTTGGAGTTGTTTCTTATTAGAACCTCTGGAATTACCCTATGAAATTGAGTGTGATCTGTTGTTCCATTGGGAGCTAGTAGATTGCAAATTACCATTCGTGGTCGATGGCTACGTGTCCAAGAGCGTTGTGTTGTGAATATCCCACAGGGTTCGAGAGATGTTGCATTGGCATCAGGGTTTGAGCAGGAGAGTTCATAGCTACAGACTAGTTATCTATCATCCACCATCATCATCGACAAGTGCTTGTTAAGAAGATCGGGCCACCCCATATCACTTGCATTGGTGGTTGTTGTGGGTGGCTTTGTTGTTTGCGTCAAGGTAGACGAAACACAACATATCGCGGTACTCTTTGTACGTTTGGGGGACGCGGGGCGCTGAGGGTGTAGAATCACTCCTCTGTTGTCCATGGCTAGCCCCTGGACATGTTCATGTTGTCCGCCTCCGCCTCTGCCAGTGAACGTAGCGGCGAACATGCCGATTGTTTGCTTTTCTTCAGGTAGAGTTTTTCGCTTGTTATTATTGTTCTTCCTAGCCTAGGTAGGGATTTCTATTGCCAGCAATGATCCACGTGCGTCGTCATTAGCAGCGGCAAACTCGCTATCCATGGCGATCAATGCATTGAGGTTGAGCTTGTTGTTATCTTGCTTATGCTTCAACGTATGTCGGAGCAAAGTTCCCTTGTCGAGATTGTCGATGAAGGCGGCCATAGCGGTTTGTTCATGTACCCCTGCGCAGGAATTTTTCATATCCAACCAGCGAGAGGGGTAGGCACGAGAGGTTTCATCCTTTTCTTGTACGCACCACTGTAGGTCTCCGACAGTGCAGGGATGCTTGTATGTACCCTCAAAGTTTTTGGTGAACGCTTCATGCATGTCCAACCAGTTGCATATTGATTTCTCTGGCAAGTCATCAATCCATTGTCGAGCAGTGCCAGTGAGCATAAGTGGGATGTACTTGATGGCTACATTGGGGTTTCCCCCTGCAATGTAAATCGCTTCGCTGTAGTCCTGCAACCATGTAAGTGGTCTGGCGGTGCCGTCATAGGGTTTGATAGTATTGTCTATCTGGAGGCCCTGTGGGTAAGTTGTGGCCCAAATTACTGGTACAAAACAACATGGCCCAAGGTATGGGAGTTCCCGATATTCTTGGATCTTGTCCAGCCACGAACGTGCATCGTATGGCTCTAGTTGCTTCCATTTTCCATCATGGGGAGGGGAATTGTGGTGCGATCTACGGGATCCACCGGGTCCTCCGCCATCATGGTTGCTAGGTGGTGACGGTGGCGGTGGAGGCGATGGGTTAGCTTTCTTGCTATTACCCTGCTGTGACTCCCCACGCTTGTCGCGGTTGCTTGTCGGACGTGGCGGTTCCTTGTGGGACCAGCTCCTATGTCCTTCAATGCTGCTGCGATGTCCGGTATGTCGGGGCTGCTCGCCCTAGTCGCGTATAAAGATGCCAACCTGGGGATGCCTAGGTGGTGACATGCTTGTATGGTGGCGCAGCTGTTGTTCCTCATGACGCTGGGATTATGGTGGAGGTGGTGACCGACGAGGGCAAGCCTTTTCTCCGTGGTTGGAAGATATGGGTATGGCGTCAGCCCTGTTGCGTGCCTCCCTCCGTCTTTGCTCCGTAGAGTGTGTGTGAGATCCTTTGTCACGAGGAGATCTTGACCTTCTATGGTTGTTCAGGGTTGACTAGCAAAGCTCCAGATTGGACTCAAGCCTTTGGGAGGTGGCCTCTCCTATTGCTTGCATGCCTTGGCAATGAGGTCATATACCTGAGAAACTGCTCTTGGCGACCTCTCCTGCTCCAGGAGGGTCTTGGCGATGGAAATGTTGAGGGAGGAAGTTGGCATGACTTGCCTCCCCTCTGAATCAATGTATGGGGTGGCTTTTGTCGGTTTAGATCCATCATACCCCAACCTGCGCCGGACGCCGGGGTCTTCGATGACCTAAGCTGGTACTTTCTTTGACTTGTGCTTCAACAAGAACTGTTTGTATTCAGCCTCCATAGCTCTTGCAGCCTTGATAGATTGCTGCGCCTTTGCCATATCTTTATCTATCTTAGCACCCTGTTTTGCGATGCACTTGGCCTCCGCCAAGATTGCTGCACGCTTCTCATCAAGCTCCGTAACGCTCCGGATATGGGTGACGGTAATGGGCTCAACGAGAAGTGCACCATAAATTTCCTTATCGGCGGGAGTAACCAATGGGTTGCTAGCTAGAGACGTTGATAGTGGCAATGGTGGCTGGTTTGACTGCTTGGCAGGACTGGGTGCCGTGGTGAGTTCCTGTGCTGGTTGTGGGCAACACCTTGGCTAGAGCCGGAGGCTCCACGGCTTTCCTGGTTGCTGCTACTTTGGTGACCGATGGTGTGGTCAGAGCTCTCTCACGACCTAGTTCCTGTCCGTCTTCTTCCATCACACTCCCAATGGTGACTAGCACCTGGTGGGACGTGTTGGCCTTCTCGACGCGCTCCTCCTTCTCGATCTCCTGCTCGATCTCCCTCATAACAGCATTGTATTCCTCCGAGTTAGCATCCGAGCCGCCGCCATCCATATTGATGTCGGCGTATAGGGCGTCAAGGACAGAGCCGGAGTTGTCTTTGGTGTTTTCGACGATGGATGTGGAGGGTGATGGAGGCGGGCCATTGTTGTTGTTGTTTCCTCCTCTAGCTACGACGATGATTGTGGCCTCAGCCTCCTCATTGGCGTCCGCGTATTCATTGGCGATTGTGACCATCTCACCAAGGGTGAGAGGACCCGCGGCCTGCCGCCTTCGGAGGGTATGCCGGAGAAATGTTCCAGGTGTGAGCCCTTCCATGAAGTGGTATACGAGCTTGTCAGCGCGATCGCCCTCTAGGTTTTCCCTCACCCTCATCCATATAGCTAGGTATTCGCGGGGAGGCTCTTCATCCCTTTGAATGCATCTAGCCAGATCGAAGATGGTGACGACACTGACAAAGTGTGAGATGCTCATCTCTAATGCTCGGGGAAGCCAAGCAGATTTGCGGGGTCCTTCCACCTTTATATCCTGCATAGGCGCGGTTTGGGTGAGCCTTGAATTTTCCCGTCATACTCTAGAGAGAGGTATGGCCCAGATCCTTCTGTGAATGTGTCCTTCCCGTAGATGGTCCATGCAGGGCTTGACGAGTTTCCGACTTCCTAGGATCTAGGACCCAAGTCGGTTTCGCCGATAAAGATGTGGATGTCTCCGAAGGGGATGACGGAGCAGCGTGTAGGGTTCGTCTTCGCGGCAGCCATAACTCATCTGGAGGGACGATCGAGACGTTGCCGCAGAAGAAACATGTCCGATGGCCACGGTTTCACCGGTTCCTGCAAAGAGATTGGACCTCGCCCGGTGTAGAGCTCGAAGCGCCTCTTGCCCCACGGTGGGCGCCAACTATCATGGTATTGCCGATGAGTATGCCATTGAGGGGTCCTCACAATGCATGTTTAGTGACGTGGGGTAAGGCGGAGAGTTGGCAGGTACGAGCTAACACAGCTTACCCAGGTTCAAGTCCCACAACGGTGGCGGAACTCCACTCCTGCAATAAATCACTATAATGGCAATACGCCGAGTTATAGAGATAGGTTCGATGTGCGAGGTGTTACACGTTGCACGTAGAAATCTAGGCTATCGTGTGTGTTCTTATGCCCTAAAGGCTCCCACAGGTCTTGTTTATAAAGGCACCAGAACCTAGGGTTATAGGGAAAAGACCTTGTCAGACAAGGTAAAGAGTCCTACACTAATATGAACTAGTCTTTCATGTCTTGCACTCCAAGGCTGTAAGTACGTCGATGACTCCTGCATAGCCTTCCTTTATTCGGCATGGGCCTCCCTTCTTGATCCATCTAATTGGGCCGCCCAGCAGGCCATAGGCCTTGATACCAACTATGGGCCACCCGGGTTAGCCAGAATAAGGACATGTTATGGTGATACCCATTTAGCATATCCCCAACATTAGGGCAGCCTCCGGAAGCCTTAGTTTGCTCAACAACGGCATGATTGGGTCAGTAGCATCCACATAAACAACATCAAGGCGAGGACCAGTACCAGTAGATTCCAAAGCAGGGTTTTGCACAACTCGAGCATGGGTTCACGGAGGAGCATCACCCAAGACAGTAGTCTTGGCAACAAGAGCGGGACAACCTCCAAAAGCCATAGTTTTCTCAACAGCAACAGGGACTGGGTCAGTAGCAGCCAGAGCAGCAACACCACGGGGAAGACCATTACCAGCAGATTACAGAGCAGGGGTTTGCACAACTTGAGCATGGGTTCGAGGAGGAACAACACTCAAGGAATCAGTCTTGATAGCAGTCTTGGCAACAACAGTGGGGCAGCCTCATGAAGCCTCAATTTGCTCAACAACGGTAGTGATTGGGTTAGCCAAAACCAGAGCAACAACTCCACGGGGATGACCAGTACCAGCCAATTCCAGGGCAGGGGTTTACAGATCTAGAGCACGAGTTTGAGGAGGAGTAGCACCCAAGACAGGAGTCTTGGCAACAACAGCGGGGTAGCCTCCGAAAGCCTTAGTTTCATCAATAGCGGCAGGTATTGGGTCAACAGCAGCCATAACAACAACATCACGGGGACGACTAGTACCAGCATATTCCAGAGCAGGGGTTTGCACAATAGCAATACAGGTTTGAGGAGGAGGAGCACCCAAGACAGCAGTCTTCGCAACAACAGCGGGTCAGCCTCCAAAAGCCTTAGTTTGCTGAACAACGACGGATTGGGTTAGCAACAACACCAGACCAGTACCAGCGGATTCTAGAGCAGGGGTTTGCACAATGGCAATACGTGTTTGAGGAGGAGAAGCACCCAAGATAGCTGTCTTGGCAACAACGGCGAGCAGCCTCTGGAAGTCTTAGTTTGCTCAAAAGTAGTATGGATTGGGTCAGCAGTAGCCATAGCAACAACACCATGGGGACGACTAGTACCAGCAAATTCTAGAGTAGGAGTTTGCACAACGGCAATACAGGGACTCCTATGAGGAGGTTACCCGACAGAAGCATGTCGTGGATGAGGAACCACATTTTTCTTAACAACAATAGGGGTTCCAGTTAGACCACCCTGTCCAAGAATAGCTAGGCGACTCCAGTAGCAGTAGCTTCCACATCCAGTATTTTACAATTCAACATAAACATGCGAACCCCACAAACTTTTTCATCAACCCAATTAGCTGACTATCACACGTTACAGTAACCGTGATGCCTCGTTCATCCATGAAGCTGAACTGTTCAATCTTCTTTGGCCCTATTTTAGCATGTTTACATAGAGCAACAACCATACCAGGGATAGTGCCGATCTGCAGAGAAGCTTCTTCCATCTTCTGATAGTGAAGTTGATTCCACTTGCTATAGAGGGTTACCGTATCCATGTAAGGGTGGTCTGCGGAGATCCTACATGATAGAAAATTGGGGACAAAAGATAAGAACTATTTGTCAGTGTTGTGCTAGCAAAAAATTCTAGGTTCGATCTATCTCTATAATGTCAATAGCTAGCTAGCAGTTATAGTTATTGTGAATACCAAAGAGAAGAGTATCTTACCTGCATGTAGCAAGAACTTCTTCTTCCTTGGTAGCTGGATCTGCCATCCTCCGTGCTGCTTAGCTCGTCGGCGGCGGAGGAGGGCTAGAGCATCACAACGGCGGGTATGACATGCAGAATTGGATCTCACGATCAGCGAGTGGGCGCAGCAACTTGGCGCCAGAAATCAAATGCACGAAGGGATCGTTCTGATTGGAGGGTGGATTCTGACACCACCGGTGCTAGGGTTCATGCGAAAGGAGGGAGTGGATTTGTGAATTTGGTCAACACACCAAGGCCCTTAGTTTGGACTTCTACCTATGTGGTTGCCATGTTGGCTCTCGTTCCATGGACAGATTACTAACATGGGGGTCCCGTCTTCCTACTTCACGGGGCAGTTTGACGGAATGTTTGAATTTGGTAGGGGTGAGATGCGTTTTCCTCAAAATGGCCCCTCTCGATAGTTGGCAGCCAAAGCACTTGCCAACAACTTGCAGGCTGCAAAGAAACAAGCCCTGCAATGTCACTCCAATATGTGTCAAACCATGGTCAGGAACCCTAGGAACATGTTGGAATTCAAATGCCATATGTAATGGAGGGCCAGTTTGAAAGTGGTTGCATCACCACACCCACTTGAGTGTGTGCATGGGTCATTGTGATTTGGAAAACAACACATGCAATGTGTAACACCCCAAAAATATTAATCAAGATTATCAAGTCAAATCACCCAAGTTTAGGGTTAACAAAAACTTTTCTTATTAAATCTAATATGAGTGTATGTGTGAATTGCCTTGGTGTATGAATGAGTGAAATTGCCATGTTTGATTGCTACAAATGATAAGGAATGGTTTAAATATGAATACTACATCATCTAGGCCATTTACAAACAAAATGAAAGGAAAAGAAAATCAAATATGAATCATATAAGCAAATGGTAATTTTGACCAAACTTATCCACTAGACCACTTTGAGTGTTTCTAGTCAACGATTCCTAACAAAACCTTTCCCAATACATTTCGCCCCTTGCTAGACCAAGTAAAACTGAACCCAAGCCCACTTTACAAATTTAAGGAAACAAATTCCAAATATATTTAAAGGACAGTGCAAAATTGAATCAAGTTCACATGCATAGATCACCACTTTTCAAAAACCACTCAAATCACTTCACCTTGACTTTTCCAAGCAACCATAGACTATCAAGCAAGTACTCAGAACACTCACCAAATTTCATCCAAAAATTCAAACTTTGAATTCATGCAGCATTTGGTCGAGCACCTGGTAGACACAATTAAACACTACCTAACTTCTACTATTTTGAGCAGTGATCAATCACCACTAGTGCCTAAAATCTCTCCCCTGGTCTCCCCCAACACCTAGCATTGCAGTGACACACTTCCCCCTTTACCGTTCGCACCAGTGCCGCGCCGCCCGAGCTGACCGCGCCGGTCGACCATGCCCCACTCGCCACACCTAGCACCGCCCTCTCCCACGATGACCAGGATACAGGCGACCGTCCACCGCCACCCTCTGTCCACCCATCGACCGCAGGCAAGCCGTGGACCACCCGAAAACGCCGTGCCCATTTCTCTGCCTTCCATGCCCAGAGCGCGGCAGAGCGCCACAGCCGACACGCGTAGACACGCCGTGCCTCGTCCTCTCTGTGCGTGCCTACAGTCACCGTGACCCTCGCTACCCCCCAGACACGCCCGTTCGCCGCCATGCGGATCGTAGCCACTATGCGCCGTCTCAAACACCGTCGTTCCCGCGTAGAGCACCGACTGTTCCCGACCATTCTCGACCACCCCTTGCCACCCCATCAAGCGCATGACGACCGCCCTGAAGCACCGCGTCGACCCCTACCCTCATCCATGACGATAGCCCCCTTTAACGCGTTGCCGACGAGCCCGAGCCATGTCGCTCTGTCCCCATCGCCGGTGTATAAATAGTGGCCACCCCAGCCCTCATTCTCCACACCATATCACTCCCCTCTCTCTCAGAAAACTCCAACACCTCTCCCCGGAGAAAGGCGAGCACCTCACCGCCGGAATTCACCAGAGCCCATCACTGTAGAGGAGAAGAGGAATCGGAACTAGGAGCCACCCCAGGAGCCACCACCATTCGACTCGCCGTCCTCGACATGTTCGATTGACCCCATCGCCAACCCTAGTTGGAGCCCTGGTGAGCCCCCACGTACCACTCACCGTTCGCGTTGGGGTTCAGTCTCGCCGGAACTATGCGACGGAGACGACGATGCTCAGTCGTCGATCGCTCTCTAGTCGCATGGCCCAGATTGAAAGATACCGTTTTGGGTTAGTTTAGTCGCTGAATAGTGGGACCGTCCTGTCAGCATCCCGCTACGCCAGCGCAATGCAGCTTGGCCAGCCCAATTAGTTTCCCACGCAAGCCTGTTGATTCAAATACTCTTTTTCCATTTCAGTTAAAACTAGATTCTTTCAGTAGATTCAAAAATTAATTCAAAGATATTCACTGAACCAAATTACATGATTCCAATTTTGTTAGAAATATATTCAAATTATCAATCCAAGCCCGTTGGTTTCAAACCATTTGAAATTATAGATCACCTATACTAAAAATAACAAGGCAGAGAGTTTTCCAACTACAAACATTTTTCAAAAATCAACCATAAATGCTTTTTAGTTGATTCTAACTCTCAAAAATCACATTTAACAATATCTATCTTAATATGTAAAAATATTTAAGTTAGAATGCAGTTATCATGGACTAGTACTAAAATATTGCTATATAGGCAATTCTAGTCACTTTAATTGTATAAAATAGTAATTTTAAAATTTATAAAATATGACCACCACTTTAAATCACATTCCCAAGTATTAGAATATGTGGTGATGACATGTGTCAATATGATCCCATATTTTAATTAGAGAATATTAAATCTTAAGTATTTTCAATGAGTAGAAATTACTTTTATAAAATAAGATAAATAAGACTAGGTCTTAATTTCATGAGATGATTGTGATGATGCTAGATCATCTAGTGTGAGCCTTTGTGTTCTACATAGAAGTAGTTAAGTATTGTTTGGTTGTTATGTACCTCGTATTCATTTATAGACGCTAGTACTGACTCGGGATACGAGGAGGAGGAGTACTACGAAGAAGAAGCAGAAGAGAACTTCAACCACTACACTATCCAGACAAGCATAACACTACAAGTTAACTATGCAAGCCATCCTTGCAAGATAACCTATGCAATATGCATTAGGCATACTTTGCTTATGCAAACTTGACTATACCAATCCCAAGCTTTACTTGCAAGCTTTATTCTTTTACTTTTACCAAAGTGATTTACCTTTAGTTAGTGATTTGTGAGTATTGGAAAAATAGGATAGATGCCATAAAGAGTATAAAACTAGGCCTAAGTAGTTATACTTAGATGCCAATAAAAAGCATAAAACTAGATTTGGATAGTTACACTTGATTAGCACCTCTCATTAGTGAATACCCTCAATTTTAGTGGCTAGTGCTAAGCATAAAAGTTGAACACTTTAGATGGGAATACTTGGTGAAAATGAGTATGAAAACCTTGGAATGATGATTCATTCTATTGAAATGTTTTGACATGTGTTATGAACACAAAATGATTTGATGATGAAAATGTTGAGGCATGAGCCTTGACCCTTTATAAAAACTAAAGGTTGGGTTCGGATGCGATACGATTCCAATTTTACCGTACAACCACAATACCTGAATTGGGTAGGGCTTAACTAGAAGTTTATATGCCTTAGTATGGGTTCCCTCGCGGAAAGAGGTTGAGATGAGGCTACCTCGTGTGAATGTCCACCTATGAAGTGCCCAGGAGGCAGATGGCCATTTATGGGAGGCCAAGCTCATAGGGGAGGTGCCTATACTAGAGTGTGTAATTGAAAGGTTATGATTGATTATCCGCATACTAAGTATGATGATTCAGGGTTATCCCTGACGGATGTATCGAATTTTGTGGTGAAAGTGTACCCCCTCTGTAGAGTGTCAAACTATTCGAATAGACGCGTCCGCGGTCATGGACAGTTGGAGTGGCCATACTGTTCCGTTGTCAGATGTTTTCAAAAATGACTTGTGAATTGAACTATGACTTTGACTTGACCACAACAGGATTATGGACATGAAAACTAGGTTCCCACTTAGGTGATGTAGAACATTAAATCAGTCTCTTTACTTTTGAACTCAGTATGAAATAAACCTGGCCTTTTGCAAATAAACCTAGAGCTTAAGATTCGTACTAGAACTACCTTACTTGTTAGTGATAGTTTGCGAGTACTTAAAGAGTACTCATGGCTTTGTCCCTCGCTATTCCTGTGGCCAGCCTATGAGGAGGAATTCTAGGAAGATGGACAGCAGGATGTCTATGACAACTAAGTTCATCTCCCATCGTCAGCATTGCCTGCGACCCTGAAGATGGAGCCCCTACTACATTTACTTTCCGCCGCTTTGATTGTATTAAGACTGGATCATGAGATCCTTTATTTGTAAGACCTTTATTATGGTTTGTAATGGATGATGTACTTTGGTACCAATTCTGTTATGTCTCGCAAAAATTCTAATCCTAGGAATGTGAGGTATGGCACAACAGGCATCTGGGATTAAAAATCCGGGTGTTGACAAGTTGGTATCAGAGCCATCCTGACCATAGGAGACCCTAGTTAGAATGGACGTCTAAACAAAAACTTAGTTTCCAACAAAAGAAGTGAGTATTTATGAAAAACTATTCCCACTCTTATCCTTGAGATTCTTTCAAAAAAATTCATGTTCCTCAAAAATTCTTGCAATCCTACATAAAATTTGACACACTTGATCACCCCACTAACTTGCTCACCCTAAATTCTTATAGATGGTGGTCAAGTATAGTAAGTTATACCAGCTGGGCAACGGAGGCCAGCTGGTCTTTGATAGGGATCTAGTTGCACTCGCAGCGTATCTTGAGCGCCCGCACTCGGAGTTCTTCGGGGCCCAAATCAATGATCAAGTGGGAGAAGAACTACAGTGGTTGATAGTGGCAGATCTCCAAGGCAAGATGGAAGCACCCACTTCAGAGAAGATCCAATTCAGCTTGAGGGAGAACACCTGGCTAGATGGATTAGCCAGGGCCATGCTTGATGCTCTTGCCCGTCTGTGTGGTAAAAACATCAACCAGATTAGTGATACTCGCTTTGCTCACTATGAAAGGCGTGATTCTATGGGAATGCCCTTGGAGATGCCAGGACGTCTGGCGCTGAAGCACCAGGTGGATACTCCCGACTTCATGTTGTATGATAGACAGAAGGAGTTGGACAACGCTCGTGCCTACGCCAACCACAACCATGCTATTGCAGTCAAGAAGGATCAGACCCTCACCATCCTCGCCAAGGAGCGCCATTCACTTTGTCGTCAGCGGGACAAGAAGGATCGCAACATCGATCGTCTTCGCAAGAAGGTGGCCACTCTCGAGAAGACCATCCATGAACAGGAGATCCAGCTTGAAGTGAAGGAGGAGGAAGGTGAAGATATCCGTGGAGATCTCTACTCTTACCTCAGTGATGATGACGACTACTTGGAGGACGATGCCATATAGTTCCACACTGATGATGATGATTCCGCCTTCATTGATGATGATTAGATGCACTTGAGCACTACCATAGGAATGAGATGTACCCGGTCCCTTTGTATCGTAGTTTCACAGAATGGTTCCTAAAACCATATGTTTTCTATTTGTGTTGTGGTGTGTGTTTGTATTGGGTGCTAGGAATGAATGAATGAAAAAAAAGTTGTTAGTTTGTAAAACCTGAGTTAAACTCAAAGTTTAAAGTTTTTGAAACAAAACCATGAACCTTAGAGATTTCCCTCTTATCTCATTTTCTATCTTAAACTTCAGATGACTCGCGGTAATCCCGGAGGAAGCAGTTCATCCCAGGACCCAATGTTGAGATTCTTCAAATGTTAGTTTCTGACAGTGAAGCTAGTAGAGCCAAACTCCAAGCCAACTTAGCCACTCTTCAACAGACAACTCAGATGGCCCACAATAATCAAGGTCACGGAAACCAAGATATCCATGGATACAAGCTCAAGAACTTTCAAAATACCAACCCACCTATATTTAGTAAGTATAAAGATCCCTTAGATGCTGATGAATGGTTGCAAACCATGGAGAACAATTTGGAGGTCGCAGGAGTTGAAGCCAATGAAAAAGTATTGTTTGCCACCCATTATTTGGTAGGTGATGCAAGAGCCTGGTGGAATAGTACTCGTATTATGAATGAAGGACAAACGATGACTTGGGAAGCATTCAACATCAAGTTCAGCCAGACCCATGTGCCCCCAGGTTTGGTCACTAGGATGAGGGATGATTTTAGGGAATTGAAGCAAGAGAGAATGACTGTGGTGGAATACCATGACAAATTCTTATCTTTAGCTAGGTATGCCCTGATGAGATTAGCACCGAAGCAAAGAAGAAGGAAAGGATCCTGAACGGATTACATGATGAGATAGAGACATTGTTAGTCAACATCCGTTTTGCAGATCTAGAAGAACTAGTGTACTCTGCAATCCAGATGGAAGGAACGATAAATCAAGCCAATGACAACCGTAAGTGTCGCATGATGCACCAGCCTGGATCCCACCATAAACAGAAGTATCGCCCCAACCTTTCTGCAGGATATGCCCCAAGAAATGAAAGACCTCCTATGTCCCGTCCAAACTATCCCAATCATAGTGGAGGAAACTTGAAGTCTAGAGGAAACCACAATAATAACCCCGGCAACTCCAATAACTTCAACCGTGCATCGCCCAAGACCAACAACAACAACACCAACAACAACAATACTACCCCAAGGAATGGAAGCAATGTTGTGCCTATTGCAGGAAAGGACAAGTCCCTAATTACTTGCTTTGAATGCGGATTCAATGGTCACTACTCCAACGAGTGCACCAAGAAGCTTGCCGCAACAAACAATGTGAATGCACCCGCTCAGTGGCAACATCGTGTTCATCCTAGAAGGAGATTTGCCCCAGGGAACCCGCTCAACCGCAACGGCTGTCTGTTCCACATGAATGCTGAAGAAGCTCAGGAAGCGCCAGATGTCGTGCTGGGTATGTTTTCAGTTAACTCAGTAATTGCAAGAGTGTTGTTTGATTCGGGAGCATCACACAGATTCAAACAGCAAAATTGAAGTATGTTATGATAGTTCAAATACCTATTTCAACCACCAAAGCTAGAAAAATTTGGAAGGATGTACCTATAAGAATCCATGGAATAGATTTTTATGCTAATCGAATAATACTTGGAACCAAAGGTTTGTAAGTAGTACTAGGAATGGATCGGATGTCGAAACATAAAGGATTAATCGACTGTGCCAAGAAAACCATAACCATGACAAGTAGCACTAGAGTATCAGTAGAGCATGAGACGCTGCCCCGTCAATTCAAATTCAACAACAGTCTAGCCCAACCAACCCTAGAACAAGTCAGAGTAGTCTCTGAATACCCTGCCATGTTCCTAGATGAATTGCCTGGTATGCCCCTAGATTGGGATATCGAGTTCATCATTGAACTAATTCCTAGAACTGGACCCATAGCTCAGAGACCTTATAGTATGAACCCATCTGAATTAGTGGAGCTGAAGAAACAACTTGATGCTATGCTAGAGAAAGCATTGATTCAACCAAGCGCATCGCCATGGAGATCGCCTATTTTGTTTGTGGCTAAGAAAGATGGAGGTAACCGTTTGTGCACGGATTACCGGAAGCTGAATGATGTCACCATCAAGAACAAGTACCCACTGCCAAAGATAGAAGATCTGTTTGATCAGTTGACTGGTGCCAGAGTGTTTTCTAAGATTGATCTTAGAACTGGTTATCATCAACTCAAGATTCGTGCAACGGATATCCCAAAGACCGCATTTACCACCAGATATGGATTGTATGAGTACACTATCATGTATTTTGGATTAACCAATGCCCCCGCTTATTTCATGAATCTCATGAATAAGATTTTTATGAACTTCCTGGACAAGTTTGTCGTTGTTTTTATCGATGATATTCTGATCTATTCTAGGTCATAAGAAGACCATGAGCTACACCTGAGAACCATCCTTGAAACCCTTAGAGAACATCAGTTGTATGCCAAGTTTAGCAAATGTGAGTTCTGGTTAAAGGAAGTAGGATTCTTAGGACATATTGTGTCGGTAGGAGGAGTCACTGTCGATCTCGCCAAGATCAAAGATGTTGAAGAATGGAAAGACCCAACCACTCAAACCCAAGTCCGTGCATTTGTCGGATTAGCGGGATACTACCGCAAGTTTGTTGAAGGATTTTCGAGCATCGCAAGGCCGATGACCCAATTATTGAAGAAAGATCAGAAGTTTGAATGGACGGACAAATGTGAAGCAAGTTTTCAAGAGCTCAAGAAGAGATTGATTTCAGCCCCAATTCTGATTATGCCGGATATCAAGAAGCCTTTTGATGTGTATTGTGATGCATCCAAGATTGGTCTCAAATGTGTGTTGATGCAAGAAGGCAAAGTAATATCATATTTGTCTAGAAAACTAAAGCAACATGAGCAAAACTACCCTAGACTAGCAGCCGTAGTTATATCTTTGAAGACATGGCATCATTACCTTATGGGTAACCGTTGTGAGATTTATTCGGATCACAAGAGTCTAAAGTATATTTTCACCCGGAAGGAGCTGAATATGAGACAAATGAGATGGATAGAGTTAATCAAGGATTATGACCTTGACATTCACTATCACCAGGCAAAGCCAATGTGGTAGCGGATGCTCTTAGCAGATTGCCGTGTAGATTAAACACCATGATTAAAGAAGCCTAGCCAAGTTTGCATGAAGAGTTGGAGCAGTTTGGAACAGAGCTAGTTAGCAAAGGATTCCTAGCCAGTATTGAACTTCGACCCACTTTGATCAGTCAGATCAAGGAGGGGCAGAAAGGAAATGCAAGTATCGACGGAATCAAGTGTCGTATCGATACAGGGAAGGTACCCGGATTCACCGAAGATGAAGAAGGAGTTTTTTGGTACAAAGTATGGATCTGTGTGCCAGCAGATTCCGAGTTAAAACAAGTCATCATGCAGGGAAGATCATGATACTCTTTATTCTATCCATCCCCGAGGAATGAAGATGTATGATGATTTGAAGGAGCAATTTTGGTGGCACAAGATGCAGAGAGAAATCGGAAGCTACATAGCCAAGTGTGATATCTGTCAAAGAGTCAAAGCGGAACATCAGTGACCCGCAGGACTTTTGCAACCATTGCAGATTCCGGAATGGAAATGGGATTCTGTCAAAATGTATTTCATCACCGGTTTGCCTACATCTAATAGGGGAAATGACTCTATTTGGGTCATAGTTGATATACTGTCTAAGGTAGCCCATTTTATACCTGTCTAGACCACCTACCAGAGTTCGAAGCTAGCAGACCTGTACATTGCTAGAATCGTCAGTTTGCATGGAACCCCTAATACCATAGTGTTGGATTGAAGAACCTAGTTTACCTCAAGATTTTGGCAGAAAGTACAAGAAGGATTAGGAACCAAGCTGAACTTCAGCACAACTTATCACCCACAAACCAAATGACAAATTGAAAGAATGAACCAAATCTTGGAAGATATGTTGAGATCTTGTGTTCTAGAATATGGATCAAAATGGGAAGATTGTCTGCCTTTCATAGAATTCTCATACAACAATAGTTATCAAGCCATTTTGCAAATGGCCCCCTTTTAATTTCTGTATGGAAGGAAGTGTCATGCCACATGAACACCTCAAGACCGCGCAATCCAGACAGAAGAGTTATGCTGACAAGAGATGTCAAGACCTGACCTTCAATATCGGAGATTTTGTGTATCTCAAAGTATCACCCTTGAAAGGAATGCAGCAATTTCGTCTGAAAGGAAAGTTAGCCCCTAGATATATTGGACCCTTCAAGATTTTGAATCGATGAGGAGAAGTATCATATCAATGGGAACTGTCGGAGGAGATGTCATCCGTACATAATGTGTTCCATATCTCGTTACTTCGAAAATGCCTAGAAGTTCCGTAGAAGACCGAAGTTTTCAAGAACATCAATCACCGAGCCATAGATATCAACAAGGATCTGACGTATCATGAAGTACCCATTCATATTTTGGAAGAAGCCTTCAGAACCACCAGGACCCGGAGTATCAAGTTTCTCAAGATCTAGTGGAGCAACCATACTAAATAAGAAGCTACTTGGGAGTGAGAAGATTACATTAGGACTGAGTTTCCAAATCTCTGTAGTTCCTAGTTTTTCTTAAATCTCGAGACGATATTTTGTTTAAGGAGGGAAGGTTTGTAACCCCCCAAAAATATTAATCAAGATTATCAAGTCAAATCACCCAAGTTTAGGGTTAAGAAAAACTTTTCTTATTAAATCTAATATGAGTGTATGTGTGAATTGCCTTAGTGTATGAATGAGTGCAATTGCCATGTTTGATTGCTACAAATGATAAGGAATGGTTTAAAGATGAATACTACAACATATAGGCCATTTACAAACAAAATCAAAGGAAAAGAAAATCAAATACGAATCATATAAGCAAATGGTCATTTTGACCAAACTTATCCACTAGACCGCTTTGAGTGTTTCTAGTCAAAAATTTCTAACAGAATCTTTCCCAATTCTTTTGACCCCTTGCTAGATCAAGTAAAAGTGAACCCAAGCCCACTTTACAAATTTACAGAAACAAATTCCAAATCTATTTAAAGGAGAGTGCAAAATTGAATCAAGTTCATATGCATAGATCACCACTTTTCAAAAACCACTCAAATCACTTCACCTTGACTTTTCCAAGCAACCATAGACTATCAAGCAAGTACTCAGAACACTCACCAAATTTCATCCAAAAATTCCAACTTTGAATTCATGCAGCCATTTGGTCGAGCACCTGGCAGACACAATTAAACACTACCTAACTTCTACTATTTTGAGCAGTTATGAATCGCCACTAGTGCCTAAAATCTCTCCCCTGGTCTCCCCCAGCACCTAGCATTGAAGTGACACACTTCCCCCTTTGTCGTTCTCACCAGTGTCGCGCCGCCCGAGCTCATCGTGCCAGTCAACCCTGCCCCACTCGTCACAGCCAGCACCGCCCTCTCCCACGATGACCAGGAGACAAGCGACTGTCCACCGCCACCCTCTGTCCATCCCTCAACCGCAGGAAATCCGTGGACCACCCCAAAACGCGGCGCCCATTTCTCTACCTGCCATGCCAAGAGCGCGCTAGAGCGCCACAGCTGACATGTGCACAAGCGCTGCGCCTCGCCCTCTCCGCGCGTGCCTGCAATCACCGTGACCCTAGCTACCCCCCAGACACGCCTATTTGCCGCCGCACGGACCGTAGCCACTATGCGCTGTCTTGAACACCGTCGTTCCCGCGTAGAGCACCGACTATTCCCGACTATTCTCGACCGCCCCTTGCCGTGCCATCAAGCACATGACGACCGCCCTGAAGCACTGTGTCGACCCCTACCCCGAGCCATAACAATAACCCCCTGTAACAACGTCGTCGACGAGCCCGAGCCATGCTGCTCTGTCCCCATCGCCGGTGTATAAATAGAGGCCACCCAATCCCTCATTCGCCACACCATCTCACTACCCTCTCTCTCAAACAACTCCCACACCTCTCCCCGGAGCAAGGCGAGCACCCCACCGCCGGAATTTAACCGGAGCCCGCCGTTGCAGAGAAGAAGAGGAACCAGAGCTAGGAGCCGCCGCGACCACCATTCGACTCGCCATCCTCGACACGTTCGATCGCCCCCATCGTCGACCCTAGCTCGATCCTTGGTGAGCCCCCACATACCCCCACCGTTCGCGTTAGGGTTCAGTCTAGCCGGAGCTGTGCGACGGAGATGACGATGCTCAGCCGTCGATCGCTCTCTAATCGCACGGCCTAGATTGAAAGATACCATTTAAGGTTAGTTTAGTCGCTGACTAGTGGGACCGTCTTGTCAGCAGCCCGCTGCGCTAGCGCAGTGCAACTGGGTCGGCCCAATTAGTTTCCCGCGCAAGCCTGTTGATTCAAATAAACTTTTTCCATTTTAGTTAAAACTAGATTCTGTCAGTAGATTCAAAAATCAATTCAAAGAGATTCACTAAAACAAATTACATGATTCCAATTTTGTTAGAAAGATATTGAAATTATCTATCAAAGCCCTTGGGATTAAAACCATTTGAAATTATATATCACCTATACCAAAAATAATAAGGCAGAGACTTTTCCAACTTCAAACATTTTTTGAAAATCAACCATAAATACTTTTGAGTTGATTCCAACTCTCAAAAATCACATTTAACAAGGTCTATCTGAATATGTAAAAATATTTAGGTTTACATGCAGTGATCTTGGACTAGTACTAAAAGAATGCTATATAGGCAATTCTAGTCACTTTAATTGTATTAAATAGTAATTTTAAACTTTATAAAATATGACCACCACTTTAAATCACATTCCCAAGTATTAGAATATGTGGTGATGACATGTGTCAACATGATCCCATATTTTAATTGGAGAATATTAAATCTTAAGTATTTTCAATGAGTAGAAATTACTTTTTTAAAATAAGATAAATAAGTCTAGGTCTTTATTTCATGAGATGATTGTGATGATGCTAGATCATCAAGTGTGAGCCTTTGTGTGCTACATAGAAGTAGTTAAGTATTTTTTGGTGATTGTGTACCTCATATTTATTTATAGACGCTAGTACCGACCCAGGATACGAGGAGGAGTACTACAAAGAAGAAGAGAACTTCAACCACTGCACTACTCAAGGCAAGCCTAACACTACAAGTTAACTCTGCAAGACATCCTTGCAAGATAACCTATGCAATATGCATTAGGCATACTTTGGTTATGCAACCCTGATTATACCAATCCCAAGTTTTACTTGCAAGCTTTATTCTTTTACTTTTACCAAAGTGCTTTACCTTTACTTAGTGATTTGTGAGTAATGGAAAAATAGGATAGATGCCATAAAGAGTATAAAACTAGGCCTAAGTAGTTATACTTAGATGCCATTAAAAAGTATAAAACTAGATTTGGATAGTTACACTTGATTAACACCCCTCATTAGTGAATACCCTCAATTTTAGTGGGTAGTGCTAAGCATAAAAGTTGAACACTTTAGATGGGAATACTTGGTGAAAATGATTATGAAAACCTTGGAATGATGGTTCATTTTATTGAAATGTTTTGACATGAAAATGTTGAGGAATGAGCCTTGGCCCTTTATAAAAACTGATGGTTGGGTTCGGATGCGATACCATTCCAATTTTACCGTACAACCACAATACTTGAATTGGGTAGGGCTTACCTGGAAGTTTATATGCCTTAGTATGGGTTCCCTCGCGGAAAGAGGTTGAGCTGAGGCTACCTCGTGTGAATGTCCACCTATGAAGTCCCCAGGATGGCAGATGGCCATGGCTGGGAGGCCAAGCTCATAGGGGAGGTGCCTATACTAGAGTGTGTAATTGAAAGGTTATGATTGATTATCCGCATACTAAGTATAATTATTTAGGGTTATCCCTGACGGATGTATTAAATTTTTTGGTGATAGTGTACCCCCTCTGCAGAGTTTCAAACTATTAAAATAGCCGCGTCCGCGGTCATGGACAGTTGGAGTGGCCATACTTTTCGGTTGTCAGATGTTTTAAAAAATGACTTGTGAATTGAATTATGACTTTGACTTGACCACAATAGGATTGTGGACATGAAAACTAGGTTCCCACTTAGGTGATGTAGAACATTAAATCAGTTTCTTTACTTTTGAACTCAGTATGAAATAAACCTGGCTTTTTGCAAATAAACCTAGAGCTTAAGATTCCTACTAGAACTACCTTACTTGTTAGTGATAGTTCGTGAGTACTCAAAGAGTACTCATGGCTTTGTCCCTGGCTATTCCCATGGCCAGACTATGAGGTGGACTACCAGGAAGATGGATAGCAGGAGGTGCATGACAACTAGGATCTTCCCCCATCGTCAACATTGCCTGTGACCCTGAAGATGGAGCCCCTACTACGTTTACTTTCCGCTGCTTTGATTCTATTAAGACAGGATCATGAGATCCTTTATTTCTAAGACACTTATTATCGTTTGTAATGGATGATGTACTATGGTACCAATTCTGTTATGTCTCGCAAAAATGGTAATCCTGGGATTGTGAGGTATGGCATAACATGCATCTAGGATTAAATATCCGGGTGTTGACACAATGTCAGTCCAATATGTGTCAAACCATGGTTAGGAACCCAGGAACATGTTGGAATTCAACTGTCCCATGAAATGGAGCACCAGTTTGAAAGAGGTTGCATCACCACACCCACTTGAGTGTGTGTGGCCATGTGGATCATTGTGGTTTGGAAAAGAACACATCCAATGCCACTCCAATATGCGTTAAACAATGGTCAGGAATAAGTTGGAATTCAACTGCCACATGCAATGGAGCACCAGTTTGAAAGAGGTTGCATCACCACACCCACTTGAGTGTGTGTGGCCATGTGGATCATTGTGGTTTGGCAAAGAATACATGCAATGGCGCTCCAATATGTGTCAAACCATGGACATGAAACCCAGGAATATGTTGGAATTCAACCGCCACATGCAATGAAGCACCAGTTTGAAAAAGGTTGCATCACCAAACCCACTTGAGTGTGTGTGGACATGTGGATCATTGTGGTTTGGCAAAGAACACAAGAAATTACACTCCAATATGTTTGAGACCATGGTCAGGAACCCCAGGAACATGTTGGAATTCAACTTCCACATGCAATGGAGCACTAGTTTGAAAGAGGTTGCATCATCACACCCACTTGAGTGTGTGTGTCCATGTGGATCACTGCGGTTTTGCAAAGAACACATGCAATGGCACTCCAATACATGTCAAACCATGGCCAGGAACCCTAGGATCATGTTGGAATTCAACTGCCACATGCAATGGAGCACCAGTTTGAAAGAGGTTGCATCACGCCACACCCACTTGAGTGTGTGTGGCCATGTGGATCATTGTGTTTTGGCAACTAACACATGCAATGGTGCTCCAATATGTGTCAAAACATGGACATGAACCCTAGGAACATGTTGGAATTCAATTGCCACATGCAATGGAGAACCAGTTGAAAGAGGTTGCATCACCACACCCACTTGATTGTGTGTGGCCATGTGGATCATTGTGGTTTGGAAAACAACACATGCAATGTCACTCCAATATGTGTCAAACCATGGTCAGGAACCCTAGGAACATGTTAGAATTCAACTGCCACATGCAATGGAGCACCAGTTTGAAAGACATTGCATCACCAAATCCACTTGAGTATGTGAGGCCATGTGGATCATTGTGGTTTGGTAAACAACAGATGCAATGGCACTCCAATATCTGTCAAACCATGGTTAGGAACCCCAAGAACATGTTGGAATTCAACTGCCACGTGCAATGGAGCACCAGTTTGAAAGAGGTTGCATCACCACACTGTGGCGCCCCGCTAAAACAACTACTAGAAAATCGTGTGTTGTTTTTATTTTTGTGCATCATCATGAATGAATGCTCATGTCATCATGCCATATTGCATTTGAGCATCTTCATGTTTGCATTCATATAATTTGCCTAAAACTATTTTAAAAAGCCTATGTTTGTATTTCAAATATCCCCTCGCTATTTCAAATGTAAAACCCTCGGTCCATCCGGATTTTTATTTTCCTAAAATATTTTACAAAAAAGATATTTAAAACTAAATACAAATAATAAAACTATTTTTTTTCTCCGGGAAGGCAGTCCAGCTGGTCAAGCCAGATACCTAACCAGGCCAGACTACCTACTACCCAGACTAAACCCTAGCTGACCCTAACCTAACCATAACCAAAACCTAGACCCTAACCTACCTAGCCTCCCAAAACCGGACTCACACCACGCCACACGCGTCGCCACCTACCGCAAATCGACGCAGACACGCAAGCGCGCGCACACGTCCTGCGAGCAGCGACCGACCATGCGCAAGCCCCCACGACCCCAACCACCACACCTGATCGCCCTGTGCGCATGCGTCCCGTCTGCTCGACCGGGCCCACCTCGTTCCTATCGTGAAGGAGACCGAGCCATGTTTTGCCACTAACCCCATCGCCCCGCGTCAACACCGCGTCCCTCCCCGCTAGCGACAACCTCTCCCCCGCACAACGCGTTCGACTGGGCCCCACCATCCCTCGCGCGTGGATCCCGTTGCTCCCACCTACCCGAGACGCTCCTCTTCCCGCACGATCCCCTCGCTCCCTTCCTCGATCCAGCGCAGCGTCGCCGCCAGGAGGCCGCGTCCGTCGATCTCCGCCAAGTCCGGCCCCGCCGCTCGCCCTCACCCGCGTTCCCCGTTATGCCTCCCTCTGTGCCGCCCTGTTTCTAGTCCCATGGCGCTGGCCCCCTCTCGGCCTCACCTCGAGCCGCGTCGCCTTGCCCCTACTCCGACTCCCTCCGCAGGGCGCCACACCTCCGCATATTTTCCCATGTCTCCGTCGGCTCACCGGAGCCTGGCCCAGACTGCGTGTGAGCCTGTCCGAGCTCCTCCCCGGCCACTCTGCCTCACCTAGCGCGCCGCCGCCTCGACCCCGTTGCCCCGCTGTGCTGCCTCCCGTCAGCGCAGCGACGATCTCCGCTTCGAGCCCCGCCAGCCCTGCCTCGGTGTCGCCATGGACGCCCACTGCCTCGTCTCCCTGGCAACAAGCCGTGACCCCGGCCCCGACCCTACTTTGAGCTCCTCTCTTCCGCCGCCTCCATGGTCCCCGCACGCGCCAAGGCCATCCCCGACGCCTCCCTGGACCGTGGTCGCCCTTGCCTCGGCCTGGCTCGCCGTGCTGCCGTGCGTGTGCTTCAGCAATCGCGAGGACGCCTTCCTGCCCACTGCTTCCTCGCCCCGCGCAGGTCCTGTAACGTGCTTCTGTGGCTGCAGAGCCCATGATCCTCTATGTTGAACTGGATGATTCCAGGTGCGTATGACGTGGTGAAGAAGTGAAGTGGCGATGCTGTTGTTTGATAGTGAAGTGGTGTATGGGGATAGTATGATGCCCTTGTGGTGATGATACTAGTTGCCTCGACAACATCTCGACAAGATCTTCAGCACCGCCAGAGATACAACACCGACCCGTAACGAGTGCATTGATCCCCTTTTATCGCCAAGATCTTCATGTCGACAAGACTAATTCGATGCTGCGTCTTCTATATGGAACACAGCGACCCGCCCACATGTGTTCGATGGCCGAGGCCCGAAGAATCCTGGAAGCCAAGATCGCCTACACGTAACTGGAGCTCGAGTCCGAACCCCGATCCCCGTCGAACCCCATCGACCCCAAGTTCGTCGGACCCCAATGTGTGACCTTTTTCCCGAGCCATATTTTATAAATGCCATCTATATAACTTGTTGAATATAAATTGATCATATTGCATACATCTTAAATTGTTTGGGGGGGGGGGGTATATTATCGATTCACCTAATAATTAAATATGGAGACTATATGCGGGATATTCTTGTATTATACCGCCTCCATTTAAATTTGTGTAGGAATCGATGACATGTTTTGCCTTGTTAAGCCAACATTTAAATTGCGGGTTGCCTAAACAACATGAACCTTTTTAATTAATTGTCGGGACCCCGGTTTCGCTTAATATTGTCTAGTTGCACCGCATCCTTGCCATGTCATGCATCATACACGCATCATGCTCGTTCTTCTGCCGTAGTATTAAATAGTGCATCTGCTGTTTCTTTTAGTGCTTTGGTTCTTCGCGGATTAGGCCATTGAGTTGATGCAAGCTTCGATCCGTTCTCCGATGTATCTTCGGCTATGTTTCCCAAGCGAGCATCTCCCCCTTTGTACCTATTTTTATTTTATAGTCTTTATTTCCTCCTGTTGATCTATTGCTATCCGTGTTGCGATGCTTTAGTTTCCGTGCACCATTTATACTCCTTGCAGCCTCTATAATTCCATGGACACATCCTATTGCCTGTTGCTTGATAGATAGTCAGCATTGCGAGTCGTAGTTGCTTCCTTATGTGTTGCTTCGCGTCGTTGTCGTTTCACCATTGACGGCAAGTTGACACATAATAAATGGTGGAGATGATCATGACTTATGCAATTGTTAAAATGCTGGGAATAGATATAACTAATGCAGAGGCATTGGTGGGCAATAGATGTTATTTGGTTTTTCCACGCTCACTTGTGTCTCGTAGGACCCCGAGTACTTGATAACTGTTCCTTGACTATTCGCACTATCCACAACCGTGAGAGTCTATGAATCCCCCTTAGACAGAGCTTGATTCATTTCTTATTTCTTGGGGCCACAAACTAGTTTGGGGATTTATTACTATCCTGTACTTATACCATGCTTTACTGCTTTATTTACGATTGTGCGTGGAGCACCTGTACTGTTTTGGATGAGGAGTGTTTTCGCGGTATCGACAAGCCCAGTCACACTTTCGGGTTCCCAGTCGTTTACAGCCATTCACGCAAACCTTGGGTCCGTCTCGGAGCCGGCCAACTTTGTTGCGGGTAGCTTAATTGGGTGGCCCCCGGAAATATTTTATCGATCCTGTTATTGCTTTATCGTGAAAGCCTCATTGGGTTTTCATTTGGTTTTTCCGAGGTTGATCGTGTGTGTGTTGCTATTTGTGCACCCCTACAGGGTAAATCTTTCTGAAAGCCGTGTCCGCGGTTATGGACGACTTGGTGCACAGTATCTCGATCATAGACAAGCATAACTAAAGTAGTGCTATAAATTTGACTTACTATGTGACTAGTAATCAGCTTCACTAGAATGGAATGGATAATAAAAGTGCCAACAACTGGTGGAATTGGGGTGTATCGTGTCATGTTATACCTGCCTAGTAAGTATCGCAACTCCAATGGATTGAAATAAAAGTGCCAATAACTACCGGGTTTGGGATGTCAGATGCTAATTGTATCTGACTAGTAAGTACCGCAACTACAACTGAATAGTTAACTAAAACTGCCCACTACTTATGCTACCAGGATAACTCATGCTATCTATATCAGACTAGTAAGTGCTTCAACTATAATGGAATGAATAAAGCTGCCAACTGTGTGAGTTCCTCGGGTTGACTTCCTCGTTTGGTCTCGAGGGGGAAATGCCAAGATGGGTATGATTGGTGTTAGTATAAGGTTGGTTCCGAATAGGTCTTTTCTTATCTCTCTCTAATAGCTGACAGTTTATCGAGTCTCTATAGGTTGTTTAGTGCATGCTTCGCTGCCGCTTCAGTCCACCATACATATGTAGGTGAGAGCCGCCGAATTCTAGCCTCGCCGTGTACTGGCCTTAGTACTGAAGCTCCTCTTATTCCTTCGCCCTTTGTCGGCACCCCCTTTTGTTTTAGAAGGTTTGCGATCGACGTCGTTAGCAGGGTTACCCTTCCGGCTTGGCCTGGGCAGGGTTATGGACGCCATTGGTTCTTCTTCAGGGCTCTTAGCCCCATTTGCATCTTATTCGTACTCGGATGTTGGATCGTTTTCAAGGTGATTTGGATCTTTGTACTGTATATCTGTATCCTTGACTCATGGAGTCGTTGTTGTATATAAATGTTCTATGGGTTCCATCGTGGACTAATGTGTAATGGTATTACTTCGTTTCCACCCGCACACAAGTGCCTGGTGGGCGTCCTTGAATCGTTTCTATGCGGGTTTGGCAGGAAGCGCTAAAATCTGCATAGGGCTGATTTGAGGGTGTTACACACACCCACTTGAGTGTGTGTGGGCGTGTGGATCATTGTGGTTTGGCAAAGAATACATGCAATGGCACTCCAATATGTGTTAAACCATAGCCAGGAACCCCTGGAACATGCTGGAATTCAACTGCAACATGCAATAGAGAACCAGTTTGCAAGAGGTTACATCTTGAGTGTGTGTGGCCGTGTGGATCATTGTGGTTTGGAAAATAACACATGCAATATGTGAACTATGGCTTGGAACCCTAGGAAGATGTTGTAAATCACCTACAACATGCAACAAAGCACCAGTTTCAAAGAGGTTGCATCACCCCATGGCAAAGCATGTAAGCTCTGATCATAACATTAGCGCCCGATGGTGGCTGTTAGATCGAGTTCTAGAAGGCCCGCCCCAAGACACTTGTTCTGCATCCCGATTGTTATACATCATTCGATTGGGGCCCTTAGACGATTGGGATGGTTCTTCGTAAGAGCAATCTACAAGTAGGTTGTTCTATGACATGATTGACCGCGCTTGATGCCCGCTTGCTCTGGATAAATTGGCTCATGGACGTCCGATGTGTTAGGCCAACGAGATATTATACGACTCTGACTATCACGCTTTATTAGAGGGAGATAGTCCTCACCTATGTAAACATGGAGATGTGCCCGCTAAATTTGTAGTGTTCGAAGGACGCAACGCATGTAGGGGGTTTTTAGGGTGTCAAGGACATGTTGCAATGTTGCCACGCAGAAGTTGTGGTGTTGTCTAATGGATAGATCTGGATGGCCCAAATAGATGCAAAAATCACTGGACAAACTATGGGATATGACTATTGAGTTGAAAGAAGACATAGTCAGTTCAATTCAAGAGAGTGCTGAGATGAAGTTATTTTACCAAGGTGACACAAGAGCAAGCTTCACCGAGATCTCAGGAGGGTGCAAGACAAGGTTAGCAAAGTCGAGGAGGAGAGGGATGTGGCTTTGGCCATGAAGGCTAAAGTAGAGCAAGAACTGACTGGAGCAAGGATTGAACTTCACTAGGCCAAAGTCTAGTAGGCTACAACTACGGGTATTGACAAGTTCATGAGGATAAGTGCAGAGAAACAATTCAAGCTATACAAGGAAGATGCTAAAAGCATGGCGCAGACGATTCAATCCTTGCGCTCGCAGGAAGATGTGCATCGGGCTAAGATTAGGAAGATCAAGGAGATGTGTGATAACTAGTTCTATTTAGCTAGAGCTCCGTACTTTTTCAATAGTACTAATAGTACTTGTTGACCAAGTGGTCTAAAATAGTGGTCTCGGAGTCCTAGGAGAAAAAAATTGGTCATTCGTTATTTTGTCTTAGCTCTTCATTACTTCCTTTTGTCCAATGATGGTGGTAATTTGACTTTGGTAGTTTCTTTAAACGTAATCTATGTGAATTCTGCCGCATGCAAATGGCACAGACATAATTTATACAATGGAAGCACGTACACCCTGTTAGGGCAAATTTGGGAGCTTCGCCAGATGCAAGGGAGGCAGGAGCAGGGAGGTGGTGAGATATGTGGGCTCAAGATTAGTCCATAAAGTGGTAATAATTTCCTCATTATCTAGGCATTATCGATTGTCATTGTTGTTTATGTTGCCATGTCGTTGTCTAGAAGCTGAAATAAGTTGTTGTTTCATGGAGTGTAGCAGCTTAAATAAATTATTTTCGTGGCACTAGCATTCCATCGAATTTGGAGACCCCCTCCCCCTCCGCAATCGTTGTCCCGGTGCTGCGAGTTTTCAAATAGTAGTGGCACAATCACAATTTCGGATTCAACTAGTGACGCGGCTGTTTCCAAACCTTAAGTCGCGGTATATTTTACTCTGAGAATGGGGGTAGATTGTTTCGCCCGACAAGTTCCACGCACACAGCTCCAGAATTTAACCGAATGACATATATAGGTGCAAGTTCAACACATTATTATGCATCTTTGTTGCCAGCCTTCTTCCCTTGCCTAGGTGCCAAGCCTACACGTCCACTGGCTTCTTCATTTCCTGACTTCTTCCTCTTCCTAGGTTCAAATTTTCTTACATTTACGTACTCTGCATCACCGGGACAATCAACACCATAATCATGTCCAGCATCATCACTCGACTCGTTTTGAGTTTCTTTCGACAGTAAAATGACTGACTTGGCAATCATGTTTCTAACCATGCGCTTCCTGCCAAAGAAACAGAACACGGCTAACTACCTAATATCTACAGAGTAAAACAAAAAAATTACAATTCAGCATAAACATGCAAACCCCAAGAGACTTTTGCTTACCAGGAGTAAGGGTTCGAGTGACCACCTTGTCCAACAATAGCAGGGAGACTCCTAGTAGTAGCAGCTTCCACATCGAGTACATCACAATTCAATGTAAACATGCAAGCCAAAATAGAATTTTCCATCAACCCAATTAGCTGATTGTCACATGTTCGAGGAACCATGATGCCTTGTTCATCCATGAAGCTGAACTTTGTAGTTTGCTTCGGCCCTATTTCAGTATGTTTAGGCAGAGCAGGAACCATACTAGGGATAGTACAGTTATGCGCATGCGCTTCTTCCATCGTGATACAATGATGTCCATACCACTTGCCCTTCCCATTTGCTAATTTAGAGTCGTAGCTGAAGGGGGTTAGCGTAACCAAGTAAGGGTAGTACGCGGAGATCCTACTTGACAGAAAATTGGGGAGAAAAAGTAAGAATTGTTTATCAACGTTGGGCTAGCAAACAATTCTAGGTTCATCTATCTCTATAATCTCCATAGGAAGCTAGCAGTTATAGTTAGTACAAATAGCAAAGAGAAGAGTAGCTCACCCGCATGTAGCCAGAACTTCTTCTTCCATGGTAGTAGGATCTGCCATCCTCCGTGGTGCTCAGCTTGTCAGCGGCGGAGGAGGGCTAGAGTCTCGCAATGGCGGGCACGTCATGTGGCATTGGAGCTCAGGATCAGCGAGTGGGTACAACAACTTGGCATCGGAAGTAAAATCTTCGACGGGATCGTTCTGTTGGAGGGTGGATTTTGACGCTGCTGGTTCTAGGGTTCATTCGAAAGGAGGGAGTGAATTTGTGAATTTGGGTAACGCACCAAGGCCCTTAGTTTCTTGTTTTGCCTACATGGTTGCAGCGTCAGCGCTCGTGTCAGACAGAGTACTCTCATGAGAGTCCTGGCCGTCTACTTCACGGGGCAGTTTGACGGAATGTTTGAATTTGGTAGGGGTGTGATGAGTTTGCGTCGAAATGGCCCCTCTCAGTTGTTGGCAGCCCAACTTTGCGAATCACGGCAATTACAAGCAAGTCGGACCCCGCGATGTACTCGGCCAACAATTTTCGAGCCGCAAACCAACAAGCCCCATGTCAGTGAGAATATCATTTTGTGGCCCGAAAGTTGGGGCGCCCAGGCAACATGGTATCCAAGTTGCTTGCAATCAGCTGCGTTGCCCAAAGTTGGCGTGCCAAATACGCAGAGGGTCTTTTTCGGTACGAATTCAACTTTATGTTTCAATTCAAAATATCAGGCTAACGCCCGTCAAGTTGGGCCCCCATGTCAGCTTTCGTCGTTTTATCACTACCGTCATGGCTGCCATGTAGGCTTGCAGCGTTGGCGCATGCATCCTTTACGCGTCTTCTTCTTCCTCCGAGGCGGCAATCTATGGTGAGGGCCATGGTGCAGAGCTAGGACCTAGATGAACCTGCTCGGCCCCGCTCTCCTCCCTATCCCGAATCGGAGCTAGCCCTCACCATGGCCGCACCCATGGCACAGCGCGGGGACGAGAATTCATTCCCGGGTAAGATCTGTCACCATGCCGACCATGCTCGGTCCTGTTGTCCTCCTCCAGAATACGAACTCTCCGTCGCCGTGGTCGCACACGCACCAGCTACGACGCCTTCCTCTCTAAACCCCAAATCCACATCCACCAGGTTCGGCACAATGCCAACAAGGTGAAAATGCATCAATTTTTCTTCTTGTGGTTGTAGAAAAACATGTATGTACCGTGTCCGTAGCATACTCTAACAATGTACACATATGTTGTTTACTATAGTTTCATTTGAAATTAGTAGCTCCGTGATGACGAAACAGGGAGAACCTAAATGGAATGATGATGAAGACCATGTTTTGTACTTTGCATTGCATCAACAAGTGCTCGCTGACGAAGCATGTTACCAAGAGAGTGGAGTTCGTCGGCCATTGCCAAAAAATACGGGAACAAATCAATGAGCGATTCAATGCAAATACACGCAGAAAAGCTAGATCCATGTCATCAATCATCAATAGGTGGCACACTCTAGTGATGCGTTCAAATGCGTACACCATGTATCATTTACTTCAAGTGGTTGTTATCCTGAGCAAAAATGCCTAGTATGCACATTACCTTTGTCTGTTATATGCTGCAATTCTGCTGTTATGGGCGTGGAAAGAAAAGCTGGGCTTCACTGAATATTACACAGTTAGGCCTAACTTAGTCTTACACAAATAAGAACATCTTAGTATTTACAAAAATAAGCATAACTAAAGATAAAGATAAAGACAAATGGTTCATCGGATCTGCTAGTATGAGCACTAGGTCCCTGGAGCTGGTGGTATCGTCGGAACGAACCAGAATGCTGCATTTGGCCGTCTGTCATTCTCCATCAAATCGTACGACCCCACTGATGAGCCAATTGTAGGCCCCCTCCCCCCGACGTGGATTCGGCTCCAGGTCGGATCTAGAGTGTCAACATGATAGGCGCTTGTGTGTGCAGCAAACACATAGTCTGCTATCAAAACTAGAAGTGCTGGCACCTCAGCAGCAACACCAGCATGTTCTTCCTGGACTCTGGTAGCAGCCTCAGCAGGTATTTTGTCAGCTTCACCAGCAGCAGCCTCAGCAGGTATTTCGTCAGCTTCACTAGTAGAAGCGTTAGCAAGTATTTCGTCAGCATTACCAACAGCAGCATCACCAAGTATTTTGTCAGCTTCGCCAGGAGCAGCAGTAGCTAGTTCTTCGTCAGCTCCACCAGCAGCAGCAGCCTCAGGAGCCAAGGCTGCCTGAGCAATTACAGGTTCAACAGATCCAGGGGCTCTGACAAAGAAAGGGTAGTTGATCCCAAGAAACACAGATTGTCCCTTCAGATTGTCGACTCTGCTCCAGACTTGCTCTACTGGGTCTTTGGATGGGCATGCAGACCTCGAGAAAATGTGACACCGCAGGGATGGGTATGAATAAAGTTGTGTCCCCATATGTTTTATTGTATCACCAACGCTGTTTAGTGCTCCCCTGATATGAATCCACATGAGTTCAACATCATGTTTTGTGTCGCCTCCGAGAGGTGCCAGGAACCAGCGCCGTGTCCCAAGTTCAGCATCTGCTACTGCAACTTCGATCACGGGAGCTGAAATGATGTGCGGGGCTGCGTGGGTACCTGCGTGTTACTTATAGTCAGTAAGCAGAATTTTGAATGGTATTTTACATGCTATATGACACCATGACTCACCCTAGATGAACAGATCCCAAACACGCACGTCGCCGCTAGGTTCAGTGACCGCATAAATGCATTGCGGTTTGTTGGAATGGTAGCTGGAGGTGAAGACGGCGTCGACATAATTCTCCGGCCGCAGGAAGTCATCACGCAAGACTCTCCAGTCCTTGTCTTCTGGGCATCTAATGAATGTGATTGCCTTGTCAAACACCGCTAAGAGGTCGTACTCCCAGGTCTTCCACACCTCCCGCGGTCTATGTGAGAGTTGTACCTTCAGAAGCTCAAGTTCTGCCATCTTGAACCTGTAAGCGAATTCGGAAATTGGTGGCGGCAACCCGTTGTTGAATACAGTAATGCCGACACCCTCCAAAGATGACAATGTAAATCTCAACGATCTGTAGCCATTTTTTAGAGTCCAAGTACTCCCATCCTGGGATAAAAGGACCAGCCACTCGCTGTTGCCACCCACCCAATTCTGGTCATCTCCCATTTCCGTCTCTTCTTCTTCCTTGATATTCACCACCACTGATTCCGACTACTTATCCAGCAGCATCATTTTTGCATGAATATTCTGCAAGGTTTGTTGTCAGTTGGTGCAATCACCTAGCATGGATTCCATTGCAAATACAATTTGACAACTGGACCTTCAAATTAAAGTACCCAAAATATCGCCTAAATTGTGCCTGTGTCACTACGAAGATACCCAATATATGGAGTAGGAGCAGAGCTCCCCAAGAACAAACTCCTGATGATGATCATAAATAGCTCGGGGCATAATAGCCTTAAATCGTCTAATCTGTTTATTTTTATTTTAGGAAACAGAATATCACCTAGCAGGCATTCCATTGCAAATCGAAATTGACAACTCGTTTATCACCTAAATTAAGACTATGATAGAATATCAGGTACGGGCAGAGCTTCTGCTGTACAGAATAGTCTTAAATGGTTCAATTTGTTCAAACCGCGCGTGCACACAACACGTTCGACGAAAGGAACATAGGATTCCAATGAGAGTTCAACACATATGAATCAACGATATGACTGAACCAATAAGGAAGATACTGGAACTTACATGGCCATCGTGGTTGTTTGTCCATTTGCTAGTATCGAGGTAAAGAAGAACTGGCGTGTCGAACGGTTGTTCGTCCATGTCCCGCATCGTGAAGCAGTAGCCAGGGATGCAGCGAGCAAGGTGGCCGACAAAGATGATGTCCAACCCCGTGGCGATCTTGTGCCCGTTGGCGACGCTGAGGTTCGGCATCCCCAATCCTTGCAGTGGTGGCCGCCCTGGCCATCTGCGTCTTTGTCGCCTGCCTTTCGCTTCAGCCTGCTACTACCCCAAGCTCTACCCATAGCAGCAAATGGAGTCTAGAATCTGGTAGATGAATGGAGGCTTTGTGATAAGGAGGCAGATGGAATCAGGGATGGGGGCAGTTGTTCGAGTAGGGAGTGACCCAGTGAGGAACCGCCGCCGCCGCCGGATCTCGTCCATGTGGAAGACAAGGAAGGGGGCATAATTATTGAGGGTGCCCACCGAAACCGTCTAGAGGGAGTGAAAAATTAAATCATAATAGAGAAAAATGTGCGGCCCGCCTTCCAGTGAGTGAAGGTCGGCACGTGCAAATGTGACTATGTTTGACTTGGATCGTGCATGGCGGACCCGATTCCACCGCATGCAAGTGGCGCAGAACAAATTTTAGGCAGCACGAGCGTCGATGTGCAAAACCATCGTTTTTCTCCACCTTCACCCTACTACGAAGGGTCATGCACCATTCCAGATATTAGTAAGGGCGGTTCCAATCTTTCACTTCTCGATCTCATTTCCTCCTCCACGGCATCATCGTCTTTCTCCTCCACGGCCTCATCCATTTCCTCTGCCACGGCATCACCCTCTTCCTCTGTATCCTTTCCCTCTTGCATGTAGTCATGGACTTTTCGAATGTCCGAAACGACGGCAGGCAAGCGACCGAGTATTTCGATATAGAAGTACATAGCGGGAAGAAGATTAATGTCGTCTACACCACCGACCCTTGCACAGTGAGGAAAACTCTGAATAATTACACGAGTTGGCTACGGTTTGAAGAAAACAGGTTCATAGGTCTCGACCTCGCGTACATCCATGATAACCATAGGATCGTCGTGGTGCAACTCTCCATGAAGGGGCACATCCTCGTATACCAGCCTTTTTGCGAGATGGGGGCTGACAGGATCAGGTAGGCTATGCTGTCTTTTTGTTCCCGAAGCGTCTGTTTGCAAAAGTTATTGCTATATTATTTGTCTGAATTCATTTTCATGCAGGTGGGGCGAAAGGATTAAGGATCTGTTTCATGACTTTCTCGTGAACCAGCACATAACATTTACTAGTGTTGACATCACGAATGACGCTAAACTGCTTGAAAGCCCGACTATCAACATTAAAATCCCAAAGGAGTGCAGAGTGGACATCTAGAAAATTTACTGGATCCCAGGGATGTAGGGCGCCAGGACCGGGATGGCCGATCTTGCCTCGAAATTATTGACCCGTGGTAGGCTGACATGAAGGGCAAATTGCTGAGATGTTCGCGTAGGAATTTAGGGCACGATTACTGGTAGGATAAGCCGCTTTCTGAACCTAATCTGAAGTATGCTACAATTGACGGGTATGTTAGCCACGAGCTGTACCGCTAGATTCAAAAATCTCGTTCTAGGCATTGTATCATTGAACCACCACCAAGGCAGGTTGTTTGCCCCAGATGCCGGAGTGTAGATGAATCTACAAGCCGGGGCAAGCGACCAAATGCATCCTGGGATCGGTTGCCTTCTCCAACAAGCTGGGATATAGACTTTTAGTGTATGATTGTTGTGTTTGTATGGGGATTGTTATGTTTATGAAAACATGTTATTTCAGAAGTACACTATGTGAGCAATTACGAACTGCTGTGTATTACCTTTGTCAAACTATAATCTGGGTTTGGTTATGACTTATGACTGTATCCCACCTTATGCATGTCAGTCCTGGATTCTGCCGCATGCAAATACCACAGACGGAATTTGTGAGTATGAATGTTGAGCATACAAAAGGGGGAAATGTAATTCATATAGGTTAACTACCTAATAGCACAGGGATCATACGAGCTCGGTTCTTACACATAGAATGCTTAGAAAATACATGCGAGATAAAATACAGTCGAGATAAAACTAGGAACGGAATGCGAAACTAGTAGTGGTAAACATCACACTCACCCAACCGCTATATCATGTTGAGCATCTCGTATAAGACATACGCGTCCCTGGCTGCGTACTTGATCGCATTGTAATTCAGGTGCCTCCACTCCCATCGCTCGTTCAGGTGCTTCGGGAACTCGACTTTCATGCCAGTGTACTCGCGGTCGATGATGTCGGCATCGAGTCTAGCCATGCCGACTTTCCCCGTATCGCCATTCGGGTACCTCCACAAACATTGGAGATCGACGTGATTGGCGACATGAATGAGGAGATCCTGGTCTAGCTTCAGAGTGTCATTCTTGATGTCGACGCGGGCGAAGTAGATCTCCCTCCTATATAGGAACTCGCGAAGCTCCAGGCATACAGATTTGGACCTACATACGTGGTATAGGAGGCAGTGGTTGCACATAGACAGCTGCAAAAGCGCCACCCTCTTCCTATCTCCGGTATACTCGAGGTCAAGGCTGACGATCTTGTACCTGTCCATCGGCTCCTCTAGCTACCGCCCGTATATTGCGATGACCTTGGCGACCTCCCTTGACGCATTTGTGTGGACGACCGTCAGAATGGTGGTGCCATGGGTGGTGACGGTGTACTCGTCCGTGAATTAGCTCCCGTCACCGAACACGTCGTACTCTACGTCCATGGCAGCAACTAATGGGGCTGCAGTGGCCAAGGGTCGGTAGCGGTGGCTAGGACTGGGAGTGGCAGTGGAGTGATCTGTTGTGGTGGTATGGCCTGGTGTAGTCAGTGCCTGCGGCAGCGTCGATGGTTCATGCGGTGGATGCGGCGGTGGCAGAAGGCAGGAGTTGGGGATTTTTGCATAGTGATGTGCTGTGGAGACGCAAGGCGATGCTTAAATTGCGTTAACCAATATTTCGGTCATACCCAAGCGGAAGCAAGTTTGACCAGCCAAGCACCGTTGGTTTCTAATCCTAGCGATTAAATTCGGCGGCCGAGCCCGGTAGGTCATGTGATAGGTGTGCGACGTGGCTTTGGCGTGGCAGAGACCGGTCACGGAGACCACTGTCCTGTTGCCGATCCGCAGCGGGTGCACGGTGCTGACACGACATAATGTGATAGGACAGAAGGAAGTTTACAACTATTTTGATTATTATTCCCAGCGAGTTTAAGAAGTCTAAGAATAGACAGGGACCTAGCATCCTTGCACCCCGGGGCAGCCACTCAGGCCTTCCGATTGTGCAAACTTGCAATTTCCTTTCTTTAATTTGGTGATTTTGTCCAGAATTTGCCAAATTGAAGCTTGTTTGCGCATGCTTCTATAAGTTTCTCGGTAGGCCACTGGTGTAAGCATGCACGTTCAAGCAACTTTGCAAGAAACGTGTCGGTGAAAAAGCATGAGGTTTCAACGCACCACATAGTTTAGGGATTTCTATTTTCCCTAGCCGATTAGTTTGTCCTCACTTTTGCCCTTCCTCCATTCCGAAGCCTTCACATACGCTCGGAGGGGTTTGTCGTCTCGTCAAAGGCTTGACCGTTACGTGCGCCCTGTCGCCTAAATTGGAAGTTTTTTTGTTATTTGGCCATTTTTAAGAGCGCCTTTTCCCCTCTCTCACTAACAGTTGTGTTTTTTCCCCAAAAAGGTAGTGAATCTAGAGCAGCTTCTCTCTCCATTCGTTGTTCCTTTTGCCCTCGTTTTTCCCCAATCTGGTAGCAAATCTAGAGCAGCAAAACTAACTAGCACCATAAATAAATTCAGTAAAATGAGCAGATGTAGATAAAGCAGCTAATATAGGTTATATAGTATGGTACTTAACGAGGTTCGTCAATTAGTAGCTGACAAGTTCAACACAGACAAGACAAAAGAAGCTGCTTTACAGCAGCAGTACCAGCAATAGCAGATCAGTGGCCTCTCGTGGCCTCTACCATGAGGGCCTCCGCCTCCTCCCTCTGGCGCCTCCTCCACTTCTTGCTGCCTAGTCCCTTGACCTTGGGCACCTTTGGTTTGATCGGGCGCATGTGACCCTCCTCGATAGCCACCTTCTAGAGGTTGCGGAGGTGAAGACCAAGTGCCTGGTGCTTTGCCATCAAGCCGTGGACATTCACAGACTCGCCGCAGGTCCTCATATCCTCGGCATGCTTCACAAGGGAGTTGAAGTCCGTGGCGCGGAGCCTCCTGGTGGGGCAAAAGGGGCACATGTACACGTCTCCGGCGAAGAAGTTGTTGTACTGGCCGGACTTTAGCCTCCTCAGCACATGACGAGTCTTGGTGTCCTTGGACTCGTCATCACTACGGACGTCACTGCTATCCTCCCGTTGGAAAAAAACAGTAGAGTGCAATAAGGACATGATTGAGATACTTTGATTATCATGATTGATTATTTGCATAAAATAACCGATTGAGATCTCTTGATTATTCCCCAAATATCAAACCAAATCGAATACTGATCCCAACTACGAACAGGGGGATTCATCAAAATACGAGATCTAACACAAGACGATTAGCTACTGTAAAAATACGAACAGCCGAGCACTAATAACATACGATCTAGCATCCAACGATGGGAATGGGGGAAGAACAAGGGAAGGGGAGAAAACCCTCGTTATCTCCGACCATGGGTCGGTGATTTATGTCTACGCACTTCTATTCTTGTAGACAGTTGTTGGGACTCCAAGTGCAGAGGTTTGTAGAACAACAGCAAGTTTTCCCTCAAGTGGATCACCCAAGTTTTATCGAACTCAGGGAGGAAGTGGTCAAAGGTATCCCCTCTCAAGCAACCCTGCAATCAAGATACAAGAAGTCTCTTGTGTCCCCAACACACCCATTACACTTGTCAGGTGTATAGGTGCACTAGTTCGGCAAAGAGATAGTGAAACACAAGTGGTATGGATAATTATAAGTGGTAACGGTGATAGAAAATAACTTGATGGCGTGGAAGAGACTAAAGGCAAACTGAAATAAAGATGGAAGCAAGCAAACATGTAACAGATCTAATTGCAAACGGTATTTCAGTGCTTAGAAACAAGGCCTAGGGATCATACTTTCACTAGTGAACACTCTCATATAAATATATCATCTTCATGATACTACGCTGAACTACTCTCTGGTTGGACACTCTAATCCATGGTAGGGCTATAACAACACACCTCAAAGTAAGCCTTTTCCCATCTATAAAACCCCACATTGTCACCTTGAGTACTAGATGATTCCAACAAACACCACAATTTCATAAAGACATCCAACTCCAAATATAACTCATAACAAGTATTTGTAATCTCTAGCCTAAGTGCCACCATGGTGTGCATGCTGTCACATTCACACACATGGGGAGAGCAGAGATCTAATAAAGCACTTGAGTAGCAAGGTAGATCTATAGATTACAAGCTCATGATCTCAATAAGATCATGCATAGAGAGAGAGATGAACACATAGCTACCGGTAGAACCCTTAGCCTCAAGAGAGAACTACTCCCTCCTCAACATGGGAATCAGCAATGGTGATGGAGATGGTGGTGGAGATCGATGGAGATGGCGCCGGGGGAACTTCCCTGTCCCGACAGGGTGCCGGAACAGAGACTTTCTGTCCCCCGAATCTCCCATTCAGTGGTGGTGGCGCTGCGGAACTTTTCGTGGCTGGAGGCTTGACTTTTTAGGGTTTATGCATCAGGAGGTATATATAGGAGAAAGGGAAAGGTCGGTGGAGGCCGGAGGGGCCCACACCACCTGGTGGCGCGGCCAAGGCTAGCCCGTGCGACCACATGGTGAGGCTGCCCTGTGGCCCCTCTCCGTCTCGTCTTCTGGCTTCGTGAGTCTTCCGGTAAAATATCAACTTTGGCTTTTGTCCCGTCCAATTCCGAGAATATTCATTTTCTTACTTTCTGGAACCAAAAACAGCAGAAAACAGGCAACTGGCACTGTGGCATCTTGTTAATAGGTTAGTCCCAGAAATCATATGAAAAGTACTCCAAAGTGTGGACAAAACATAAGAAAGTAGATAAAACCAAGCATGGAACATCAAGAATTATAGAGACATTTGCAATGTATCAACATCCCCAAGCTTAACTCCTGCTCGTCCTCGAGTAGGTAAGTGATAAAAAGAAAGAATAATTTTTGAGGTGACATGCACCATCATAAACTTGATCAAAGTATTTGTAAAATATTCATAGCTGGGATCATAGTACTTCAATCATAGCATGAAAGACAAAGTTCTAGCAAT
This sequence comes from Avena eriantha, assembly GCA_910589775.1. Classification (NCBI taxonomy): domain Eukaryota; kingdom Viridiplantae; phylum Streptophyta; class Magnoliopsida; order Poales; family Poaceae; genus Avena; species Avena eriantha. The sequence continues at coordinate 133,708,115 of OU342740.1, read as the reverse complement.
AAGACATAGAAACTATGTTGTAACATGAAAAGGCACAAACAAAAGATTCATGAATAACAATGCTTTGCAAGACGTTTGTTTGTTTCACATAAAGAAAACATAGCATAGTTGCATTCAGCTTGTCCCTCAGAGAGTAGCAAATATAAATTCATAGGACACCTTCAAAGTTCATAACAGTGACTAGATACAAATAGTTTAGAACAAGCAATATCAAGTTATGCATCAATCAAATAGTCTTGGGACAATGCACATAGAACTAAGAATGGCCACTATGCTCTCAAAGTAAGTGCATACAAATAGAAGGTGGAGACTCAATATAATGGTCGAAGAAAGGCCTTCATAGAAGGAAGTAGGGATTCAAGTCTCATAAAGAGCTTCCAAAAATTATGGTACTTAATAGCTTTCAGCTCTCATTGCTCCTATCATAAGCATCTTGAAGTGATTATGGTTAAACTGAACAAACTATGGTGTACATGCTTGACGAAGTATAAGTCAGAAATATCATGTCCCTTGAATATGAGGGCCGCTCCTCATGCTACTCAAGTTTAGTCATCGATAAGTTCTTTTCCTCGTAAGTACATGTGTATCATAGAGAACCGCCAACGGGTACCCCTTGCCTGATGATACGGAAGAATCCCCATATAAAATCACAAGGCAAGCAGACAACGAGCATCTCAGCAATCTTCTTATTTACCATGGGAATATGGTGCTTTTTTCTCTCTTTCCTCGTTTCATAATCTCATTTTTTTCTCTTTTTCTCAATATAGGACTCTCTTTTTTATAAGAAGAATGCTTCATAGACAGCTCATTATGGTTATGCTGCAGGTTTCCACCATGTCAGCATGGATTAGACCAGCGACCCAGGCATTTCTCTAACACATATACATAACTCCATGGACTTACAAGCTCCCCTTTCATTTCACACAGACCACATCCATATATAAAAGAGCATGATATCAACTAGGTACAAAGTACTCGTGCAATGTTGAAAGCGTTCCCCATGGCAGCATGGTTCTGCTAATCCCCAACAAATACGTGCAAGCATATACAACACAGACGACACAATGGTTCAAGTTTATTAAGGGCAATAAAAGTAAAGTGTGCCATCAAGTTCGTGAGAGCTTTAATCACTAGTTTTCTCATAACAAGTTTAATTTGGAAGGTAAACAAAAACATGAATATACTTGGAATACCATAAGCTAATAGGTAGGTATGGTGGACTCTTTGGAATAACTTGGTTTAGGCAGTTGGATGCATGAGTAGAACTCATACTTGGTTGTGGAGCCTAGCAAAAGACTGGGAGCTTCAAACTAAGAGAGCAATAATGGCCATAATCATGCAGAGTGACAAAATATCATTGATCAAAGCATAAAGTGATACTACAAGTTGAACTCAAGGATCATAAAGTCTATGGTGACTTGAGATAGTCATAACATGGTGTGAGCATGTGCCAAGTCAACCCAAATAAAGCATCAAAGGAGAATACCACTATACTATGCTTTTATATGCTAAAACAACGCATGATTCATCCAAGGCACATTAAGCAATATCAATTGTTTATAACATCTCATGCTACAGTAAAGAATACTAAGCATAAAGCCAAAACAATATCAAGCATGGCATTACAAAGCATAGGCCACAGTCAAAAACGAGCTCTATTCCAAACCAATAAGCATGAATTTTCCTACTCTTTTCCAATCCAAACCAAACTATTTCCAAACCAATATATGAAAGAGGGGGTCCAACCAATTTATTCAGCAAACTAAGCAAACAAAAGAAAACGAAAAACCAAAATGAAAACAAAAAAGAAGACGCTCCAAGAACAACATAACTGTGCATGAAACAGTAAAAATTAAGCGTTTGGAAGAAACCTGGGATTTTATTGATGAAGAGGGGGATTCCTTGGGCATCCCCAAGCTTTGACGCTTATACTTCTTGGATATTTCTTGGGGTGACATGCGTGGCATCCCAAAGCTTGAGCTTTAGTCCATCCTTCAACTCATTACTCGTTCCTTCCATACACCTGAAATTTTTCCTTCATACAAAACTTCGCACAATCTTTATTAGCAACATTAGTGAACTCAAGATAAAAAACTTCCATTAAAACAAAATCTACTGTATCACTTCCCTCAAAAATCTCGATTCCCAAAAGAACTCAAAAAGGAACCAACAAGAAGCAAATTCAGAAAATGGCAGAAATCTGTCAAAACAGACCAGCAGGTGAAGACGAATTTTTTCGAAGACCTTATATTGCTCAAATAAAAAAGTGTTGAACTAAAGAAAGTTAGATAACAACCTGGGGCAGAAACACAAAAATTCACGCCTCAAAAGAACGTACAGAGGTTTTACACGAATTTTTACGGTGAAGAACAAAAATCTGTTTCGAGACAACAACTTTCCCAAGCATTACTTCACTCTCATTAGAGGTTACTCTTGGCACAAAAAGCAAATAAAAAGGATAATGAGCGGTTATTACAGAGGTAATAACTTCCAAGACTCATCTAAAACTTTTGGGTTATCTCCCAATAAGTACTTTTCTTTAACGCCTTTAAGTTAGGCTTGATAGTTTGAGAAGATGCTCACATAAGAAATATGAATTGAATTAAAAGAGAGCATCAAGAAGCAAATTCAAAACACATTTAAGTCTAACCCACTTCCTATGCATAGGAATCTTGTAAGTAAACAAGTCATGAAAGCACAAAGCAACAAGCATAGGAAAGCAAAACAAGTGCAGCTTCAAGACTTTCAACATGAAGAGGGGAAACTTAATATTGTTGAGATACATAAAACCATATTTCCCTCTCTCATCATAACTTTCAGTAGCATCATGAATAAAATTAACAATATAACTATCACATAAAAAATTCCTATCATGAGCCACATGCATAAAATAATTATTACCCTCCCTATAAGCATAGTCATTCTTATTAATTGTAATCATAATTAATTTTCTCCTCAATAGTAGGTGGACTGAAAATATCATATTCATCATTGTAATCATCATATATTGGAGGTTTGGTATCATCATAAGCAATAGAATAGCTATCTTCCAAAGTTGGGGAACTAAAAAGCTCATTTTCATAAAAACTAGCTTCCCCAAGCTTAGACTTTTCCATAGCATTAGCAATAATGGTGTCCAAAGAATTTATACTAACAACATTGCTATTAGCATGCATATAAAGTTCCATAGGTTTTTTAATTTTCTCTTCAAACACTTCATGTCCTAACTCAAGATAAATATTATAAAGCTCTCTAATTTTGTTGTTGTTTTCTATTAAGCCTAACTAGTGAAAACAAGAAACAAAATGACAAAATTGCAGAATCTAAAGGAAATAACTTCGAGCACTCACACCAGAGGATGTGAGTACCTTTTACCTTACCTCCCCGACAACGGCGCCAGAAAGTAGGCGTTTGTCGTGGGAGGTTCTGTCGTGGTGGTGTCACGGCAGATGCCATGGATAGGCTAAATGTGGGGACTAATACACGCTAGGGGAATCCAGGGAGGGATAGTGAAGTGATTCTCCACATAGTTGTTTGTATTGCTTTGCTTCCAAGATTACAAGTGCTCCTAGAGCTGTATTGGCGAGAGGAGGAAGAAGGAGCTCTCTTACTCTCACCCACAGTTCACACCTAAAACCCTAGCCCAATCAGAATAGCGGAACCCCTTCTGCTGAAAACCTAGCCCTCCTTATATAGAGGGAGCTAGGTCTCTGCCTAGGGCACACGTGGAGGCATATTAGGAATATGCCTCCTCCCAAAGTAGTAATCCGACCAAGGTGCTTTTCCCCCGCTTCACACATGCAGAGGCTACGTGAGCCTCTGCGGTGCCCGCGTCAGCCGACATGGGCGTCGTCACCCTTGTCCGCCACGCCCCGGTGGTCCTGCCCTTGTTTGCTTCGCTCAGGTAGTGCGTACCGGGGCTTCTTTTGACCAGCGAGATTCCTTCCTTCTCCTCGAAGCTAGACGTGACCCGGACCATAGTTGATTCGGCCACACCTGTTCCTGCATACAAGTAAAACAGGCATAGCCGACTTACTCCTTAGGTCGGTTGAGACTTAGTTAGGCGAACGCCCCCTAGTCCGGGTTACCCCGTGATTCGGCCTGCCTTGAGGTCACCCAGCCAGCATCCGCTTTGGCCTTGCCGAACCTCGGCTAACTCGGCCTTTATACCCCGGCGTGACCCTACCCGGGGGTATCCCCCCAACATTAGTCCCCGAAGGACACATCAGGTTCCATTTCAAGCTCCGGTCGTTATTGCCGAGTTACCTCTTTACCTCGGATTATATGGATTTATGTTCCCTTCACACATTCCAAGTGTTCACTTGCCGGCCGGGTTACCACTTTAATTCGTATCTCATGGTTTTACTTTCCCTCTGCACATTCCAAGTTTTCACTTGCTGGCCGGGTTACCACGGTTCCATCCGGGTCTTGTTTCCTTCTCTGGTACGCCAACCCATGTGGAGGGTAATCATGATGTTGTCTTATTTTAAGGACCAGCACAGTAACCGCCGCAGTAATTGTCAGTTATCACTGTGCGCGGGTCACGTCATGCCTGCCTCCTCGTTTAACGCATCACAGCGTCACGTCATGGGATCATCTCCGCTATGTGGCTCTCCGTGTGGCTCCCCACTGATAGGCCAAGGCAGGTGATACACGGCCACTGCGTGTGGCAGATCCGCAGGATGCGATTCCACTCACCCCTTGAGGGAGTGGTTAAATAGCGGAGGGGCGCACCCCTTAGGATTTTTCCCCTTCTGCGCCCCTCTGCCCGTTGCTCTTCTCCTTCATCTTCTTCTCCGCGACAGCGCCGCCGCCCGTGCTCCCAAATAGCAGCGTCACCGCCGCGCTTTTCCCCGTGCCTCTGCGCCGCCGCCACTGCTGCACAACTCCCTCGCCACGGGTCCTCGCCAATCCAGGCCTCTGCCCCCCGCTGCCGCTAACGCCAGCGAGGGCAGCGAAGACCAGATGACGGAGGAGGAGCTCATTGTCGCCGAACAAGAAATGGAGGAGGACACTGCGGCGGCGGACCGTGGTGCGTGGGCCGGGTCTTGGGTCTGCCAAGATGACTTGGACTGGCTCTACCGGACCAGACGCATCCCCGTCGGCGTCGCCACTCGTCTCCCCTCCGCTGAACTGGCCCCCTCACCCAATCCGGTGAGTTCGTCATGTTCTTGTCCCACTTCCAACGGGGGTTCGGATTGCCGGTGAGCGACTTTTTTCGGGATTGGCTTAGGACCTATGAAATCCAGCCGCACCACCTTCCAGCCAACGCTATTACCTCTCTTTCTGCTTTTGCTTCTACGATCGAAGGAGCTATGGATCCAGTTTTTCGGCCTTCATCGTAACGTCATCTCCAACATCCAACTTGCTCCGGAGGACAAGCAGCTCACTCAATTTGGAGCTGCGTCCATCTCACCCTGGAGGCTTTCCGTGTTCCCCCGTGTCACCGGGCTAGACTCCTGCAAAGGGTGGGCTCGGACCTTCTTTTATGTCCGGAATACGAGCACTGAAGACTTGATTCGGCTGCTTCCCTACACTCCGGGTCCACCTAACCTGGAATTGTGGGACGTCGTGCCCAAGAAGCCCATGGCCTTGGCCAACCAGGTCAACAAGAGGTTCGCGGAGCTGAAGAAGCTCAGATTGCGCAACGAGGATGCTATGATTACTTTTGTGCGCAACCGAATCTCTCCCCTCTAGAAGCGCACCCACAAGGTGTGCCACATGAGCTTCGGCCGCGACCCCAACCGAACCTCATCCTTCGAGCTGAGCAACACAGAGATCTATCGCCGGGTTAAGGCTCTCTTCACCACCCACAAGGACTTCTCCTCTGAGTGGACTTGGGGAATTGAGCATTATTGCCGCGATAGGCTTCCTCCCGCGGTAAGCTTCATGTTGCAAACTTACCCCGGACTAATTACATGTCGTTTATTGTTGCACTTTTGACTATTTTGTTCATTCTTTTCCTCAGCAATTTCTTTAGCATACCCTTGAGGACAGCACCGATCCGACCCTTAAGTGGGCACCGGACCGGGAGACTCCGGATGAGGAAGAGCCGGACCAGGAGATGTTCCTCCCGATGACCGACGCTACCAAGCGACCCACCGGTAAACTCTCTTCTATTAGAGATTAGCCGGATGATAAAGATGACTCGGATGTCGAGGTGATTGAACCTGTTGAGACTGTCCCCCTTTCTTTTGCTTTTCCGGCATCAGCTAATCCCGGTGGGCACATCCACGAGGACCCTCCCCTTGCTACGGGCGAACCTGTTCCGGTAGCACCGAAGAAGAATCATGGGGCTGCTCCAAGTTCCTCCTCCGGACCTTCTCAGCCCGCTAAAAGGCGAAAGAAGTCCGGGGACAAGACTGCCTCCAAGCTAGCAGGCAAGGCCCCAACACGAAGGGCTCGGAAACCCAAGGAGGCCCAAACCTCGGATGCGTAAGTCATTTTTCCTTCTGTAACTTGCTCTTCCTTGCATTGTTGTAATTTCTCTTCTGATATTATTCTCTTTTGTAGGGCTCCGGTGGAGGTCCCTCAGAGTGGATCTAGCATCTCTTCACCGCTCCAACCTAGCCCTTCTCCCGTCGTGACGACGAGTCACGTCCGCTGAGCCCTATTCCAGAGGCTTCTGCGGCTGCTCCAGGTTCTGCTCCACCTCGTCATGAGGAGGGCAACCTTGAAGCGGGGGAGACCGGTCCAACCGAGGCGACGGCATCCACAACTTTGGCTTTGCCGCAACCAGCAACCACTGAAACTACCTCGGCACTAGCACCAGCTTCAGTACCAGCGACCAAGCCAGCACTAATACCAACTCCGGCATCAGTACCAACTCCGGCTTCAAAAACATCAGCAGCGGCACCAAGTCCAGCAACCAGAGCACCAGCGCTGAGCTCCTCCGCCTCGTCCGAGTCTTCTCAACCTCAGCGAGGAACAGTCCCGGCAGCTTCTAAGGGGAAATCCGCTGCGATGACTTCCTCTTCCCAGCAAGCCAAAGGCAAAAAGGCTCCGGACGCTACCAAGTCAGTATCCGTCGAGGTTGGGCAGCGTACCCTTGCGTCAATGCTCTCCAAGAAAGCTCCAACAGCGAAGGACGCCCCTGCCGAGCCAACTCATGCGCAACAGATGGTTCTGCACACCAGCCCAGTTCTTGCCTTGGTTGAGCGGAAGGAAGCGCACACAAAGGGCTTGGTGGCGCCCCATATGCCCACTGGCGAGCGGTACCCTCGGAGTTTAATTGAATTTGTCATGAATTGGAACAATGCGGAGTTTGTCCACAACGACGATCTTTCGGAGAAGTTCGGCCCCGCTGAATTTTCTGCTCAAATGAACACTGCCGCTTAGGCAATTAACCTCGCGGGGCGGATGATGGAGGTACGTCGCTTCCCCTTTACATGTTGTAGATAATAACCATTAGTCCCCGAGCCTTCGGGGGAGTAACTTGTTACTCGGCTAGATGCTCTTTAGAAAACTAACGTAGCTCCACAAGAACTTTGAATATGCACACACCTAGATCCGGGTTAAGTTCCACTTGGCCCGGATTTAGTATACTTCGAATATGCACACACCTAGAGTCGAGTTAAGTTCCACTTGGCCTGGATTTTTGTACACTTCGAATATGCACACACCTAGAGTCGGGTTAAGTTCCACTTGGCCCAGATTTTTGTACACTTCGAATATGCACACACCTAGAGCCGGGTTAAGTTCGACTTGGCCCGGATTTTTGTACACTTCGAATATGCACACACCTAGAGCCGGGTTAAGTTCCACTTGGCCCGGATTTTTGTACACTTCAAATATGCACACACCTAGAGCCGGGTTAAGTTCCACTTGGCCCGGATTTTTGTACACTTCGAATATGCACCAAGCTAACTTATGTTTCTGTACTCCTTTCAGGTGACCACTAATCGCCGGAGTGCTGAATTCCAACGCCTGCTGGATACCCACAAGATGCTTCATGCCAAGCAAGCTGCACTTATCACGGAACACGAGAAAAGGGGTAAAAAAATTCCTTGGCGCTTCTCCATTTTTTTGTTCGTCTTCGTCTGCCGAACTAATCTTATCATTCGGTTTCTGCAGCTGGGGTGGAAGCTGAAAACAAGATTATGCGGAAGAATTTGGAGCAGATCAAGGGTAAGTCGTTTTTTTCGACCTTACAGTGCTTTCCATTTCCTTTTCTCCTTGGCTCAGCAAAAATTCATACCTCGGCTCTGCCGGGTCAACATACTATTTCAGCATCGCTTGAGGATAGTGTGCCCGTGCCTGATATGATGCTGCATTTTCTCGAACAAGCAGGGCAGCATCAAGCCGAGCTGAAGAAGAAAGATGATGAGCTCGCCCTTCTCCGTGCCAAGGATGATGAGATCGCTAGGCTAAAGGCTGAGATGGAGAAAATGAAGGCCCAGCACCAAACCGAGCTCCGGAAGGTTGGCCAGGACTTCACAGAAGAGCGCGAGTGCCTTACTCTCCAGATCTCCAAGGACCAGTAGCTGCTCAAGGAATCCGACATCCAGCTTGGGTCGGCGAATGCTGAGCTTGAGCAAGTTCGCAAGAGACGTGATGATTGCACCAGGGAGTTGACCCGGATCCTTAGCCATATATCACGTAAGTTTCTTCCCTTATCCGACATACTTTTCCGGGTTACTTCATATGGCTTGCACCAGGGAGTTTACCTTCTTCCTTTGTCTTGCTCCTAGGCAAATTTGCTGAGGGCACTGCTATTGCAAGCGCAACAGTTGCGGATTTCCGCCGAGAAAAGGGTACTCCTGCCGCTCCTGATGGTGCAGAGATTCCCTATGACATGGAGGACCTGTTGGTCAGCTTGTCATCTCGCGTGGAGCTTATCAAGAATTATGGCAAGGACATCCTTGACGTTGCCGTTCGCATCTTCAACATTTTCTGGCCCGGAGAAGATACCCCGGAGACCACCACTACTCTTGTTGAGAAGCTAATGGAAACTGAGACCTAGCTCGACCTCTAGAGAGAGTCCGCTGGACGTGCCGCAGCTGATACCATCCTTCATCACATACTCACATGGTATGAGAAGATTGATCTCAGCCTCCTAACACGCCTGCGCACAGGATCCAGATGGACCAATGACCCGGAGTGGGTAGCTCGGTGCTAGGCTTGCGCCCATAGCCTCATCGAATACTCTCCCATTCATGAATGGGTTGAAGGACCGAGCTTCCTGGAAGCCGCTGGTGGTGAAAATGCTGAGAACGCTGAAGACGGGTCGGACGAGGAGGAAGAAGGTGATGCCTCAGACATTGAAGACAGCGCGGATGACGCCGAACTTCCTCCTCCTGCTGCTCCTTAAGTGAAAAACTTGAAAATTTATCATATCCCCGGTATGCCGGGTGGAGTTGTATTCTATATACATGTGATATTTTTCTACTAAGTGCTTTTGCCGGATTAACTTGAGCGTAGTCCCCGAGTTTCTTTTTCTTGTTCGTCCAATCTCTTGGCTCGGTTCGTGTCTACCTTGATTCGGTTTTACGACTTACGAATCCGAGCTTCAAAAATTGTCTTAACAATACTGGGAAACTTTTAGACTTAGCTCAAAAATAAAACAACATAATAACTTGAAAATAAATACAGGGTTAGTCCGAAAAACAAACGTCGGCTTGAATAAATTCTTTTCCTTAGTCGTTTTTCATGTTCTACGCAATTCCGAACTTGTTCTCTTGCTTGCCATGAAGCCAATTCTTGTTGGACAGCAGCAAGTCGAAGAGTTAGGTTCTTGGTTCTCACACATTACTAATCCGAGTTAAGTAGAATAACTTATTCCAGCTAATGCACAAAAACCAATAAACATTATTAAGGCAGTCCCCGAGTTACTGCTCGAGGTGCCAACATTTCATTGATAAGCTCATTGCCGACATACATACCGACATATGAGACGACTCGGATACATACACTTCTTAGCTAAGTGTAGAAAGGACGAAGTAATGCTATATTCCATGGTCGCTTAGATTCCTCTCCGGACCTGTCCGCCTTGTTCTTTTCCTGTGGCTTTGCATCTATAAGATAATAAGAATCATTGTGCAATGCCCTGCTTACGATGAATGGCCCTTCCCATGGGGGGATAATTTATGCATGCCAGTAGTACGTTGTACCATCCGGAGCACCAGATCGCGTTCCCGAAAGACTCGGGGGCACACTTTCCGGCTATGATAGCGTCGGAGATTTTGCTGATATATGGCGGATCTGGATAGTGCCAGTTCTCTCGCTTCTTCCAGCAGATCAACATCATTTTGCCGGGCTTCTTGCACTTCGGCTTCTGTGTATTGGGTGACCCTAGGCGAATCATGCTCTATGTCGGCTGGTAATACAGCTTCTGCCCCATATACCAGAAAAACGGCGTATAGCCTGTTGATCGATTCGGAGTTGTTCTTAAACTCCACAGTACCGCTGGTAGTTCTTCTATCCAGCACCCCACCGATCTTTGCAGCGGCTCAACGAGTCAGGGTTTTATCCCGGATAATACTAATCCATTGGATCTTTCCACTTGTCCGTTCGATGCGGGGTGGGCTACTGAGGCTACGTCCAGCCGGATCTTCTTGTCCCGGCAGAAACAGGCAAATGCTCCTTCCACAAAATTTGTGCCATTATCAGTTATGATACTGTGAGGATAACCGGACCTCAAGATGATATCTTTGAGAAACGTTACGGCCGTGGCTCCATCACATTTTCTTATAGGCTTTACTTCAATCCACTTCGTAAACTTGTCCACCATGACGAAAATGTGAGTCATATTTCCCCTTGCTGGTTTGAATGGGCCAACCATATCCACGCACCATAGGGCAAATGGCCAAGTAATTGGTATGGTCTTGAGTTCCGACATTGGCATATGTGTCTTGGTAGCGTACCTCTAACAACCATTACATTTCCTCACCAGATCTTCCGCTTGCTCTAAGGCATTTGGCCAGTAGAATCTGTGCCAGAAAGCTTTTGCTACCAAGGCTCGGGATGAGACATGATGCCCGCATTCCCCCTGATGTATATCTTGGAGGATGTCAAGCCCTTCTTCCGGGTCAACACATCGCTAGAGGACATTGGTCACACTCCTTTTGTATAGTTCGGAATTGATGATCATGTAAGCCTTTGCCCTCCTCTGTTTTTGCCTGGACAGCAATTCTTCAGTGGGTAACGTTCCATCTTTCAGGAATTGAAATATAGGTAGTGCCCAAGCTGGTATTTTTCGCATAGGGAACACATCCTCATCAATCTCCATCTGATCCACCGGCATAACTTCAACCGGATCACGTTGAGCAGTCCCCGGGTCTTGCGAAGCAGTCCCCGGGTTTACTGAAGCAGTCCCCGGGTTTTCCGAGGCAGTCCCCGGGTATCGCGCACCACTTCCTATGTCAATGTCCATTGGCACAGCTCCGGATTCCGTGTCCTCCGGGACATAGATCGAGTCGGTTTCTGGGGAGGGCCTGATAGATGGTTTCCTGAGGTGCTCTAATGCTAAACCCGGTGGAATTGCTTGTCGGGTTGACCCGAGCTTCGACAGCATGTGGGCAGCCTCATTTTCCACCCGGGGTACATGGTGAAATTCGCATCCCTCAAAGTAACCAGATATCCTCTGCACATGAAATCTGTACAGTGCCATGTTTGGATCTAGGGCGTCCCACACTCCCGACACTTGTTGCACCACCAAATCCGAGTCGCCAAAGCATACGATCCAACGTATCCCAATCTCTTTTGCCACCTTGAGCCCGTGCACAAGTGCTTCATACTCAGCGACATTTTTCGATGCCACGAGATGGATCTGCAACACGTATTTCAGCTGGTCCTTCTTTGGCGAGGTAAGTACAACTCCGGCACCTAGCCCGGTTTTGGTTTTTGATCTGTCAAAGTGCATTCGCCAATAGTTCGGATCTGGGAGTGGTGGTTTGTATTGCACCTCGGCCCAGTCCACGATAAAGTCCGCCACAGCTTAGGATTTGATGGCTTCTCTTCTATCATATTGCGGAGCATAAGGAGCTAGCTCAATTGCCCATTTTGCAATTCTGCCACTCGCATCCTTGTTACTCATTATCTCGGATATGGGGGCCTCACATATGACCCTGATGGGATGCTCCTCAAAGTAATGCTTCAGCTTCTTGGCGGCCATGTACGCGCCATACGCCACCTTTTGATAGTGTGGGTAGTTCTGCTTTGAGGCGGACAACACCTCACTCAAGTAATACACTGGCCTTTGCATCGACTTACCTTCCTCGTCGCGCTCCACCACTATCACTACACTTACAACTCGGTTGGTTGCGGCTATATAGAGCAACATTGGCTCCTTTGATAGTGGTGAGGCCAGCACTGGTCTAGTGGCTAACATCTTTTTCAAGTGGGCAAAGGCTTCATTGGCTTGCGGTGTCCAAACGAACTTACCCGACTTTTTCATAAGTTGATAGAGAGGCAATGCCTTTTCTCCCAACCGACATACAAACCGACTTAACGAGGCCAGGCAACCTGTGAACTTCTGGACATCGTTAAGACACTTCGGCAGTTCCATTCGTTTGATGGCCTGGATTTTAGTTAGGTTAACCTCGATACCTCGGATGGAAACAAGAAAACCGAGCAATTTCCCAGTCGGGACACCGAAGGTGCATTTTTCTGGGTTCAGCTTCATCCGGAACCTCCTTAGGTTCGCAAATGTTTGCCTGATATCGTCAAGGAGCATTTTGCTTTCCTTGGTCTTGATAACCACATCATCCACGTACACTTGTACATTTTGACCTATTTGGTCGTGCAGACATTTTTGCATACATCTCTGGTACGTTGCCCCTGCATTACGTAAACCAAACGGCATGGTGCGATAGCAATAAGCCCCATACGGGGTAATAAACGCAGTCTTTATTTGATCATCTGGATTCAGAGGTATCTGGTGGAAACCAGAATATGCATCAATGAATGACAACAATTCACATCCATCAGTTGAGTCTATGACCTGATCTATTCTTGGCAGTGGAAATGGATCTTTTGGGCACGCCTTGTTCAGGTTCGTGTAATCGGTACACATTCGCCAAACCACTGCTACGTTCGGGTCATCCTTCTTCTTTTCCACCAACACCGGATTAGACAGCCAATCCGGATAAAGAACCTCCATGATAAATCCTGCGGCTAGCAATCGAGCTATCTCATCCCCAATGACTTTCCTCCTATCTTCGGCGAAGCGGCAGAGAGGTTGCTTCACCGGCTTAGCTCCGGGTCTTACATTCAAAGAGTGCTTGGCCAGCTCCCTCGGAACACCTTCCAAGTCCTGTGTGGACCAAGCAAAAATGTCCCGATTCTCACGGAGGAAGCTGACGAGCTCGCTTTCCTATTTATCACTTAACCCGGCACCAATTGTCGCGGTACGCTCCGGGAACATGTCATCAACTGGAACCTTCTTGGTATCCTTTGTGGCTTGGAAAGAGACACTTCCATGCGGGTTACTCATTGCCGGCATATACTGCTGCGCGGACTGAGCCAATGCCGCCACCTCTTGAATTTTCCTTTTCTCCTGCGGAATCACAAGCGACTCGGCTAGGTTAGACCCGGCCGACGCACATTCCATGGAACGTCAGAAATCCCTAGCAATGGTGATCACTCTGTTCGGTCCGGGCAATTTCATCTTCAAGTAGCTAATGTGACAGCTTGCCATGAACTTGTTCAACGCTGGCCTTCCGAGTAACGCATGGTACGCACCTTCCAAGTTCACCACCTCGAACTCCAAATTTTCGGTTCAGCAGTCATCCCTCGTGTCGAACAATACATCAACCCGGCCCTTGCCTATGGGCTCACAAGAAATGCTGGGCACAATACCATGGAAAGTTGTCCTCGTGGGCTGTAGCATGTTTTCCGAGATGCCCAACTTGCGCATTGTGTCCGCATACATGATGTTAATGCTGCTGCCATTGTCGATCAGTACCTTTGAGAATCTTACATTAATGCTAGGCCCAATGAACGTCGGGTCCAGCACCAACGCATACGAACCATGGCTTGGCATAATCTTGGGATGATCCTTTATGCTCCAGGTGATTTCCTGATTAGACCAAGGCATGTACTTCGTCACTGCAGGCATCCGCTGCAAGCCCTTTCTATCTGTTTCCTCTATGGTGAACACACAATAGCTCTGATGATGCTCTCTGTACTCATTTCTCCCCTCATTTCCGGGGTACCTCTGATCCGGCTGATGCTGATTTTCCACTTGATACACTGCATCCCTTCTCTCATTGTTATCATACCTCGGCCGAGGGGGAGGCAACATTAGCTGTTGCGTGTTCGCTCCGGAGAGCAATTGCTGTCGGGTTAACTCCTGCCGAGGCTGATCATTCCGGGGTGCTTGAGCATTCCCCGAACCACCTTGTTCAATCTTGCGCTTCCACTCACATTGCCTCGTCGTATGACCCGCTGGGTTACTCGGATTTGGCCTGTGAAACTTACATGGCTGGTCTAACATCGACTCATAGGTGTACCTCGGATGGTCCTTCCTTTCTTGCCACTGTTTCTTTTGCTCTGGCGTCCAAGTTTTCTTGCCATCGTTTCTCGGAGTCCATTGCCCTCCAATTTTCTGGCGTTGACTGCCCCCTGCTCCGGGCTGATCTTGATTCACAACAGCAACTTGTTGCGAACTGTATCGATGATCTGGTCTATCATCTCTCCTTTTTCCTCTGTAGTCATTCCTCCGGGATGATTCAGCTCCATCCCTCTGATAGTACTCATCGTTTGACTCGTTTGATACGAGCCTAGGTTGAGTCGGATCACCCAACACATACGGATTTGCAATCCGGATCATCTCTGCCAACATAGTTGGCATTTTCCGTTGCAACTTCTGCCACAGCTCGCTTGCATATCTGCACCCTTGTGCAAACCACGCTATGGCCTGTGATTCTATCACGCCCTCACACGAGTTTCTCACAGTGCACCACCGGGTTAAAAACTCCCAGTCTGTCTCATTAGGTCTTTGCTTGCACATAGCTAGGGTCTGCGGCCTATTTGGCCTCTGATACGTACTCGAGAAATTACTGATGAACATTTCCTCAAAGTCTATCCAGCAGTTGATGCTTCCGGGTGGCAAATTGTTCAGCCATACCCTTGCCGGCCCTTCCAACATCTGGGGTACATATCGTACAACCCATCTCAAGTTGCCAGTGGCAATTTTCACAGCCGTAGCATAGTTTATCAACCAATCCTCCGGCTTGGTACTGCCGCCATACGTCTTCGTGCCCCTGGGTAACTGGAAGTTGGGTACCGGCGGCTCCTTCATGATCCGGGGTACAAAACACGCAGGACCCGGTGAACCTTGACATTTGATCCGTTCCGACCTATACATTCGATCCAGTTTCAACCTGGCATCATCCGGCATCAAATCCCTGCTTCCCAATCTTGACCCTATTACATGATAGTCCGGTCTTGGGTATCCCGCGTGTGCCATTTCCGAATCTCCATCATTATACCTGTCTTCCTCACGTGGAGCACCTTTCTGTTGCATACCTCGGCCGACACTTTGCTCTTGCCTTGGAATATTCCGCTGTTGCGGTTGTCCTGCTCCTGCCGAGTTTTGCTGTCCGGCATTGCCGTTGACTGCGTTCCCTTGCCTGGCATTGCCTTGGTCGCGGTTACCTCGGCCAGCTTCACCTCAGCTCACACTACGTCGATCGTCATTTTTCTGTGCTTCTTTTCCTTTCCCTGCCCGTGTTGGGTCATACGGGACGATCTGTTTGTTCCGTCTGGCCGAGGTTACCACCTCCTCTCTCCTCGGACCACCATGAGGAGACGATGCGGCTCCAGCGGATTTCTCCGGGTTACCCATCCCCGAATGGACGATCTTGGAGGCTCCAACTCTCTTTGGGTTAGCTCGGAGTAGTTCTTCATTTTGTCTGTTCGCGATCCGAACCAGTTCGTTAACCCTATATTGTTGTCTTTGACGGGCTTCACCCGTCAGACCCTCTAATTCGGATGCAGCTGCATCCGCTGCTTTGAGGTTCTTTGCCGGGGTACTGTACCTCGGCAGCCCCATGGACATGTAGTTTTCTGATTCCTCGATTCCAGCATCACCTTCTCTGTTCATCTTGCTCATGAGATTTCTCCCCTTTACTTTCACAGCATCAACTTTGTTCGCCTTTGCGTATTCACGCAGCGTCATATTCAACGACTGCTGAGCCACGGCTATTTTCTTTGCGCCCTCTAGTATCTTTTGCCTAGTTTCCTCTAGCTCGGCCTGCGCTCGAGCCGGATCTACTGTTGCTACCACAGGGTTTGCCAAGCTATCCATCGCTTCCCTCAACACATTTTCCGACCTCTCTAGTGCAGGACCTCTACCTTTCCTTGGTGCCTTAGGCGTTACCTCCGGATCTGGCGCCGGATCATTGCTCGCGCCCGCACTAGGTGCAGTCAACATCACCTCTGCGCGGTCCGGGGAGCGAGCGATATGCGCCCCGCGGGCCACGGTGAGGGGCGGCTCTCCAGCCTCGACGACGTGGCGCGGATGAACACAAGACACATCCACAGCAACGTAGACCTTGTGCGCACCGAGCTTGATGAAGAGACCGTTGTGCGGAAGTGGACGCGTGCCGAAGCAGCCAGTGTTGTCGCTGACGAAGTCCAGCGCTCCAAAGCACTGAACGAGCCTGGAGATGATGCGTTCGCCGGTGCCGATGAAGTTTCCCGTCCGGATCCTGACCCCTGCTACCGCCACTAGCCCCACGGTGTGCGCCAACTGTCGTGGTGGTGTCACGGCAGATGCCATGGATAGGCTAAAGGTGGGGACTAACACACTCTAGGGGAATCCAGGGAGGGATAGTGAAGTGATTCTCCACACAGTTGTTTGTATTGCTTTGCTTCCAAGATTACAAGTGCTCCTAGAGCTATATTGGCGGGAGGAGGAAGAAGGAGCTCTCTTACTCTCACCCATAGTTCACACCTAAAACCCTAGCACAATCAGAATAGCAGAACCCCTTCTACTGAAAACCTAGCCCTCCTTATATAGAGGGAGCTAGGTCTCTGCCTAGGGCATACGTGGAGGCATATTCCTAAGAATATGCCTCCTCCCAAAGTAGTAAGCCGACTGAGGTGCTTTTCCCCCGTGTCACACATGTAGAGGCTACGTGAGCCTCTGCGGCGCCCGCGTCAGCCGACATGGGCGTCGTCACCCTTGTCCGCCACGCCCCGGTGGTCCTGCCCTTGTTTGCTTCGCTCAGGTAGTGCGTACCGGGGCTTCTTTTGACCAGCGAGATTCCTTCCTTCTCCTAGAAGCTAGACGTGACCCGGACCATAGTTGATCCGGCCACACCTGTTCCTGCATACAAGTAAAACAGGCATTTCCGACTTACTCCTTAGGTCGGTTGAGACTTAGTTAGGTGAACGCCCCCTGGTCCGGGTTATCCTGTGATTTGGCCTGCCTTGAGGTGACCCGGCCAGCATCCGCTTTGGCCTTGCCGAACCTCGGCTAACTCGGCCTTTATACCCGGCGTGACCCTACTCGGGGGTATCCCCCCAACAGGTTCTTCTTCTTTAATCCTCCGGTGTGAATACCTTTTACCTTACCTCCCCGGCAACGGCGCCGGAAAATAGCTTGATGTGTACGCACTTCTATTCTTGTAGACAGTTGTTGGGCCTCCAAGTGCAGAGGTTTGTAGAACAGCAGCAAGTTTTCCATTAAGTGGATCACCCAAGGTTTAACGAACTCAGGGAGGAAGTGGTCAAAGGTATCCCCTCTCAAGCAACCCTGCAATCAAGATACAAGAAGTCTATTGTGTCCCCAACACACCCAATACACTTGTCAGGTGTATAGGTGCACTAGTTCGGCGAAGATATAGTGAAACACAAGTGGTATGGATAATTATAAGTGGTAACGGTGATAGAAAATAACTTGATGGCGTGGAAGAGACTAAAGGCAAACTAAAATAAAGATGGAAGCAAGAAAACATGTAACAGATCTAATTGCAAACGGTGATTTAGTGCCTAGAAACAAGTCCTAGGGATCATACTTTCACTAGTGAACACTCTCATATAAATATATCATCTTCATGATACTACGCTGAACTACTCTCCGGTTGGACACTCTAATTCATGGTAGGGCTATAACAGCACACCTCAAAGTAAGCCTTTCCCATCGAGAAAACCCCACACTGTCACCTTGAGCACTAGATGGTTCCAACAAACACCACAATTTCATAAAGACATCCAACTCCAAATATAACTCATAACAAGTATTTGTAATCTCTAGCCTAAGTGCCACCATGGTGTGCACGTTGTCACTTTCACACACACATGGGGAGAGCAGAGATCTAATAAAGCACTTGAGTAGCAAGGTAGATCTATATATTACAAGCTCATGATCTCAATAAGATCATGCATAGAGAGAGAGATGAACACATAGCTACTAGTAGAACCCTTAGCCTCGAGAGAGAACTACTCCCTCCTCATCATGGGAATTAGCAATGGTGATGGAGAAGGTGGTGGAGATCGATGGACATGGCTCCGGGGGAACTTCCCCGTCCCGACAGGGTGTCGGAACAGAGACTTTCTGTCCCCCGAATCTCCCCTTCGGTGGTGGCGGCGTTGCGGAACTTTTCGTGGCTGGAGGCTTGACTTTTTAGGGTTTATGCATCGGGTGGAATATATAGGCAAAAGGACAAGGTCGGTGGAGGCCGGAGGGGCCCACACCACCTGGTGGCACGGCCAAGGCTAGCCCGCACCACCACATGGTGTGGCCGCCCTGTGGCTCCTCTTCGTCTCGTCTTCCGGCTCCGTGAGTCTTCCAGTAAAATATCAACTTTGCCTTTTGTCCCGTCCAATTCCGAGAATATTCATTTTCTGACTTTCTGGAACCAAAAATAGCAGAAAATAGGCAACTATCATTGTGGCATCTTGTTAATAGGTTAGTCCCAGAAATCATATGAAAAGTACTCCAAAGTATGGACAAAACATAAGAAAGTAGGTAAAACCAAGCATGGAACATCAAAAATTATAGAGAGATTTGCAATGTCTCAGTGATGCTAGTGTCGTAGGGGTTCTCCGGCCTGATGTAGCCAACCTCCTCGTAGGGGTCCCAACCAAGCGGGATCTGTCCGAGACCAGCGGGGGCCTCCTCGCGGGCGGCTAAGGCGGATGCGGGGACGGGGACAGGGGCATGTATGGGGACGGGGGCCTGTACGGGGATGGGGGCTCCTCGCCGGCGGCCTTGGAGGCGCCGATGGCCACCGCGCCGTTCTTCTCCATCGCCGGCGTGGTTGGGGTTTTCTTGGGGGTTTGCAGAAGGTGATGGGACAGTGGAGACAGTTGAGTGAGCAAGGGATGGGGAGGCCTCTATTAAAGGATAAGGGAAGCGACGTTTCGTTGCACTTCCGTGCACCGTGTAGGCTACTGCACCGTACACAGCCACACGTGTCCGCTACCGCCCCGTGCACCGCACACGCGTACCGTGAGTCACGTGTTTTCCCTCGTGTCTAACCCTAGAGATTCACTTGTACTCAGTTTTGAAGGGAATGTGTACGAAGGTGTATAATTTGAAGGGAACGTGTTCGAAGGTGTATAATTGGTGCATTACATTCCACTCTATGAACATGATAATCTCTCAATATTTTGTTAGCACAATATTATCACGTATTAAGTTTGATTTCAAAGAGTTGAAATGTGTACAATTTTCGTATACACAAGTTTATGCATTACATTCCACTCGATGGAAATGATAAATGATCAGGATTTTATTAGTACAACATTATCATCATGTGGCCCCACTTGTCAGGACGTAATGGCGAGGTTGAAGGACGGCGAGTTTCAGACCATGTGAGAGTTTTCCGAGGGCAAAAGTGAGGAAAAACTAAGCGGCTAGGAAAATAGAAATGCCCATATTTTAAGGGTCTAGAAATAGTAAGAGAAGTAAATATTATTAGTGGACAGGCCAGCACAGTGACGGATTGGTCGGCTAGAAGTTGTTGATTCCTAAGTAAGGGGAAACCAGGTCGGTCTTGACATACTCCCTCAGGAATTTGTCATAAGAAGCGTGCTTAGCCTTGGTCGCCGACTTGTGTTTACTAGCCAAGCTTTTACCGATGCCAACCGCATGCAGAATCAAGCTGGCAATCCTCGGGTTGACTCCTTTCTTACAGAAAGGGCACCTGAGCTCCTCAAGTCGAGTGCAGAAAGGGATTATCCCGCTCTTGAGCTTCTTCATGACATTGGGGCTCTTGTTGTCCCCGTTCTCTTTGTTAGAGTCCATCTCACTTGAATCTACCTGTAATGTATGAAATGCAAACCAAAATGAGCAAAATAATAAATATATATTCCTTCCACTATTCCGAGTTACTTTCGATGCAATAACATGTCTATACAGGTTCAGAAGTTCATTACGAATGTCTCCCAAGATCGCTCCTAAATTAATGTGGTTTGTGTTCTTGATAACTTATTAATAAATAAACAATTTAGATTCATTCAGAACATACTAGACCTCTCCATGTACCGGTTCGTACGTTGCATCTAATCATTAGGACTAGATTTTTTTATGAAGCCATGATAGATTAGGCTCGAGCAGAAAATATGAAATATGTAGAAATAGATGTACCTTCGGGTACACGAGCGGAGCGTGTTCGTCGAACTCCATGCCCTCATCGGGGCCTCCGAAGTCTTCCCTCAAGGGGTTGAACTGCACGTCCTCCTCGCCTTGTGCTGCGTGATGCTCCTCCAGATCTGCCGTTTGAAGCACCACCCCAGCGGCGATGCCCGCACACTCACCCCCACGCACTGGTTTCATGGAGAAGGCTCGTGCCTGTACGTGGAAGATTGTGGGGGTTTTGCTAGATAGGTAAGAGAGAGGAGTGGATGAGTGCGAATGGAGGACCCGATAGGCTGGGTTTTTAATACCGGGACGTTTAGGCCTCCTCGAGGGCCCGGTAGGTAGCACTTCTGGCTGCCGCTGCCGCGTGGAAGGTTCGTGTGGTGGGGGCCTATCGGAAGTGAGCGTGCAGGCGTGCCGCATAGTAAAAATGGTATAGCCCGTGGGCCGTGGATGACCAGTAGCCGCGTAGTAGACTTGTAGCCTTTGCAGACTAGATTAAACATGACATGACCACTCGACGAATTTTTCCATGGACGGCATTGTGTTCTTTCTTGTAGAACTCTCACTGAGGGAGACGTCTGTGTTGTCTCACGTTGTCCTGTGAAGGGCATGATGTGGGGAATGAGTCTCGTTGGATCACATAGGATCAACGAGTGGTGTGCACGATCCGCGTGACAACTGTGACAACCAATCAGGGCGTAGCAGACAGAGTGGGCACAGGTTTGGGCTTCTACGAAAGAGAGAGGCGCAAAACTGAGTAGTATCAAAAAACCAAGGGCAAAGCTGAGTAGTATAAAAATGGGAAGTGAGTGTCTTTTACAATGAAATACATCGTGGCATACATCAAATTATGCCAAGATAGATCGACTAGAGTTCATTGCATGCTTGTTCTTTTCACAAACCACATATGGATACACCGGAGTCACTGCATGTCTGTTATAGTCACAAACCACATATGGATCCACCATTGTTCATTGCATGTGTTTTTTTTCACAAACCACACATGGATCCACCAATGCCATTGCATGTGTGTTCTTTTCACAACCCATATATGGATCAACTAATGTCATTGCATGTGTGTTCTTTTCACAAACCACATATGGATCAAACAATGTCATTGCATGTGTGTTATTTTCCACAAACCACATATGGATCCACCAATGCCATTGCATGTGTGTTCTTGTAATGACAAACCACATAAGTATCCACCAGAGAAATTGCATGTGTTCTTTCCACAAACCACATATGGATCCACTAGAGTCATTGCATGTGTGTTGTTTTCACAAACCACATATGGACCCACTAGAGTCATTGTATGTGTGTTCTTATCACAAACCACATATGGATCCACTAGAGTCATTGCATGTGTGTTCTTTTCACAAACCAATATGTACCCACTAGAGACATTGCATGTGTGTTCTTATAACCAGCACTAGAGTCATTGCATGTGTGTTCTTTTCACAAATCACACATGGATCCACCAGAGTCATTACATGTATGTTCTTTCCACAAATCGCACATGGATCCACCAGAGTCATTGCATGTCTATTTTTTCCACAAACCACATGGATCAACCAATGTCATTGCATGTGTGTTCTTTTCATAAACCACACATGGATCAACCAATGTCATTGCATGTGTGTTCTTTTCCACAAACCACATATGGATCCACTAGAGTCATAGCATGTGTGTTCTTTCCACAAAACACATATGGATCCACTAGAGTCATTGCATCTGTGTTATTTTGACAAACCACACATGGACCCATCAAACTCATTGGATGTGTGTTCTTTTCACAAACCACATAAGGATCCACCAATGTCATTGGATGTGTGTTATTTTAGTGAACCACACCCAGTGTCATTGCATGTGTGTTCTTTTTCACAAACCACATATGGATCCACCAGTGTCATTGGATGTTTGTTCTTTTCATTAACCACACCTAGAGTCATTGCATGTATATTCTTCTCACAAACCACACATGGATCCACCAGTGTGAATGGATGTGTGTTCTTTTCATGAACCACACCTAGTGTCACAAGATGTGTGTTCTTCTCACAAACCACAAATGGATCCACTAGTGTCATTACATGTGTGTTATTTTCACAAACCACAGCTAGAGTTATTGCATGTGTGTTCTTTTCCACAAACAACACATTGATCCACTAGTGTAATTGGATGTGTGTTCTTTTCATTAACCACACCTAGAGTCATCGCAAGTCTATTCTTTTCACAAACCACATATGGATCCACTAGTATCATTGCATGTGTCTACTTTTCACAAACCACAACTAGAATCATTGCATGTGTGTTCTTTTCAGACACAACATATGGACCAACCAGTGTGATTTCATGTGGGTTTTTTTCATTACCACAACTATAGTAATTGCATGTGTGTTTTTTTCACAAACCACACATGGATCCACTAGTGTTATTTCATGTGTGTTCTTTTCACAAACCACACATAGAGTCATTGCATGTGTGTTCTTTTCCACAAACCACACATGGATCCACTAGTGTGATTGCATGTGTGTTCTTTTCATGAACCACACCTAGAGTCAGTGCATGTCTGTTCTTTCAGAAACCACACCTGGATCCACCAGTGTCATTGGATGTAAGTTCTTTTCACAAACCACACCTAGAGTCATTGTATGTGAGTTCTTTTCACAAACCACACATGGATCCACCAGTGTCATTGGATGTGTGTTCTTTTCATGAACCACATATGGATCCACCAGAGTTCATTACATGTCTGTCCTTTTCACAAACCACATATGGATCCACCAGTGTCATTGCATGTGTGTACTTTTCATGAATCACACATGGATCAACCAATGTCATTGCAAGTGTTTTTTTCACAAACCACATCTAGAGTCATTGCATGTGTGCTCTTTTCACAAACCACATATGGATCCACCAGTGTCATTGCATGTCTGTTCTTTTCATTCACCACACCTAGAGTCATTGCATGTCTGTTCTTTTCCACAAACCACACATGGATGCACCAGTGTGATTGCATGTGTGTTCTTTTCATGTACCACAACTAGAGTCATTGCATGTGTGTTCTTTTCACAAACCACACATGGATCCACCAGTGTCATTGCATGTGTGTTATTTTCACAAACCAGACATAGAGTCATTGCATGTGTGTTCTTTTCCACCAACCACACATGGAAACACCAGTGTGATTGCATGTGTGCTCTTTTCATGAACCACAACTAGAGTCATTGCATGTGCGTTCTTTTCATAAACCATACATGGATCCACCAGTGTCATTGGATGTGTGTTCTTTTCATTAACCACAACTAGAGTCGTTGCATGTTTGTTCTTACCACGAACCACATATGGATCCACAAGTGTCATTGCATGTGTGTACTTTTCAAAAACCACAGCTAGAGTCAGTGCATGTTTGTTCTTTCACCAACCACACAGGGATCCACCGGTGTCATTGGATGTCTATTCTTTTCACAAACCACACCTAGAGTCACTACCTATGTGTTCTTTTCACAAACCACACATCGATCAACCAGTATCATTGGATGTGCGTTCTTT